>BRYF01000026.1:13595000-13600000 GCA_030159135.1 Actinidia polygama | reverse complement strand
AAAACAGGAAAAATTAATAAAAAAGAAAAAGGAAGCTAAATACATAAAAAAACAGAAAAAACAAAAACATAGAAAAAAAGTAGAAAACACTAAAAAAAAGAAAAAGGAAATTAAAAACAGAAAACAAAAACAATAAATGAGATAAAAAAAAAGAAAAACGGAAAAAACAAAAAAAGTATATATATATATATATATATATATATATATATATAAATTCAAACAAAAAAAATTAAAAAAGACTGTTCAAAAAATAAAAACAAAAAATGTAGATAAAAATAAAAAATGAAAAAAAAAGAAGATAAGATAAAACATATTTATATATAAAACGAAAAAAGTAAAAAATAAGTCATAAAATAAATAAAAAAACATAACAAAATACATTTATATATAATTAGAAAAAATGAAAAAGATAAAAAAAGTAAAAAAAATTAACAAAAGAAAAAGAAAAAGGAAATTAAAACAAAAAAGATAAAAAGTAAATAAAAAGAACAAAGAACAAAAGAAGAACTAAATTTTTTTTAAAAAGTACATAAAATAGGAAAAAAATCAAGAAAAAGTAGAAAAAAGAAAAAAGCCAAATAAATATCAAAGCAATTATATTTAATATATTAAGTAGGGAAAGAAAAAAAGGAAAAATGAAAAACATGAATGAAAATAAAAAGGAAACTAAAAACAGAAGAAAGAGAAAAAAAGGAAAAAAAAATTAATCAAAAGAATGAAGAAATTAAAAACAGAAAAAAGAATAAAATTAAATTAAAAAGCGGAATGAAGGAAAAAATTAGGGAATAAAAGAACAGAAAAATTATATTTAATATAGTAAGTAGGAAAAAAAAGTTTTAAGAAAGGTAAAAAATTAAAAAGAGAAACCGTAAAAGAATACGGGAAAAAATGAGGGAAAAAAAAACAAAAAAAGGAAAAGTACATAAAAACAGGACATTGAATAAAAAAGAAAATGGAAACTAAACACTTAAAAAAAGAAATTAAAAAAGAAAAAAAGGAAAAGCAGATAAAAACAGGAAAAATGAATAAAAAAGAAAAAGGAAGCTAAACATATAAAAAAGAGAAAAAAAATAAACAAAAAAAACATAGATAAAAAGTAAAAAAAACTCTAAAAAAGGAAAAAGGAAATTAAAAACAGAAAAAAACGAAAAAGGAGATAAAAAAACAAAAAAAAAGAACATAAAAAGAAAAAAGCTTATATAAATCTAAACAAAAAATATTTTAAAAAAAACTGTTCAAAAAGTAAAAACCAAAAATGCAAAGAAATATTAAAATAAATAAAAAACAGTTAAAAAGTAAAAATTAAAAAAGGTAATAGAAAAACAGAAAGAAAGTAGATAAAATAAAAAATGGAAAAAATGAAGATAGGATAAAATACATTTATATATAAAACGAAAAAAAATAAAAAACAGTTAAAAAATAAAGAAATAAAAAGATAACAAAATACATTTATATATAAATAGAAAAAATGAAAAAGATTAAAAAAATGTTAAAAAAGTAAAAATAATTAAAAGAAAAGGAAATTAAAACAAAAAAGATAAAAAGTAAATAAAAAGAACAAAGAACAAAAGATGAACTGAAAAAAGTTTAAAGAGTACATAAGAATAGGAAAAAAAAAAACACAGAAAAAGTAGAAAAAAGGAAATAGGCCAAATAAATATCAAAACAATTATAAATAAATATATATATATATATATATATTATGTAGGAATTTTTTTTTAACAAGAAACGGTAAAAAAATGAGAAATAAAAGAAATTAAAAACAAAAAAAAATAGGAAACTAAAAACAGAAGAAAAAAAAAGGGAAAAAAACTAATCAAAAGAATGAGGAAATTAAAAACAGTACAAAAAAAAAAAAAAGCTCAAAAAGCAAAAACAGAAAAAAGCAAAAAACATTAAAACACAGAGAAAAAGTTAAAAAATAAAAAAGTTAAAAAGTTAAACAAAAACATAAAAATAAAAGATAAAAAAAGTAAAACAAAGAAGATAACAACAATACATTTATATATAAACAGAAAAAATAAGAGGTAAAAACAAGAAAAATGAAAAACATGACTTTAAAAAAAGGAAAACAAAGACATAAAAAAGTGATAAAAAACAAAAAATAGAAAAAATAAATAGCACAAGAAAAAAGGTATACAATTAACAAACAATAAAGAGTAAAGTAGATAACAATATATATAAATATATGTATGTATATATCTATACACAAGAAAAATAAATAAAACAAGTAAAAAATAGAAATAAATCAGTTAAAGGAGAGTAAAAAAAAAAAGAAAAGAAAGAAAAAGAAAAAGAAAATTCAAAAAATAAAGAGAAAAAGGGATAAAAACAGGGGGAAAACGAAACTAAAAAGAAAAAGAAAAGAGAAAATTAGAAAAACAGTAAAGAAAAAAAAAGTAGATAAAAATTGAAAGGAAAAAAAAAAGAACGACAAAATAGATAATAAAATACATATATAAAAATAAAAACAGTTAAAAAATTAACAAATGGTTAAAAAAAGGAGATAAAAATAGAAAAAATAAAAAATAATGAAAAATATATACTTAAAAAGAAAATAAAGCATAAAAAATAGGTAAGAGTAAAAAAAATATAAACAAAAATACAAAAAAGAGTGGAAAATATGATAAAAGAAAAAATAAAAAGCATAAAAAATTTTAAAAATCAGGGAAAAAATGAAAAAACAATAATAATAGATAAAAACAAAAAAAATAGACAAAAAAAGTGAAAATAATAGTTCAGAAATAAAAAAGAAGAAAAACGAAATTATTTATATATATACACATAAGAAAAATAAATAAAACTAGAAAAGAATAAAAAAATAAAAAAAACAGTTAAAAGAGAGAAAGAAAGAAGAAAAGAAAATAAACAGAAAAGGTTGATTAAAACAGAAAAAAGGGGTAAAATCAGGTTAAAAAAAGAAATTTAAAACATTTAAAAAATAAAGAAATAAAGAAATAAAGGGGAAAAGTAGATAAAAATAAAAAAATAGAAATTAAAAATTAAAAACTACAAAAAAGATTAAAATAAAGAAAACAGTAAAACAATAAAAAAGTAGAAAAAATTGAAACGAAAAAAAGGAAAAAAGAAAGAAAAAATATGATAACAAAAAATATATATGAAAAGAAAAAATAGTGAAAAAATTAACAAACAGTAAAAAACAAAGTAGATAAAAATTAATATATAAAAAAGAGAAATAAAGATAAAACAGAAAGAAAGCTACATAAATCAAAATAGTTAAAAATTAAAAACATAAGAAAACAAAGAAGAAGATAACAATATATATATATTTATATATATATATATATATATATTACAAAAAACAAAGAAAAACATAAAAAAATAGGTAAAAAATAAAGAATACAAATAGGGAAATAGGAAAATCAAAAAAGTAGTAAAAAATGTTAAAAAATTTAATACAGTAAAAAAATTACAAAAAACTAAAACAAAGAAAAACATAAAAAAATGAAATAGAGAAAAAGTGAAAAAAAGAAGATAATAAATATATATATTAAACATTAAGAAATGGAGAAAAAAAAAAGACAAAAAAAAAACTGTAAAAAAGAAACAGGTTGAAAAGAGAAGAACAGAAAAATAGAGAAAAAGAAATAAAAAAATTAAAAGTGAAACTAATTTAAAAACAGAAAAAATGGAAAAAACTAAAACATTAAAATAGAAAAAAGAAAAAGGAAATAAAAAGACAACAAAAATAGAATGATAAAGAAGTTAAAAACGGGAAAAAAAAGAAAAAACTTAAAAAAGAATTAAAAAAATAGAGTACACACAAAATTTTGAATAACACTTAAAAATTAAAAAAACAAAAAAAGTAAAAATTATTAAACAAATAAGAAAAAGTAAATAAAAAAGTTCAGAAAATTAAAAATGAAAATAAAAATAAAAAAAGTAGGAAAAACAGAAAAAAAATATATGAGAAAAGAAAAATAAGTAAAAAGAGACAAAAGAAAAAAGTAAATAAAACAGTTCAAGAAACAAATTATAAAAAAAGTAAGAAAATCAAGAAAAATAGAAAAAAGGAAAAAGAAAAAAAAAAGAAGAGAAAGGAAAAAAAGTTATAAATAGAAAAATAGAAGGAATAAAACAGGAGAAAAAAGAAGATGATAAAATCAGTAAAAAATATGAAAAGAAAAAAAGAAAAGACAAAGAAAATAAAAAACAAAAAACAAGGAGAAATAAATAAAATTTAAAATTTAAAAATATCAAAGCACAAAATAATAGAAAGAAATTAAAAAACAATTCAAAATTGAAAAAAATATAAAACTGGAAAAACAAAAACAGGTAATTAAAACGGAAAAAATAGATAAAAAGAGGATAAAAGAAAAGGAAAGAACCAAAAAAATTTACATAGAAATAAAAAGAGTCAATAATTAAAAAAAGAGGAAAACAAAAAAGATAAAAATAAAAAAATAAAAAACGAAAAAAAGGTAAAAAAATACGATAACATCAAATATATTTATATAAAAATGAAAAATTGAATAAACAGAAAGAAAAAGATAACAAAATGAAAAAAAGAACGGAAAAAAAATGTAAAAAAGAATTTAAAAAAAGTAAACAAAAATGAAAAAAAGAAAACTAAAACATAAAAAACGAACAAAAAGATAAACTGAAAAAAGTAGATAAAAAAGAAAACAAAAAATAGTAAAAAAATGTTAAAAAAGTAAAACGATGAAAAATATTAAAAAGATAAAAAAATAAAACACAAAAGAAAAAAGAGTGAAAACAAATAAAAGAAGATAATAAAAAATATATATCTAAAAATAAAAAATAAATGAAAACAACTCAAAAATTAAAAACAGTAAAAAGGAAAAAATAATAAAATAGGGAAAAACAGTTCAAAATTTAAAACATAAAATTAAACAGAAAAAAAGTAAAAAATAGGAAAACAGAAAAAGAAAGAGAAAAAAATGGAAAAAAAGAAGATAACAATATTAAAATAAATAAATAAATTATAAAAAGTCTAAAACAATTGAAATATGAAAAAA
>BRYF01000026.1:13542500-13570000 GCA_030159135.1 Actinidia polygama | reverse complement strand
TTTTTTTTTTTAATTTCCTTCTACTTTTTATTCATTTTTCTGTTTTTATCTATTTATTCTGTTTATATATTTTTTTGTTATCTTCTTTTTTTCCTGTTTTCCTATTTTTTATTTTTTATTTTTCTACTTTTTATCTTTTTTTCTAATTTAATTTTTTAACTGTTTTTATCTACATTTTCCTTGTTTTTTCTATTTTTATCTATCTATCTATCTATTGTTATCTTCTTTTTTTCCCCTTCTTTTTATGTACTTTTCTGTTTTTTTCTTTCCATTTCCTGTTTTCCTAATTTAATCTATGTATCTATCTATTTCCTCTTTTATCTTTATCTAATTTTTTTCTACTTTTTTCTGTTTATCTTCTATTTTTCCTGTTTTTATTTTTATTTTTATTTTCCCCCTTGTTTTTATCTACTTTATCCTTTTCTATTTTTAATTTTTTTACTGTTTTTTATTTCTGTTTTTCTTTTTTTTCCTTGTTCTTATCTATATTTTCTATTTCTGTTTTGCCTGTTTTCATTTTTCATTTTATTTTTATCTACTTTTTCTTCTTTTCCCTCTCTTTTTTCTTCTTTTTCCTATCTTTTTGCCCCCTAATTTTATCTTTTTTTTTATCTACTTTTCCTTTTCTTTTTCTTTTTCTTTTTTTAATTTTTAACATTTTTTACCTTTTTCTTCATTTATTATTATTTTTTAACATTTTTGTTATCTTCTTTTTTTTTTCCTTTGGCCTTTTTTCTCTCTTTATCTATTTTGTTATGTTTGTTGCGTGTTTTATTTTTTCTTGTTTTTTATTCCCTATTTTTTTTATCTACTTCTTCTGTTATATATATATATATATATATATATATATATATATATATATATATATATATATATATATATATTTATAAGTGTTTTTATCTATTTTTTATGTTTATATATATATATTTTTTGTTATCTTCTTCTTTTTTTCTTTTTTCATCTACTTTTTTTCTTTTTCTTTTTCTTCTTCCTTTTCCCCCTATTTTTTCTGTTTTTATTTATTTATTTTATCTTTCTTCATGTTTTAATCTCTTTTTTCCTGTTTTTCTTCCTATTTTTTCTGTTTTCCTTTTCCCTTGTTTTTTCTTTTTTCTTTTTATCTTCTTTTTTCCTAGTATTTTTTTATTTTTTTCTGTTTTTTTTCCTTTTTTCTTGCTTTTTCGTTGTTTGTATCTACTTTTTCCTTTCTACTTTTTTTTCTTCATTTTTTCCTCTTTTTTTATTTTTTCCTCTTTTTTTCCACTATTTTTATCTACTTTTTCTGTTTTTTTAATTTCCTTTTCCTTTTCAGTTTCCGTTTTTCCTTCCTTTTTCTTCTTTTTCTTACTTTTTTTTTTCTGTTTTTAATTTTTAAAATTAAATTTTTTTCTTCTTCTTATGTCTGTATTATTTATTTTTTATGTTTATATATATATTTTTTGTTTTCCCCTGTTTTTCTTCTGTTTTTATCTCTTTTTTTTTAATTTTTCTCTATTTTTTCTTTATTAATTTAAATTTACCCAAATAACATTTTCACTCAAATACGTTCACTACATAAAAACAAAGTTAAGTAAATATTCTCTTTTTATCTTTTTTTGTTTTCTTTTCTTCTTTTTCTTCTTCTCTTTTTCTTTTTCTGTTTTTTCCCTTCTTTTTTCCCGTGTTTTTTCTTCTATTTTTTAAATTTTTTTCATTTTTTATCTACTTTTTTTTTTCTTTTTTAATTTCCCCTTATTTTTTCTTATTGTCTCTTTTTTCATTTTTATTTTCCTGTTTTTTTTGCTTCTAATTTTTTCTGCTTTTTTCTTATTTTGTTTCTGTTTTTATATATTTTTTCTGTTAATATATATTTTCTTGTCTTCTTTTTTTCCCCTTCTTTTTCTCATTTTTTATTTTTTCTATTTTTCTGTACTTTTTTTTAGTAACTATTTTATTTTCTTATTCTTTTTTTTTATTTTTTTATTTATTTTTTTATTTTTTTATTTTTTCATCTTCTTTTTCTTTTTTTTTCTATTTTCAATTTTTTAATTTTTTTATACTATATTTTTTGTTTTCCTTTTTGTCTATTTTTTTCTGTTTTTTTGTTTTTAAATTTCTTTTTCTCTTTTTTTTGTCAGTTTAACTTTTTGTTCTTTTTTCATTTTATTTTTCTTTTCTTTTTTCCTATTTTTTCTTTTTTTATCTATTTTTTTTTCTTTTTTAATTTCCCCTTATTTTTTCTTATTGTCTCTTTTTTCATTTTTGTTTTCTTGTTTTTTTTGCTTCTAATTTTATCTGCTTTTTTCTTATTTTGTTTCTGTTTATATATATTTTTTCTGTTAATATATATTTTCTTGTCTTCTTTTTTTTTCCTTCTTTTTCTCATTTTTTATTTTTTCTATTTTTCTGTACTTTTTTTTAGTAACTATTTTATTTTCTTATTCTTTTTTTTTTGTTTTTTTTTGATTTTAATTTTTATCTGGTTTTTAATTTTTTTAATTTTTTTTTTAATTTCTAAATTTGTGGGTAAAATATATAATTTTTTGTTATGTTCTTTTTTCTTCTTCTTTTTATCTCTTTTTAATGTTTATATTGTTGTCCTCTTTTTTCCATTTTTCTGTTTTTAACTGTTTTTATCTATTTTTTATTGATATATATAATATATATTATACATATTTTTTAATAACTTTTTTTCTATTTTACGTATTTTTTATTTTTTTCTCATATTTTTTTTATACTATTTTTTTTGTTTTGCTGTTTTTTCAGTTATCTTTTTTATGTTTTTAATTTTTTTACTATGTTTTTATTTTTTCTGTCTTCCCTTTTTTTTTCTTTTTTTCTTATTTTTTTTGTTATCTTCTTTTTTTATTTCTTCTTTGTTTCCTGTTTTTAATTTTAAACGTTCTTTAACATTTTCTACATTTTTTTTCTAATTTAATCTACTTTTTTCTTCAGTTATTTTTCATGTTTTTTTATCTTTATGTACTTTTTTATTCTGTCGTTTTCATATTTTTTCTTTTTCTTTTATATCTTTTAATATTTTTTTTCATCTTGGTTTTAATTTTTGCTATTTACATATTTAGTTTTATTTTTTATTTATTTTTATAGTTTTTTATTTTTTCATCTTCTTTTTATTTTTTTTTCTATTTTCAATTTTTTAATTTTTTTATACTATATTTTTTGTTTTCCTTTTTGTTTAATTTTTTTCTGTTTTTTTGTTTTTAAATTTCTTTTTCTCTTTTTTTTGTCAGTTTAACTTTTTGTTCTTTTTTCATTTTATTTTCTGTTTGTCTTTTTTTTAAATTTATATTTTTATTTTTTCTATATTTTTTCATTTTTAACTATAATTTTTTTATTTTTACATTTTATATGTAAATATATTTTATGTTATCTTAATTTTTTTGCTTCTTCTTTTAGTTTTCTTTTGTTTTTCCCTTTTTTTATCTTCGTTTTTTTCCTGTATTTTTAATATTTTTATATTTTTTCATTTTTATCTTCTTTTTTTCCTATTTTTTTCCTTTTTTCTGTTTTTATCTATTTTTGTTTATTTCTTTTGTATTTTTATATTCTTATCTTCTTTCTTCTTTTTCCTGTTAAACCTTTTAAATTTTTTTGCTCTTCATTTTTTATCGATTTTTTCTTTTTTTTTTCTAATTTTCTTTATCCCCGTTTTTCTTTCTTTTTTTTTTTTTTAATGTTTTTTCTCTATTTTTTCATTATTTTTTCCTTTTATATATATATATATATATATATATATATATATTTTGGTATACTATTTTTTCGCTTTTGTCTTTTTATATTTTTTATGTTTTTTATGCTTTCGTTTTTTCCCTACGTTTTAGATATTTCTTTTTATCTAATTTTTTTTATTTTTTTTAAAAAAAATTGGCTTTTAATTTCTTTTTTTATGTTTATGTATTTCGTTGTCTTCATTTTTTCTATTTTTTCCCTCTTGCTTTTTTTTCTATTTTTTTTTATCTTTTCTATATTTTTTTAATGTTTTTTTTTCTATTTTTTTATCCCCGTTTTTTTTTTCATTTTTTATATACTTTTCATTATTTTAATTTCGTTTTTTTTTGTTAACTTCTTTTTTTTCATGTAATTTTCTGTTTTTTTTTATTTTAAATATTTAAATTTGTTTTTATTTTTTCCCCTGTTTTTATCTCTTTTTTTGTTTATTTTTTTAATTTTCTTTTTCTTTCTTTTCTTTTTTTTATTCTCTTTTAACTTTTCTTTCCTATTTTTTTCTGGTTTTATTTATTTTTCTTGTGTGTGTGTGTGTGTATATATATATATATATATAATTTGGTTTTTCATTTTTTTTCTTTTATTGATTTTTGATTTTTTTTTTACTTTTTTACTTTTTTTCTATTTTTATCTACTGTTTTCTGTGTTTTTTTCTTCATTTTTTCTCTTTTTATATATTTTTGTTTTCTTCCTCTTTTCTTCTGTTTTTAATTTTAATTATTTTTATTTAAGTTTCGTTTTTTCTATTTTTATCTACTTTGTTTTTACTGTTTGTTAATTTTTTAACTATTGTTTCTTTTTATATATGTATATTTTTATCATATATTTTTTTCTTTCAAATTTATCTACTTTGTTTTTATCATATATTATTTCTCTTTTTTATATATTAATTTTTAACTACTTTGTTTTTTACTGTTTGTTAATTTTTTCACTATTTTTTTCTTTTCATATATATATTTTTTTATCGTATTTTTTCTTTCTTTTTTCCTTTTTATTCGTTTCAATTTGTTTCTACTACTTTTTTTATTGTTTTACTGTTTTCTTTATTTTAATCTTTTGTTTTAGTTTTTTTCTTTTCTCATATTTTTCCCTCTTTTTTTGTAATTTTGTTTTTATGTTTTTTACTTTTAACTATTTTTTATTTATATTTTTCTTCCAATTTCTTTATCTTTATTTTCTTTTTAAATATATATTTTTAGTTATCTTTGTTTTTTTTAATTTTTATCTCATCTTTTAACCGTTTGTTAATTTTTTAACTATTTTTCTTTTTATATATGTATTTCATTATCTATTTTGTCGTTCTTTTTTTTTTCCTTTCAATTTTTATCTACTTTATATTTTATTTTTTCTACTTAATTTTTGAACTTTTAGTTTTTTTCTTTTTTGTCTGTTTTTAATTTCCTCATTCTTTTTATTAGTTTTTTTCCCTTTTTTTTAGTTTCCTTTTTATTTTTATTCATTTTTCCTATTTTTTCAGTTTTTAATTTCTTTTATTTCTCATTTTTTACCGTTTCTTGTTAATTTTATGTTTTCCTACATAATATATACATATATTATATTTATAATTGTTTTGATATTTATTTGGCCTATTTCCTTTTTTCTACTTTTTTTGGTTTTTTTTTCCTATTTTTATGTACTTTTTAAATTTTTTTCAGTTCATCTTTTGTTCTTTGTTCTTTGTTCTTTTTATTTACTTTTTATCTTTATTGATTTAATGTCCTTTTTCTTTTTCTTTTTTTTAAATTATTTTTTAATTTTTTAACATTTTTTTATCTTTTTCATTTTTTCTATTTATATATAAATGTATTTTGTTATCTTTTTATTTCTTTATTTTTTGACTTTTTTTACTTTTTTCGTTTTATATATAAATATATTTTATCTTATCTACTTTCTTTTTTTTTTTCTTTTTATTACCTTTTTCAATTTTTACTTTTTAACTGTTTTTTCTTTATTTTAATATTTTTTGAACATTTTTTTTATATATATTTTGTTTAGATTTACATAAGCTTTTTTCTTTTTAAATGCTTTTTTTTGTGGTTTTATCTCCTTTTTCGTTTCTTTCTGTTTTCAATTTCCTTTTTCCTTTTTTAGTGTTTTTTTTGTTTATTTTTTTTCTCGCTTTTTTATGTGTTCAGCTTCCTTTTTCTTTTTTATTCATTTTTTCTTTTTTAATTTCTTTTTTTTTAAGTGTTTAGTTTCCTTTTTCTTTTTTATTCAATTTCCGGTTTTTCCCCCTTATTTTTGCCTGTGTTCTTTTCCTGTTTCTTTTTTTAATTTTTTACCTTTCTTAATACTTTTTTTCCTACTTAATATATTAAATATAATTTTTCTTTTCTTTTATTCCCTATTTTTTTCCTTCCTTCCTTTTTTTATTTTTATTTTTATTCTTTTTCTTTTTCCTTTCGCCTGTTTTTATCTACTTTTTCTGTTTTAATTTTTTCTTTGTTTCATTATTTTTTGCTTTTTTCTGTTTTTAATTTTTGAACCATTTTTTCGTTTTAGATATATATTTTTTATTATCTTCTTTTTTTCACTTTTTCATTCTTTCGTGTTTTACTTGTTTCACTATTTCATTTTTTTATGTTTTTCTTTTTGTTTATTTATTTTTATTTTTTTCTGTATTAAATTGTTTAACATTTTTTTTACTATTTTGGTTTTCCGTTTTCCCTATCTGTATTTTTTATTTTTATCTATTTTTTTTAAATTTCCTTTTTCCTTTTTTTAATTTATGTTTTTGTTCTTTTTATTTTCTTTTTATCTTTTTTGTTTTATTTATTTTTAATTTTGTTTTCTGTTTTCTGTTTTTCTTTTTTCTATTTATATATAATTTTATTTTTGTTATCTGTTTTTCTATTTTTCATTTTATCTTCTTCGTTTTTTCCTATTTTTTTGTTTTAATTTCATTTTTCCTTTTTTTTAGTTTATCTTTTTTTGTGTGTGTTAATTTAATTTTTTAATATTATCTTGTTCTTGTTTCCTTTTTTAATTTCCTTTTTTTTTGTTCTAATTTTTGATTTTTTTCATATTTCAATTGTTTTAGACTTTTTATAATTTATTTATTTATTTTAATATTGTTATCTTCTTTTTTTCCCATTTTTTTTCTCTTTCTTTTTCTGTTTTCCTTTTTTTTTATTTCCTTTTTTTTCTGTTTAATTTTATTTTTTAAATTTTGAACTGTTTTTCCCTATTTTATTATTTTTTCCTTTTTACTGTTTTTAATTTTTGAGTTATTTTTTATTTTTAGATATACATTTTTTATTATCTTCTTTGTTTCACTCTTTTTTCTTTTGTGTTTTATTTTTTTATCTTTTTTAATATTTTTCATCGTTTTACTTTTTTAACATTTTTTTACTATTTTTTTTTTCTTTTTTATCTACTTTTTTCAGTTTATCTTTTTGTTCGTTTTTTATGTTTTAATTTGCTTTTTTTCATTTTTGTTTACTTTTTTTAAATTCTTTTTTACATTTTTTTTCCGTTCTTTTTTTCATTTTGTTATCTTTTTCTTTCTGTTTATTCAATTTTTCATTTTTATATAAATATATTTGATGTTATCGTATTTTTTTACCTTTTTTCGTTTTTTATTTTTTTTATTTTTATCTTTTTTGTTTTCCTCTTTTTTTAATTATTGACTCTTTTTATTTCTTTTTTTTTAATCTATTTTTTATTGTTTATCTTCTCTTTTTTTCTGTTTATTTTTTCTTTTTTCCTTGTAAATTTTTTGGTTCTTTCCTTTTCTTTTATCCTCTTTTTATCTATTTTTTCTCTTTCTTTTTTGTTTTTTATTTTTTTCAATTTTAAATTGTTTTTTGTTCTCCTTTCATATTTTTTACTGATTTTATCATCTTCTTTTTTCTCCTGTTTTATTCCTTCTATTTTTCTATTTATAACTTTTTTTCCTTTCTCTTCTTTTTTTTTCTTTTTCCTTTTTTCTATTTTTCTTGATTTTCTTACTTTTTTTTATAATTTGTTTCTTGAACTGTTTTATTTACTTTTTTCTTCTTTTTTTCTTTTTTCTCTTTTTACTTATTTTTCTTTTCTCATATATTTTTTTCTGTTTTTCCTACTTTTCTTATTTTTTATTTTTTTTTACTTTTTTTGTTTTTTTAATTTTTAAGTGTTATTCAAAATTTTGTGTGTACTCTATTTTTTTAATTCTTTTTTAAGATTTTTTTTTCCGTTTTAAACTTCTTTATCATTCTATTTTTGTTGTCTTTTTATTTCCTTTTTCTTTTTTCTATTTTAATGTTTTAGTTTTTTCCATTTTTTCTGTTTTTAAATAAGTTTCACTTTTTATTTTTTTCTTTGTTTAATTTTTTATTTCTTTTTCGCTATTTTTCTGTTCTTCTTTTTTCAACCTGTTTCTTTTTTACAGTTTTTTTGTTTGTCTTTTTTTTCTCCATTTCTTAATGTTTAAGATATATATTTTTTATTATCTTCTTTTTTTCACTTTTTCCTTCTTTCGTGTTTTACTTTTTCTCTATTTCATTTTTTTATGTTTTTCTTTGTTTTAGTTTTTTGTAATTTTTTACTGTATTAAATTTTTTAACATTTTTTACTACTTTTTTGATTTTCCTATTTCCCTATTTGTATTCTTTATTTTTTTATCTATTTTTTTTGTTTTTTTTAATTTCCTTTTACCTTTTTTTCAGCTAATCTTTTTGTTCTTTTTATTTTCTTTTTTCTTTTATTTTTTTCATTATTTTTTCTGTTTTTCTATTTATATATAATTGTATTTTTGTTATCTTTTTTTTCTTTCTATTTTTCATTTTTAACTGTTTTTTTCTTTTTCCATTATATATATAAATATATTTTATGTTATCTTCTTTTTTCCCCTTTTTTATTTTTGTCTACTTTTTCTGATTTTTTTCTGTTTTTGGTTTTCATTTTTTTAAATGTTTTTCTTTGTTTTATTGTTTTTTGTTTTTTCTGTTTTTAATTCTAGCTTTATTTCCTTTTTTTATTTTTCCTACTTTTCTTCTTCTTTTCTTCTGGTTTTTGTTTTAATTTCAATTTTATATTACTTTTTTTTTATTTTCTTGCTTTTCTTTTTTCTAGTTTTAACTGTTTTTTCTTTTTCCCCCTATTTTTGTTATCTAATTTTCTATTTAAAAATATATTTTTTTGTTATTTTATTTATTTCCCTTTTTCCTTCATTCCTTTTTTAATTTTTTTTCTCATTTTATTTTTTTTAAAGTTTTTATTTGTTTTACTTTTTTTTCTTTTTCGTTTTCTAAATTTTTAACAATTTTTTGCTTTTGCTTTTGTTTTATCTATTTTTTTCGATTTATCTTCTTCTTTTTTTCCTATTTTTTTGTTTTAATTTACTTTTTCCTTTTTTTTAGTTTATCTTTTTTTTGCTTTAATTTATTTTTTAATAGTTTCTTATTCTTTTTTCCTTTTTTTAATTTCCTTTTTTTCTTCTAATTTTTGATTTTTTTCATATTTCAATTGTTTTAGACTTTTTCTGTTTTTTTTTTCTATTTATATATAAATATATTTTATGTTATTTTCTTTTTTTCCTTTTTCTTTTTACTGTTTTTTACTACTTTTTTTTTCTTTTTTATATTTTTTATTTATATAGATATTGTTATTTTTTTCTGTTTTTATATATAATATATATAAGATTTTTTATTATATTATTTTTAACTTTTTTTAATTTTTTCCAGGTTCTCTCACTCTCTCTCTTTCTCACTATATATATATATATATATATATATATATATATATATATATTGTTATCTTCTTCTTTTTTACAATTTTTATTATTGGACTCATTAATCAATTGAATTCTTACTTAACTAAGTCATTGGTGTCCCTCAACTAATCTTCATTACCAGTATTTTTCTTTTATTGCTTGGGCACTAGCTATATGTAGCTTCAGGTCAGGAAATTATCATAAAATAATATATATATATATATATATATATATATATATTATTTTTAGATATGAAAATATATATTTTGTTTCTATATATATATAAAAATAAAAATATACATTTTGTTTCTCTCTGCCAAAAATTATCCGCCTTTATCCACCTGCTGGTCTAAAAATTATTTTGTTTCTCCTTGTTTTTTCTATTTTTATCTATCTATCTATTGTTATCTTCTTTTTTTCCCCTTTCCATTTCCTGTTTTCCTAATTTAATCTATGTATCTATCTATTTCCTCTTTTATCTTTATCTATTTTTTTTCTACTTTTTTCTGTTTATCTTCTATTTTTCCTGTTTTTATTTTTATTTTTATTTTTTATTTTTCCCCTTGTTTTTATCTACTTTATCCCTGTTTTTTTCTATTTTTAATTTTTTTACTGTTTTTTATTTCTGTTTTTCTTTTTTTCCTTGTTCTTATCTATATTTTCTATTTCTGTTTTGCCTGTTTTCATTTTTCATTTTATTTTTATCTACTTTTTCTTCTTTTCCCCCTCTTTTTTCTTCTTTTTCCTATCTTTTTTTTTTATCTACTTTTCCTTTTCCTTTTCTTTTTCTTTTTCTTTTTCTGTTTCTTTTTTTAATTTTTAACATTTTTTACCTTTTTCTTCATTTATTATTATTTTTTAACATTTTTGTTATCTTCTTTTTTTTTCCTTTGGCCTTTTTGCTCTCTTTATCTATTTTGTTATGTTTTTTGCGTGTTTTATTTTTTCTTGTTTTTTATTCCCTGTTTTTTTTATCTACTTCTTCTGTTATATATATATATATATATATATTTTATAAGTGTTTTTATCTATTTTTTATGTTTATATATATATATTTTTTGTTATCTTCTTCTTTTTTTCTTTTTTCATCTACTTTTTTTCTTTTTCTTTTTCTTTTTTTTTTCTTCTTCCTTTTCCCCCTATTTTTTCTGTTTTTCTTTATTTTTTTTTTATCTTTTTTCATGTTTTAATCTCTTTTTTCCTGTTTTTCTTCCTATTTTTTCTGTTTTCCTTTTCCCTTGTTTTTTCTTTTTTCTTTTTATCTTCTTTTTTCCTAGTATTTTTTATTTTTTTCTGTTTTTTTCCTTTTTTCTTGCTTTTTCGTTGTTTGTATCTACTTTTTCCTTTCTACTTTTTTTTCTTCATTTTTTCCTCTTTTTTTTTTCCCCTCTTTTTTTCCACTATTTTTATCTACTTTTTCTGTTTTTTTAATTTCCTTTTCCTTTTCAGTTTCCGTTTTTCCTTCCTTTTTCTTACTTTTTTTTTCTGTTTTTAATTTTTAAAATTAAATTTTTTTTTTCTTCTTATGTCTGTATTATTTATTTTTTATGTTTATATATATATTTTTGTTTTCCCCTGTTTTTCTTCTGTTTTTATCTTTTTCTCTATTTTTTCTTTATTAATTTAAATTTACCCAAATAACATTTTCACTCATATACGTTCACTACATAAAAACAAATTTAAGTAAATATTCTCTTTTTTTGTTTTCTATTTTTCCTTTCCTTTCCTTTTATTTTTCTTTTCTTTTTTTCCTATTTTTTCTTTTCTTCTTTTTCTTCTTCCTATTTTTATCTACCTTTTTCTTCTTCTCTTTTTCTTTTTCTGTTTTTTCCCTTCTTTTTTCCCGTGTTTTTTCTTCTATTTTTTAATTTTTTTTCATTTTTTATCTACATTTTTTTTCTTTTTTAATTTCCCCTTATTTTTTCTTATTGTCTCTTTTTTCATTTTTGTATTCCTGTTTTTTTTGCTTCTAATTTTTTCTGCTTTTTTCTTATTTTGTTTCTGTTTTTATATATTTTTTCTGTTAATATATATTTTCTTGTCTTCTTTTTTTCCCCTACTTTTTCTCATTTTTTATTTTTTCTATTTTTCTGTACTTTTTTTTAGTAACTATTTTATTTTCTTATTTTTTTTTATGCTTTTAATTTTTATCTGGTTTTTAAAATTTTTTCTTTCTTTTTTTTAATTTTATTGTAGGTAAAATATATAATTTTTTGTTATGTTCTTTTTTCTTCTTCTTTTTATCTCTTTTTAATGTTTATATTGTTGTCCTCTTTTTTCCATTTTTCTGTTTTTTACTGTTTTTATCTATTTTTTATTGATATATATAATTATTATACATATTTTTTTATAACTTTTTTTCTATTTTACGTATTTTTATTTTTTTCTCCTATTTTTTTTATACTATTTTTTTTTTTTTTGCTGTTTTTTCAGTTATCTTTTTTTATGTTTTTAATTTTTTTTGTTTATACTATTTTTTCTTGTGTGTGTGTGTGTGTATATATATATATAATTTGGTTTTTCATTTTTTTTCTTTTATTGATTTTTGATTTTTTTTTTACTTTTTTACTTTTTTGTATTTTTATCTACTGTTTTCTGTTTTTTTTTCTTTCTTTTTTTTCTCTTTTTATATATGTATTTCATTATCTATTTTGTCGTTCTTTTTTTTCTTTTTTTTTTCCTTTCAATTTTTATCTACTTTATATTTTATTTTCTTTACTGTTTTTCTATATTTCTCTTTTCTTTTTCTTTTTTTCTTTTTAATTTCGTTTTCCCCAATTTTTAATTTAAAAAATTTTTTTTCTGTTTTTTTTCTCTGTATGTATCCTTTTTTTTTGTTTTAATCTACTTTTTCTGTTTATTTTTTGAATTTTCTTTTTCTTTCTTTTCTTTTTTCTTACTCTCCTTTAACTGTTTTTTTTTCTATTTTTTTCTGGTTTTATTTATTTTTCTTGTGTATAGATATATACATACATATATTTATATATATTGTTATCTACTTTACTCTTTACTGTTTGTTAATTTTATACCTTTTTTCTGGTGTTATTTATTTCTTCCGTTTATATATATATTTTTTCTGTTTATCTACTTTCTATTTTTTTGTTTTTTATCATTTTTTTATGTTTTTCATTTTTCTTGTTTTTACCCCTTATTTTTTCTGGTTATATACAAGTGTATTGTTGTTATCTTCTTTGTTTTACTTTTTTTTTTTTTAACTTTTTAACTTTTTTTTCATTTTTTAAATGTTTCTCTTTGTTTTTAATTTTTGAACTTTTAGTTTGTTTTTTTTTTTTTCTGTTTTTAATTTCCTCATTCTTTTTATTAGTTTTTTTTCCCTTTTTTCTGTTTCTTCTGTTTTTAGTTTCCTTTTATTTTTATTCATTTTTCCTATTTTTTCGGTTTTTAATTTCTTTTATTTCTCATTTTTTACCGTTTGTTGTTATTTTATGTTTTCCTACATAATATATACATATATTATATTTATAGTTGTTTTGATATTTATTTGGCCTATTTCCTTTTTTATACTTTTTCTGGGTTTTTTTTCCCTATTTTTATGTACTTTTTAAATTTTTTTCAGTTTATCTTTTGTTCTTTGTTCTTTTTATTTACTTTTTATCTTTATTGATTTAATGTCCTTTTTCTTTTCTTTTTTTTAATTATTTTTTAATTTTTTAACATTTTTTATCTTTTTCATTTTTTCTATTTATATATAAATGTATTTTGTTATCTTTTTATTTCCTTACTGTTTTTTACTTTTTTTCGTTTTATATATAAATATATTTTATCTTATCTTCTTTTTTTTCCATTTTTTATTTTATCTACTTTCTTTTTGTTTTTCTTTTTATTACCTTTTTTAGTTTTTACTTTTTAACTGTTTTTTCTTTATTTTAATATTTTTGAACATTTGTTTTTTATATTTTTTGTTTAGATTTACATAAGCTTTTTCTTTTTATATGCTTTTTTTTGTGGTTTTATCTCCTTTTTTGTTTTTTTTCTGTTTTAATTTCCTTTTTCTTTTTTATTCATTTTTTCTGTTTTTATCTGCTTTTCCTTTTTTTCTTTTTTAATTTCTTTTTTTTTTTAGTGTTTAGTTTCCTTTTTCTTTTTTATTCAATTTCCGTTTTTTCCCCTCATTTTTTCCTGTGTTCTTTTCCTGTTTCTTTTTTTAATTTTTTACCTTTCTTAAAACTTTTTTTTCTTACTTAATATATTAAATATAATTTTTCTTTTCTTTTATTCCCTATCTTTTTCCTTCCTTCCTTTTTTTATTTTTATTTTATTCTTTTTCTTTTTCCTTTCTCCTGTTTTTATCTATTTTTTCCTTTTTTTAATCCTTTTTTTATATTTTTTCTGTTTATCTACATTCTATTTTTTGTTTTTTTATCAGTTTTTTATGTTTTAATTTTCCTGATTTTAAATTTATGTTTTTCATTTTTCTTGTTTTTACCCCTTATTTTTTCTGGTTATATATAAGTGTATTGTTGTTATCTTCTTTGTTTTACTTTTTTTTTATCTTTTATTTTTATTTTTCTTGTTTAACTTTTTAATTTTTTTTAATTTTTTTAACTGTTTCTCTTTGTTTTAATGTTTTTTGCTTTTTTCTGTTTTTGATTTTTGAACTTTTAGTTTTTTTTTATTTTTTCTGTTTTTAATTTCTTCATTCTTTTGATTAGTTTTTTTTTTCCTTTTTTCTCTTTCTTCTGTTTTTAGTTTCCTTTTTATTTTTATTCATGTTTTTCATTTTTCTTATTTTTTTTATTTTTAATTTCTTTTATTTCTCATTTTTTATTGTTTCTTGTTAATTTTATTTTTTCCTACATAATATATATATATATACATATATATATATATATATATATTTGTAATTGTTTTGATATTTATTTGCCCTATTTCCTTTTTTCTCAGTTCATCTTTTGTTCTTTATTCTTTTTATTTACTTTTTATTTTTTTTGTTTAAGTTTCCTTTTTCTTTTTCTTTTTTTTTAATTATTTTTACTTTTTTAACATTTTTTTATCTTTTTCATTTTATCCATTTAT
Organism: Actinidia polygama; assembly: GCA_030159135.1. Classification (NCBI taxonomy): domain Eukaryota; kingdom Viridiplantae; phylum Streptophyta; class Magnoliopsida; order Ericales; family Actinidiaceae; genus Actinidia; species Actinidia polygama. The sequence goes on along the minus strand of BRYF01000026.1, from coordinate 13,555,542 downwards.
ATATAAATGTATTTTGTTATCTTTTTATTTCTTTATTTTTTAACTGTTTTTTACTTTTTTTCGTTTTATATATAAATATATTTTATCTTATATTCATTTTTTCAATTTTTTATTTTATCTACTTTCTTTTTGTTTTTCTTTTTATTACCTTTTTTAATTTTTACTTTTTACCTGTTTTTTCATTATTTTAATATTTTTTGCATTTCTTGTTTTTATTTTTTGAACAGTTTTTTTATAAATTTTTTGTTAAGATTTATATATGCTTTTTTCTTTTTATATGCTTTTTCTTGTTTTTTTTATCTCCTTTTTTATTTTTTTCTGTTTTTAATTTCCTTTTTTTTAGTGTTTTTTTTACTTTTTATATATGCTTTTTTCCCCTCTTTTTTATGTATTTAGCTTCCTTTTTCTTTTTTATTCATTTTTCCTGTTTTTATTTACTTTTTCTTTTTTTCTTTTTCAATTTCTTTTTTTTAAAGTATTTAGTTTCCTTTTTCTTTTTTCGGTTTTTTTTCTCTCTTTGTTTCCCATGTTCTTTTACTGTTTCTTTTTTTTATTTTTTACCTTTCTTAAAACTTTTTTTTTTCTACTTAATATATTAAATATAATTTTTCTGTTCTTTTATTCCCTATTTTTTTCCATCATTCCGCTTTTTAATTTTATTTTATTCTTTTTTTCTGTTTTTAATTTCTTCATTCTTTTGATTAGTTTTTTTTCTTCCTTTTTTACTCTTTCTTCTGTTTTTAGTTTCCTTTTTATTTTTATTCATGTTTTTAATTTTTCATTTTTTTTCCCTAACTAATATATATATTATATTTATTTGGTCTATTTTCTTTTTTCTACTTTTTCTGGGTTTTTTTCCTATTTTAATGTACTTTTTAATTTTTTTTTAGTTCTTCTTTTGTTCTTCGTTCTTTTTATTTACTTTTTATCTTTTTGTTTTAATTTCCTTTTTCTTTTTCTTTTGTTAATTATTTTTACTTTTTAACATTTTTTTATCTTTTTCATTTATTCTATTTATATATAAATTTTATTTTGTTATCTTTTTATTTCTTTATTTTTAACTTTTTTTCGTTTTATATATAAATATATTTTATGTTGTCTTCTTTTTTTCCATTTTTTATTTTTATCTACTATTTTTTTGTTTTTCTTTTTATTACCTTTTTTAATTTTTACTTTTATAACTTTTTTTCTATTTTATGTATTTTTAATTTTTTATACTATTTTTTATGTTTTGCTGTTTTTTCAGTTATCTTTTTTTATGTTTTTAATTTTTTTACTATGTTTTTATTTTTTCTGTCTTCCCTTTTTTTCTTTTTTTTCTTATTTTTTTCGTTATCTTCTTTTTTTATTTCTTCTTTGTTTCCTGTTTTTAACATTTTGTACATTTTCTTTTTTTCTAATTTAATCTACTTTTTTCTTCAGTTATTTTTCATGTTTTTTTTATCTTTGTGTACTTTTTTATTTTGTTGTTTTCATATTTTTTCTTTTTCTTTTATATCTTTTAATATTTTTTTGCATCTTCTTTTTAATTTTTTATATTTACATATTTATTTTTATTTTTTTAATTTATTTTTATAGTTTTTTATTTTTTCTTCTTCTTTTTCTTTTTTTTTCTATTTTAAATTTTTAAATTTTTTTATACTATATTTTTTGCTATTTGTTTTCATATTATTTCTTTTGTATTTTTATATTCTTATCTTCTTTCTTTTTTTCCTGTTTTTTCCTTTTAAATTTTTTAGCTCTTCATTTTTCTTTTCTCTTTTTTTTTTTCATTTTTTCCTGCTTCAAATTTTTTTGCTCTTTTTTCTTTGATTTTTTTTTTATTTTATTTTTAGATATATATTTTTATTATTTTTATAGTTTTTATTTTTTTCCATTTTTGATCCGGTTTTTATTTTTTATCCAGTTTTTCTATTTATATATAAATATTTTGTTATCTTCTTTTTTCCATTTATCCCTTTTTGTTATTTTTATATCTACATTTTTTCTAGTCATTTTCATTTTATAATTTTTTTTTCTATTTTCTGTTTTTTCCTGTTTTAAATTTTTAACTGCTTTTATTTCTTTTTTTTCCCAGTTTTTTTTTATCTATTTTATCATTATATATTATATATATCTCCTTTTTTTCATATTTATATATATATTGATATCTTCTTTTTCTACTTTCAATTCTTTCTATTTTTTTGTTTTTTTATTTTTTTTTCATTTTGTATTTTTTCATTTTTCATTTTTTAAAATTCTGATATGCTGATTCTTCTTTTTTCCCCTTTTTCAGTTTTCAATTTTTTAGCGATTTTTTCTGTTTTGTTTTCTATTTTCCTTTATCCGCGTTTTTCTTTCTTTCTTTTTTTTCTTAATGTTTTTTCCCTATTTTTTCATTTTTTCATTATTTTTTCTTTATATATATATATTGGTATACTATTTTTTCGTTTTTGTCTTTTTATATTTTTTATGTTTTTTATGCTATCCTTTTTTCCCTACTTTTTTTCTATTTTTTTTTAAAAAATTGGTTTTTAATTTCTTTTTTTATGTTTATGTATTTCGTTGTCTTCATTTTTTCTATTTTTTCCCTCTTGCTTTTTTTCTATTTTTTTTAATCTTTTTCTATGTTTTAATGTTTTTTTTCTATTTTTCTTTATCCCCATTTTGTTTTCATTTTCATGTTTTTTATTCAATTTTTTTTCATTTTTTTATATACTTTTCATTATTTTAATTTCGTTTTTTTTTTGTTATCTTCTTTTTTTTATGTAATTTTCTGTTTTTTTTTTCTTTTTCTAATTTTTAAATATTTAAATTTGTTTTTATCCCTTTTCCCCTATTTTTATCCCTTTTCCCCTGTTTTTATCCTTTCTTTTCTTTTTTCTTATTCTCTTTTAACTTTTTTTTCCTATTTTTTCTGGTTTTATTTATTTTTCTTGTGTGTGTGTGTGTGTGTGTATATATATATATAATTTCGTTTTTCATTTTTTTCTTTTATTGATATTTAATTTTTTTTTTACTTTTTTTCTATTTTTATCTACTGTTTTCTGTGTTTTTTTTCATTTTTTTCTCTTTTTATATATTTTTCTTTTCTTCTGTTTTTAATTTTAATTATTTTTATTTAAGTTTTGTTTTTTCTATTTTTATCGACTTCGTTTTTACAGTTCGTTAATTTTTTAACTATTGTTTCTTTTTATATATGTATATTTTTATCATATTTTATTTTATTTTTTTCTTTCAAATTTATCTACTTTGTTTTTTACTGTTTATAGAATGTTTTGATTTTGTTTTCTTATGTTTTTCATTTTTAACTATTTTGATTTATGTTTTTTTCTTTCTGTTTTTATCTCTATTTCTCTTTTTTATATATTAATTTTTATCTACTTTGTTTTTTACTGTTTGTTAATTTTTTTCACTATTTTTTCTTTTCATATATATTTTTTTATCGTATTTTTTCTTTCTTTTTTCCTTTTTTTTAGTATCAATTTGTTTCTACTTTTTTTTATTGTTTTACTGTTTTCTTTATTTTAATCTTTTGTTTTAGTTTTTTTCTTTTCTCATATTTTTCCCTCTTTTTTGTATTTTTGTTTTTATGTTTTTTACTTTTAACTATTTTTTATTTATATTTTTCTTCCAATTTTTTATCTTTATTTTTTTTTTAAATATATATTTTTAGTTATCTTTGTTTTTTTTTATCTCATTTTTTAACCGTTTGTTAATTTTATAACTATTTTTCTTTTTATATATGTATTTCATTATCTATTTTGTCGTTCTTTTTTTTTCTTTTTTTTTCCTTTCAATTTTTATCTACTTTTTATTTTATTTTCTTTACTGTTTTTCTATATTTCTCTTTTCTTTTTCTTTTTTTCTTTTTAATTTCGTTTTCCCCCCATTTTTCCATTTTTAATTTTTTAAATTTTTAATTTTTTTCTGTTTTTTTGCCCTGTATTTATCCTTTTTTCTGTTTTAATCTACTTTTTCTGTTTATTTTTTGAATTTTCTTTTTCTTTCTTTTCTTTTTTCTTACTCTCCTTTAACTGTTTTTGTTTCTATTTTTTTCTTGTGTATAGATATATACATACATATATTTATTAAACTTTTTTTTTCATTTTTTAAATGTTTCTCTTTGTTTTTAATTTTTGAACTTTTAGTTTTTTTTTATTTTTTCTGTTTTTAATTTCCTCATTCTTTTGATTAGTTTTTTTCCTTTTTTCTCTTTCTTCTGTTTTTAGTTTCCTTTTTATTTTTATTCATGTTTTTCATTTTTCCTATTTTTTTCTGTTATTAATTTCTTTTATTTCTCATTTTTTACCGTTTCTTGTTAATTTTATTTTTTCCTACATAATATATATATATATATATATATATTATGTAGGAAAATTCATAATATATTTTTTCCTACCTTTTTTTGGTCCTGTTTTTATTTTATCTAGTTTTTCTATTTATATATAAATATTTTGTTATCTACTTTTTTTCCTTTTATCCCTTTTTGTTATTTTTATTTCTACATTTTTTCTAGTCATTTTCATTTTATAATTGTTTTTCTGTTTTTTCTTGTTTTAAATTTTTAACTGTTTTTATTTCTTCTTTTTTTATGTATTTTATCATTATATATTATATATATCTCCTTTTTTAATTTTTATATATATATATATATATATATATATATATATATTGATTATCTTCTTTTTCTACTTTCAATTCTTTCTATTTTTTATTTTTATTTTTTTTCGTTTTTCATTTTTTAAAATTCTGATTTGCTGATTCTTCTTTTTTTCCCGCCTTTTCCCTATTTTCAGTTTTCAATTTTTGATCAAATTTTTCTGTTTTTTTTTCTATTTTCCTTTCTCCCCGTTTTTTCTATTTTTTCATTATTTTTTCCTTTTATATACATATATATTTTTTGGTATACTATTTTTTTTGTTTTTTATGCTTTCCTTTTTTCCCTATTTTTTTTTCTTATTTCTTTTTATCTACTTTTTTCCCATTTTTTCAATTTTTTTAAAAAAATTTGCTTTTAATTTCTTTTTTTATGTTTATGTATTTCGTTATCGTTATTTTTTTATTTTCTATTTTTACCTCCCTTTTTTAATTTTCTATTTTTTTCTTCTTGTTTTTGGCCTTTTTCTCATCTTCTTATATTTTTTAATGTCTTTTTTCTATTTTTCTTTATCCCCGATTTTTTTTCTTTCTCTATTTCTTTATTTTCTTGTTTTTAATTCCATATTTTTCATGTTTTTATATACCTTTCAATTTTTTAATTTCGATTTTTTTTTGTTATCTTCTTTTTTATGTCATTTTCTGTTTTTTTCTTTTTTCTGTTTTTGTTTTTTAAATATTTAATTTTTATTTATTTTCCCCCCTGTTTTATCTATTTTTTTTGTTATTTTTTTAATTTTTTAATTTTCTTTTACTTTCTTTTATTTTTTCTTATTATCTTTTAACTTTTTTCCTATTTTTTTTCTGGTTTGATTTATTTTTCTTGTGTGTGTGATATAATTTCGTTTTTCATTTTTTTTCTTTTATTGATTTCTGTTTTTTTTTTTACTTTTTTACTTTTTTTCTAATTTTCTCTTTTCTTTTTCTTTTTTTCTTTTTAATTTCGTTTTCCCCCATTTTTCCATTTTTAATTTTTAAAAATTTTAATTTCTTTTTTTCCCTTTTTTCCCCCTGTTTTTATCCCTCTTTTCTATTTTAATCTACTTTTTCTGTTTATTTTTTGTATATATTTTGGTATACTATTTTTTCGTTTTTGTCTTTTTATATTTTTTATGCTTTCCTTTTTTCCCTATTTTTTTTCTTATTTCTTTTTATCTACTTTTTTGCCATTTTTTCTATTTTTTTAAAAAAATTTGCTTTTTATTTCCTTTTTTATGTTTATATATTTCGTTACCTTTATTTTTTCTATTTTCTATTTTTACCTCCCTTTTTTTATTTTCTATTTTTTTCATCTTGTTTTTGGCCTTTTTTTTATCTTTTTCTTTATCCCCGTTTTTTTTCTTTCTCTATTTTTTATTTTTTATGTTTATATATATATTTTTTGTTTTCCCCTTTTTTTCTTTATTAATTTAAATTTACCCAAATAACATTTTCACTCAAATACGTTCACTACATAAAAACAAATTTAAGTAAATATTCTCTTTTTATCTTTTTTTGTTTTCTATTTTTCCTTTCCTTTTATTTTTCTTTTCTTTTTTTCCAATTTTTTCTTTTCTTCTTTTTCTTCTTCTCTTTTTCTTTTTCTGTTTTTTCTTCTATTTTTTAAATCTTTTTTATTTTTATCTACTTTTTTTTTCTTTTTTAATTTCCCCTTATTTTTTCTTATTGTCTCTTTTTTCATTTTTGTTTTCCTGTTTTTTTTGCTTCTAATTTTATCTGCTTTTTTCTTATTTTGTTTCTCTTTTTATATATTTTTTCTGTTAATATATATTTTCTTGTCTTCTTTTTTTTTTGCCTTCTTTTTCTCATTTTTTATTTTTTATATTTTTCTGTACTTTTTTTAGTAACTATTTTATTTTCTTATTCTTTTTCTTCCAATTTTTTTACTGTTTTTATCTATTTTTTATTGATATATATAATATATACTATACATATTTTTTTATAACTTTTTTTCTATTTTATGTAATTTTGCTGTTTTTTCAGTTATCTTTTTTTATGTTTTTAATTTTTTTACTATGTTTTTATTTTTTCTGTTTTGCCTTTTTTTCTTATTTTTTTTTGTTATCTTCTTTTTTTATTTCTTTTTTGTTTCTTGTTTTTAATTTTAAACGTTCTTTAACATTTTCTTTTTTTCTAATTTAATCTACTTTTTTCTGCAGTTATTTTTCATGTGTTTTTTTTATCTTTATTTACTTTTTTATTATGTTGTTTTCATATTTTTTCTTTTTCTTTTATATCTTTTAATATTTTGTTGCATCTTGTTTTTAATTTTTGCTATTTACATATTTAGTTTTATTTTTTTATTTATTTTTATAGTTTTTTATTTTTTCTTCTTCTTTTTCTTTTTATTTTTCTATTTTAAATTTTTAAATTTTTTATACTATATTTTTTGTTTTCCTTTTTGTCTAATTTTTTTCTGTTTTTTTGTTTTTAAATTTCTTTTTGTCTTTTTTTTTAATTTATATTTTTCTTTTTTCTAAATTTTTTTATTTTCTAACTATACTTTTTTTATTTTTACATTTTATATGTAAATATATTTTATGGCATCTTAATTTTTTTGCTTCTTCTTTTGGTTTTCTTTTGTTTTTCCGTTTTTTTATCTTCGTTTTTTCCTGTATTTTTTATATTTTTCCACCTTTTTTCTGTTTTTATCTATTTTTGTTTATTTCTTTTGTATTTTTATATTCTTATCTTCTTTCTTTTGCTCTTGATTTTTCTTTTCTCTTTTTTTTTCAATCTTCTTTTTTCCATTTATCCCTTTTTGTTATTTTTATATCTACATTTTTTCTAGTCATTTTCATTTTATAATTTTTTTTTCTATTTTCTGTTTTTTCCTGTTTTAAATTTGTAACTGCTTTTATTTCTTTTTTTTTACCAGTTTTTTTTTATCTATTTTATTATTATATATTATATATATATCTCCTATTTACATTTTTATATATATATTGATATCATCTTTTTCTACTTTCAATTCTTTCTATATTTTTTTTATTATTTTGTATTTTTCATTTTTCATTTTTTAAAATTCTGATATGCTGATTCTTCTTTTTTCCCGCCTTTTCCCGTTTTTCAATTTTTTAGCGATTTTTTCTGTTTTGTTTTCTATTTTCCTTTATCCCCGTTTTTCTTTCTTTCTTTTTTTTAATGTTTTTTCCCTATTTTTTCTTTATATATATATATATATATATATATATATATATATATATATATATATATATTGGTATACTATTTTTTCGTTTTTTTCTTTTTATATTATTTATGTTTTTTATGCTTTCCTTTTTTCCCTATTTTTTTTCTTATTTCTTTTTATCTACTTTTTTGCCATTTTTTCTATTTTTTTAAAAAAATTCTTTTATTTTCTTTTTTATGTTTATGTATTTCGTTATCTTTATTTTTTCTATTTTCTATTTTTTTCCTCTTGTTTTTGGCCTTTTTTTATTTTTTTTGCTTTCTCTATTTTTTATTTTTTATGTATTTCGTTATCTTTTTCTTTTTCTGTTTTTTTGCTTCTAATTTTTGGTCCTGTTTTTATGTTATCTAGTTTTTCTATTTATATACAAATATTTTGTTATCTTCTTTTTTCCTTTTATCCCTTTTTGTTGTTTTTATATCTACATTTTTTCTAGTCATTTTCATTTTATAATTGTTTTTTCTATTTTCTGTTTTTTCCTGTTTTAAATTTTTAACTGCTTTTACTTCTTCTTTTTTTTTACCAGTTTTTTTTATCTATTTTATCATTATATATTATACATATCTTCTTTTTCTACTTTCAATTCTTTCTATTTTTTTTATTTTTTTTCATTTTTCATTTTTTAAAATTCTGATTTGCTGATTCTTCTTTTTTCCCGCCTTTTCCCCTTTTACAGTTTTCAATTTTTTATCGATTTTTTCTGGTTTTTTTTTCTATTTTTTTTAATACTATTTTTTCGTTTTTGTCTTTTTATATTTTTTATGTTTTTTTATGCTTTCCTTTTTTTCCCAACTTTTTAGATATTTCTTTTTATCTACTTTTTTTCTATTTTTTCTATTTTTTTAATAAAATAATTGGCTTTTAATTTCTTTTTTTATGTTTATGTATTTCGTTGTTTTCATTTTTTCTATTTTTTCCCTCTTGCTTTTTTCTATTTTTTTTATTTTTTAATGTTTTTTTTCTATTTTTCTTTATCCCCGTTTTTTTTTCATTTCCATGTTTTTATTCAATTTTTTATCATATACTTTTCATTATTTTAATTTCGTTTTTTTTATTATCTTCTTTTTTTAATATATATAATTTTTTTGTTATCTTCTTTTTTTAATTTCGTTTTTTAAATTTTAAATTTGTTTTTATTTTTCCCCCTGTTTTTATCTCTTTTTTTGTTTATTTTTTTAATTTTCTTTTTCTTTCTTTTCTTTTTTCTTATTCTCTTTTAACTTTTTTTCCTATTTTTTTCTGGTTTTATTTATTTTTTCTTGTGTGTGTGTATATATATATATAATTTCGTTTTCATTTTTTTTCTTTTATTGATTTTTGATTTTTTTTTTACTTTTTTACATTTTTTTCTATTTTTATCTACTGTTTTCTGTGTTTTTTTCATTTTTTCTCTTTTTATATATTTTTGTTTTCTTCTTTTTTTCTTCTGTTTTTAATTTTAATTATTTTTATTTAAGTTTCGTTTTTTCTATTTTTATCTACTTTGTTTTTACTGTTTGTTAATTTTTTAACTATTGTTTCTTTTTATATATGTATATTTTTATCATATTTTTTTTTACTGTTTATAGATTTTTTTGATTTTGTTTTCTTATGTTTTTCATTTTTAACTATTTTTATTTATGTTTTTTTCATTCTGTTTTTATCTTTATTTCTCTTTTATTTTTATCTACTTTGTTTTTACTGTTTGTTAATTTTGTCACTATTTTTTCTTTTCATATATATATATTTTTTTATCGTATTTTTTCTTTATTTTTTCCTTTTTATTCGTTTCAATTTGTTTCTACTACTTTTTTTTTATTGTTTTACTGTTTTCTTTATTTTAATCTTTTGTTTTAGTTTTTTTCTTTTCTCATATTTTTCCCTCTTTTTTTGTAATTTTGTTTTTATGTTTTTTACTTTTAACTATTTTTTATTTATATTTTTCTTCCAATTTCTTTATCTTTATTTTCTTTTTAAATATATTTTTTTAGTTATCTTTGTTTTTTTTAATTTTTATCTCATTTTTTAACCGTTTGTTAATTTTTTAACTATTTTTCTTTTTATATATGTATTTCATTATCTATTTTGTCGTTCTTTTTTTTTCCTTTCAATTTTTATCTACTTTTTATTTTATTTTATTTTATTTACTGTTTTTCTATATTTCTCTTTTCTTTTTCTTTTTTTCTTTTTAATTTCGTTTTCCCCCATTTTTCCATTTTATTTTTTTTCTGTTTTAATCTACTTTTTCTGTTTATTTTTTGAGTTTCCTTTTTCTTTTTTATTCAATTTCCGTTTTTTTTTCCTCATTTTTGCCTGTGTTCTTTTCCTGTTTCTTTTTTTAATTTTTTACCTTTCTTGATACTTTTTTTCCTACTTAATATATTAAATATAATTTTTCTTTTCTTTTATTCCCTATTTTTTTCCTTCCTTCCTTTTTTTATTTTTATTTTATTATTTTTCTTTTTCCTTTCGCTTGTTTTTATCTATTTTTTCCTTTTTTTTAGTTTTTTCAGTTTTATTTTAGTTTTTCAATTTTGAACTGTTTTTCTTTTTTTCATTATTTTTTGCTTTTTTATGTTTTTAATTTTTGAACCATTTTTTCGTTTTAGATATATATTTTTTATTATCTTCTTTTTTTCACTTTTTCATTCTTTCGTGTTTTACTTGTTTCACTATTTCATTTTTTTATGTTTTTCTTTTTGTTTAGTTTTTTATTTCTGTATTAAATTGTTTAACATTTTTTTTACTATTTTGGTTTTCCGTTTTCCCTATCTGTATTTTTTATTTTTTATCTATTTTTTTTAAATTTCCTTTTTCCTTTTTTTAAGTTTATGTTTTTGTTCTTTTTATTTTCTTTTTATCTTTTTTGTTTTATTTTTTTTATTTTTATTTTCTGTTTTCTGTTTTTCATTTTTTCTATTTATATATAAATGTATTTTGTTATCTTTTTATTTCTTTATTTTTTGACTTTTTTGACTTTTTTTCGTTTTATATATAAATATATTTTATCTTATCTCCTTTTTTTTCATTTTTCATTTTATCTACTTTCTTTTCTTCTTTTTTTATTACCTTTTTTAGTTTTTACTTTTTAACTGTTTTTTCTTTATTTTAGTATTTTTTGAACATTTTTTTTATATATATTTTGTTTAGATTTACATAAGCTTTTTTCTTTTTATATGCTTTTTTTGTGGTTTTATCTCCTTTTTCGTTTTTTTCTGTTTTTAATTTCCTTTTTCCGTTTTTAGTCTTTTTTATGTGTTTAGCTTCCTTTTTCTTTTTTATTCATTTTTCCTGTTTTTATCTTTTTTTCCTTTTTTTTAAGTGTTTAGTTTCCTTTTTCTTCTTTATTCAATTTCCGGTTTTTTTTCCTCATTTTTTCCTGTGTTCTTTTCCTGTTTCTTTTTTTAATTTTTTACCTTTCTTAATACTTTTTTTTCCTACTTAATATATTAAATATAAATTTTCTTTTCTTTTATTCCCTATTTTTTTCCTTCCTTCCTTATTTTATTTTTTTGTGGTTTTATCTCCTTTTTATTTTTATTCATGTTTTTCATTTTTCCTATTTTTTTTTGTTTTTAATTTCTTTTATTTCTCAATTTTACCGTTTCTTGTTAAAAAAAATTTCCTACATAATATATATATATATATATTTATTTATAATTGTTTTGATATTTATTTGGCCTATTTCCTTTTTTCTACTTTTTCTGTGTTTTTTTTCCTATTCTTATGTACTCTTTAAACTTTTTTCAGTTCATCTTTTGTTCTTTGTTCTTTTTATTTACTTTTTATCTTTTTTGTTTTAATTTCCTTTTCTTTTAATTATTTATACTTTTTTAACATTTTTTTAATCTTTTTCATTTTTTCTATTTGTATATAAATGTATTTTGTTATCTTTTTATTTCTTTATTTTTTAACTGTTTTTTACTTTTTTTCGTTTTATATATAAATATATTTTATCTTATCTTCATTTTTTCCATTTTTTATTTTATCTACTTTCTTTCTGTTTTTCTTTTTATTACCTTTTTTAATTTTTACTTTTTAACTGTTTTTTATTTATTTTAATATTTTTTTGCATTTTTGGTTTTTACTTTTTGAACAGTTTTTTTTAAATATTTTTTGTTTAGATTTATATAAGCTTTTTTCTTTTTATGTTCTTTTTTTCTGTTTTTTATCTTTTGATGTTTCCCCCTGTTGAGCTTCCCCTCAACACTTTCCATTCTTTATTCTTTTTTTCCTTTTTTTTAGTTTATCTTTTCTTCGTTTTAATTTTAATTTTTAATATTTTCTTTTTCTTTTTTCCTTTTTTTCTTCAATTTTTTGATTTTTTCATATTTCAATTGTTTTAGACTTTTTCTGTTTATATATAAATATATTTTATGTTATTTTCTTATATTCCTTTTTTCCTTTTTTTAATTTTTATCTACAGTTTTCTTGTTTTTTTTTACTGTTTTTTACTACTCTTTTTTCCTTTTTTATATTTTCCTTTTATGTCATTTTTTTTGTTTCTTTCATTTTCTGTTTTTAATTTTTTAATAGGTTTTTATCTTTTTGTTTGTTTTTTCTTTTTTTATATATAATATATAAAAGATTTTTTATTATATTATTTTTAACTTTTTTTTATTTTTTCCAGGTTCTCTCTCTCTCTCTCTCTCTATATATATATATATATATATATATATATATATATATATATATATATATATATTGTTATCTTCTTCTTTTTTACAATTTTTATTATTGGACTCTGATTAATCAATTGAATTCTTACTTAACTGATTCGTTGGTGTCCCTCAACTAATCTTCATTACCAGTATTTTTCTTTTATTGGTTGGGCACTAGCTATATGTAGCTTCAGGTCAGGAAATTATCATATAAAATAATATGCACATCCATCACATCTTCATGCTCTTGCTTCAGTTACCAACTTAATTTATTAACTGTTTTTTTCACTTTTATTTTTATTTTTTTATCAGGCAAAACTTGAACTACTCTCCAACCTTTTGGTTTCCAAAATGGAGACCAGAAATATAATTTTTAACTTAAAAAAGTTTTTAGAAAGTTTTCATTGTTAAAAAGAAATCCAATCCTTTCATCAAAATTAAGAAATAACTATAATTTTTACCCAATCAAGAATGAACCAAATTCTTTATTAAGTTTAAAAGTCACATTGTGTTTTCATTTTTGATGACATTTTAAATAGTCTAAAAGTTGGTGTTAGTTTTCTTTCTTTTTTTT
>BRYF01000026.1:13515000-13530000 GCA_030159135.1 Actinidia polygama | reverse complement strand
TTATATCTTCTACAAGATAGATCTATTATTGTTTTACCAAAATAAGTTGTTGTTTCCTTTGTCTTGTTGGTGTTACCGTTGAATAAAATTTATTGTGATCAGTACTATCGGTTCCTTTTTGTTGGTCTTTTTAAGATCCAAATTAGTTGGCATTGTTCAACTACAATTAGGTTATAAAATGTTGCCTAGATCCAATTTTTCCAATCAGGGGCGTTTGGCACAGGGGGCTCCAATTAAGTTATCGAAGTTTGTTGATTTATACTTCCCTCATAAGACGGTATAGGTATAGTTCATCTTCTTTGTAGATTCTCGTTTCCCCTCTTAAAGACTTGATTTATACTTCTCTATTTTTTCTTTATTAATTTAAATTTACCCAAATAACATTTTCACTCAAATACGTTCACTACATAAAAACAAATTTAAGTAAATATTCACTTTTTATTTTTTTTGTTTTCTATTTTTTGTCTATTTTCGATTTTTCCTTTTTTAATTTTATTTTATTTTTCTTTTCTTTTTTTTCCTATTTTTTGTTTTCTTCTTTTTCTTCTTCTCTTTTTCTTTTTCTGTTTTTTTCCCTTCTTTTTTTACACTTTTTCATTTTTTATCTACTTTTTTTCCTTTTTTAATTTCCCTTTCTTTTTTCTTATTGTCTCTTTTTTCATTTTTGTTTTTCTGTTTTTTTTGCTTCTAATTTTATCTGCTTTTTTTTTATTTTGTTTCTGTTTTTATATATTTCTTCTGTTAATATATATTTTCTTGTCTTCTTTTTTTTTCCTTCTTTTTCTCATTTTTCATTTTTTCTATTTTTCTGTACTTTTTTTTAGTAACTATTGTTATGTTCTTTTTTCTTCTTCTTTTTATCTCTTTTTAATGTTTATATTGTTGTCCTCTTTTTTCCATTTTCTGTTTTTTACTGTTATTATCTATTATTTATTTATATATATAATATATATTATACATATATTTTTATAATTTTATGTATTTTTATTTCTTTCTCCTATTTTTTTTCTTTTCTCCTATTTTTTATGTTTTGCCGTTTTTTCAGTTATCTTTTTTTATGTTTTTAATTTTTTTTACTATGTTTTTATTTTTTCTGTCTTCCCTTTTGTTTCTTTTTTTCTTATTTTTTTTGTTATCTTCTTTTTTTCTTCTTCTTTGTTTCCTGTTTTTAATTTTAAACTTTCTTTAACATTTTTTACATTTTCTTTTTTTCTAATTTAATCTACTTTTTTCTTCAGTTATTTTTCATGTTTTTTTATCTTTATGTACTTTTTTGCATCTTGTTTTTAATTTTTGCTATTTACATATTTAGTTTTATTTATTTATATATTTTTATAGTTTTTTGTTTTTTCTTCTTTTTTTTCTACTTTCAATTTTTAAATTTTTTATACCATATTTTTTGTTTTCCTTTTTGTCTATTTTTTTTCTGTTTTTTTGTTTCTAAATTTCTTTTTCTTTTTTTTTTCAGTTTATCGTTTTGTTCTTTTTTTCATTTTATTTTCTGTTTGTCTTTTTTTTTTCTTCTTCTTTTTTCTATATTTTTCATTTTTTAACTACAATTTTTTTATTTTTACATTTTATATGTAAATATATTTTATGTTATCTTATTTCTTTTGCTTCTTCTTTTGCTTTTCTTTTGTTTTTCTCTGTTTTTTATCTTTGTTTTTTCCTATATTTTTATATTTTTATATTTTTTCATTTTTATCTTCTTCTTTTTTTTCCCTATTTTTTCCCTTTTTCTGTTTTTATCTATTTTTGTTTATTTCTTTTGTATTTATATATTCTTATCTTCTTTTTTTCCTGTTTTTTTCCTTTTAAATTTGTTTGCTCTTAAATTTTTCTTTTCTCCTCTTTTTTTTTTTAATTTTTCCCTTTTTCAAGTTTTTTTGCTCTTTTTTCTTTGAATTTTTTTATTATTTAATTTTTAAATTGTTTACATCTATATTTTATTTTTAGATATATTTTTTTATTATTTTTATAGTTTTTATTTTTTTCCATTTTTGTCCTGTTTTTATTTTATCTAGTTTTTCTATTTATATATAAATATTTTGTTATCTACTTTTTTTCCTTTTATCCCTTTTTGTTATTTTTATATCTACATTTTTTCTAGTCATTTTCATTTTATAATTGTTTTTTCTATTTTCTGTTTTTTCTTGTTTTAAATTTTTAACTGCTTTTATTTCTTTCTTTTTTTACCAGTTTTTTTTTATCTATTTTATCATTATATATTATATATATCTCCTTTTTTCATTTATATATATATATTGATATCTTCTTTTTCTACTTTCAATTCTTTCTATTTTTTTATTTTTTTTTAATTTTTCAATTTTTTTCGTTTTTCATTTTTTAAAATTCTGATTTGCTGATTCTTCTTTTTTTCCCGCCTTTTCCCTATTTTCAGTTTTCAATTTTTGATTGATTTTATCTGTTTTTTTTTTCTATTTTCCTTTCTCCCCGTTTTTTCTATTTTTTAATTTTTTCATCATTTTTTTTTTCTATTTTTTAATTTTTTCATCATTTTTTCCTTTTATATATATATATATATATTTTGGTATACTATTTTTTCGTTTTTGTCTTTTTATATTTTTTATGCTTTCCTTTTTTCCCTATTTTTTTTCTTATTTCTTTTTATCTACTTTTTTGCCATTTTTTCTATTTTTTAAAAAAAATTTGCTTTTAATTTCTTTTTTTATGTTTATGTATTTCGTTATCTTTATTTTTTCTATTTTCTATTTTTTTCCTCTTGATTTTGGCCTTTTGTTTTTAAATTTTTATCTTTTTATTTATCCCCGTTTTTTTTTCTTTCTCTATTTTTTATTTTTTATGTTTATATATATATTTTTTGTTTTCCCCTTTTTTTCTTCTGTTTTTATCTCTTTTTTTATATTTTTCTCTATTTTTTCTTTATTAATTTAAATTTAACCAAATAACATTTTCACTCAAATACGTTCACTCCGTTTTTTAATTTTTTTCATTTTTAATTTCCCCTTATTTTTTCTTATTGTCTCTTTTTTCATTTTTGTTTTCCTGTTTTTTTTGCTTCTAATTTTATCTGCTTTTTTCTTATTTTGTTTCTGTTTTTATATATTTTTTCTGTTAATATATATTTTCTTGTCTTCTTCTAATTTTTTCTGTTTTCCTGTCTTTTTCTCATTTTTTATTTTTTCTATTTTTCTGTACTTTTTTTTAGTAACTATTTTATTTTCTTATTCTTTTTTTTTGTTTTTTTTAATGATTTTAATTTTTATCTGTTTTTTAAAATTTTTTTCCTTCTTTTTTTTAATTTTTTTTGTAGGTAAAATATATAATTTTTTGTTATGTTTGTTTCTTCTTCTTTTTATCCCGATTTAATGTTTATATTGTTGTCCTCTTTTTTCCATTTTTCTGTTTTTTTACTGTTTTTATCTATTTTTTATTCATATATATAATATATATTATACATATTTTTTTATAACTTTTTTTCTATTTTATGTATTTTTATTTTTTTCTCCTATTTTTTTTATATTATTTTTTCTGTTTTGCTGTTTTTTCAGTTATCTTTTTTTATGTTTTTAATTTTTTTACTATGTTTTTATTTTTTCTGTCTTCCCTTTTTTTCTTATTTTTTTTGGTTATCTTCTTTTTTATTTCTTTTTTGTTTCCTTTTTTTAATTTTAAACGTTCTTTAACATTTTCTACATTTTTTTTCTAATTTAATCTACTTTTTTCTTCAGTTATTTTTCATGTTTTTTTATCTTTATGTACTTTTTTATTCTGTTGTTTTCATATTTTTTCTTTTTCTTTTATATCTTTTAATATTTTTTTTCATCTTGGTTTTAATTTTTGCTATTTACATATTTAGTTTTATTTTTTTATTTATTTTTATAGTTTTTTATTTTTTCATCTTCTTTTTATTTTTTTTTCTATTTTCAATTTTTTAATTTTTTTATACTATATTTTTTGTTTTCCTTTTTGTTTAATTTTTTTCGGTTTTTTTGTTTTTAAATTTCTTTTTCTCTTTTTTTTTTGTCAGTTTAACTTTTTGTTCTTTTTTCATTTTATTTTCTGTTTGTCTTTTTTTTTAATTTATATTTTTATTTTTTCTATATTTTTTCATTTTTAACTATAATTTTTTTATTTTTACATTTTATATGTAAATATATTTTATGTTATCTTAATTTTTTTGCTTCTTTTTTTGGTTTTCTTTTGTTTTTCCCTTTTTTTATCTTCGTTTTTTCCTGTATTTTTAATATTTTTATATTTTTTTCATTTTTATCTTCTTTTTTTCCTATTTTTTTCCTTTTTTCTGTTTTTATCTATTTTTGTTTATTTCTTTTGTATTTTTATATTCTTATCTTCTTTCTTCTTTTTCCTGTTAAACCTTTTAAATTTTTTTGCTCTTCATTTTTTATCGATTTTTTCTTTTTTTTTTTCTAATTTTCTTTATCCCCGTTTTTCTTTCTTTCTTTTTTTTTTAATGTTTTTTCTCTATTTTTTCATTATTTTTTCCTTTTATATATATATTTTGGTATACTATTTTTTCGCTTTTGTCTTTTCATATTTTTTATGTTTTTTATGCTTTCGTTTTTTCCCTACGTTTTAGATATTTCTTTTTATCTAATTTTTTTTATTTTTTTTAAAAAAAATTGGCTTTTAATTTCTTTTTTTATGTTTATGTATTTCGTTGTCTTCATTTTTTCTATTTTTTCCCTCTTGCTTTTTTTTCTATTTTTTTTTATCTTTTCTATATTTTTTTAATGTTTTTTTTTCTATTTTTTTATCCCCGTTTTTTTTTCATTTTTTATATACTTTTCATTATTTTAATTTCGTTTTTTTTTGTTAACTTCTTTTTTTCTATTTTTATCTCTTTTATTATATTTTTCTCTATTTTTTCTTTATTAATTTAAATTTACCCAAATAACATTTTCACTCAAATACGTTCACTACATAAAAACAAATTTAAGTAAATATTCTCTTTTTATCTTTTTTTGTTTTCTATTTTTCCTTTCCTTTTATTTTTCTTTTCTTTTTTTCCAATTTTTTCTTTTCTTCTTTTTCTTCTTCTCTTTTTCTTTTTCTGTTTTTTCTTCTATTTTTTAAATCTTTTTCATTTTTTATCTACTTTTTTTTTCTTTTTTAATTTCCCCTTATTTTTTCTTATTGTCTCTTTTTTCATTTTTGTTTTCCTGTTTTTTTTGCTTCTAATTTTATCTACTTTTTTCTTATTTTGTTTCTCTTTTTATATATATTTTCTTGTCTTCTTTTTTTTTTGCCTTCTTTTTCTCATTTTTTATTTTTAATATTTTTCTGTACTTTTTTTAGTAACTATTTTATTTTCTTATTCTTTTTTTTTGTTTTTTTTATGATTTTAATTTTTATCTGGTAAAATATATAATTTTTTGTTATGTTCTTTATTCTTCTTCTTTTTATCCCTTTTTAATGTTTATATTGTTGTCCTCTTTTTTCCATTTTCTGTTTTTTACTGTTTTTATCTATTTTTTATTGATATATATAATATATACTATACATATTTTTTTATAACTTTTTTTCTATTTTATGTAATTTTATTTTTTTCTCCTATTTTTTTTATACTATTTTTTATGTTTTGCTGTTTTTTCAGTTATCTTTTTTTATGTTTTTAATTTTTTTACTATGTTTTTATTTTTTCTGTCTTCCCTTTTTTTTCTTATTTTTTTTGGTTATCTTCTTTTTTTATTTCTTTTTTGTTTCTTGTTTTTAATTTTAAACGTTCTTTAACATTTTCTACATTTTCTTTTTTTCCAATTTAATCTACTTTTTTCTGCAGTTATTTTTCATGTTTTTTTATCTTTATGTACTTTTTTATTCTGTTGTTTTCATATTTTTTCTTTTTCTTTTATATCTTTTAATATTTATTTTATATTTTTTATATTTTTTTTGTTATCTTCTTTCTTCTTTTTCTTTTTTTTTCTATTTTAAATTTTTAAATTTTTGTATACTATATTTTTTGTTTTCCTTTTTGTTTAAATTTTTTTCTGTTTTTTTGTTTTTAAATTTCTTTTTCTCTTTTTTTTTCAGTTTAACTTTTTGTTCTTTTTTCATTTTATTTTCTGTTTGTCTTTTTTTTTTAATTTATATTTGTCTGTTTACTATATTTTTTCATTTTTTAACTATAATTTTTTTATTTTTACATTTTATATGTAAATATATTTTATGTTATCTTAATTTTTTTGCTTCTTCTTTTTGTTTTCTTTTTTTTTTTCCTTTTTCTTATCTTCGTTTCTTTTCTTATTTTCCTTTTTCCTGTTTTTATCTATTTTTGTTTATTTCTTTTGTATATTTATATTCTTATCTTTTTTCTTTTTTTCCCTGTTTTTTCCTTTTAAATTTTTTTGCTCTTTTTTCTTTAATTTTTTTAATTTTATTTTTAGATATATATTTTTATTATTTTTATAGTTTTTATTTTTTCCCATTTTTGGTCCTATTTTTATGTTATCTAGTTTTTCTATTTATATATAAATATTTTGTTATCATCTTTTTTCCTTTTATCCCTTTTTGTTATTTTTATATCTACATTTTTCTAGTCATTTTCCTTTTATAATTTTGTTTCTATTTTCTGTTTTTTCCAGTTTTAAATTTTTAACTGCTTTTACTTCTTTTTTTTTTACCAGTATTTTTTTATCTATTTTATCATTATATATTATACATATCTCCTTTTTGGTTTTCTTTTTTTCATTTTTTTAAACTTTTCTTTTACTGTTTTTTTCTTCTTTTCTCTGCTTATATATTTCTGTTTTTTGTTATCCTTTTTTTTTCTTATTTCTATTTTTTTATATATATATAAATATATTTCTTATCTTCTTTTTTTTCCTTTTACTCATTTTTAATTTATTTTTTCTATTTTTATCTACTTTTTTTGCTTTTATCTTTTTTTCTTATGTTTTTCTATCTTCTTTTCCCTGTTTTCATCATTTTTTTAAATTATTTACTAGTTTTTAAATATGTGTGTGTATTCTACTTTTTTTTCCTTTACTTTTTTTCTATCTCTTTTTCTGTTTTTTTACTGTTTTTATCTATTTTTTTTCTTTTTTCTTTTTTTATCTACTTTTTCTTTTCTTTTTTCTTACTATTTTATTCTTTTTCCTATTTTCTTTTGTCTTTTCCTGTTTTTTGGTTGTCTTTTTCTTTTTTCCCTTTTTTACTATATTTTTATTTTTTTCTGTCTTCCCTTTTTATCTTTATCTTTTAATTTTCTGTTTTTTTCTCCTTTTGCCCCTATGTTTTTCTACTATTCTTTACTCTTTTTTCTGTTTTTTTCACTTTTTCTTTTTTTAATTTCCTTCTCTTGCCCCTATGATTTTCTTTCTTTCTTTTTTTCTTTCTTTCCTTTATCCTCTATTTGCTGGTTCTTCTATTTTTTTTATACTATTTTTTCGTTTTTGTCTTTTTATATTTTTTATCTTTTTTTATGCTTTCCTTTTTTCCCAACTTTTTAGATATTTCTTTTTATCTACTTTTTTTCTATTTTTTCTATTTTCTTAATTAAAAAATTGGCTTTTAATTTCTTTTTTTATGTTTATGTATTTCGTTGTTTTCATTTTTTCTATTTTTTTCCTCTTGCTTTTTTTCTATTTTTTTTATCTTTTTTTATTTTTTAATGTTTTTTTTCTATTTTTCTTTATCCCCGTTTTTTTTTCATTTCCATGTTTTTATTCAATTTTTTATCATATACTTTTCATTATTTTAATTTCGTTTTTTTATTATCTTCGTTTTTTAATATATATAATTTTTTTTTGTTATCTTCTTCTTTTAATTTCATTTTTTAAATTTTAAATTTTTAAATTTTTTTTTATTTTTTCCCCTGTTTTTATCTCTTTTTTGTTTATTTTTTTAATTTTCTTTTTCTTTCTTATACTTTTTTTTTCTTATTCTCTTTTAACTTTTTTTCCTATTTTTTTCTGGTTTTATTTATTTTTCTTGTGTGTGTGTGTGTGTGTATATATATATATATATATAATTTCGTTTTTCATTTTTTTTCTTTTATTGATTTTTGAATTTTTTTTTACTTTTTTTCTATTTTTATCTACTGTTTTCTGTGTTTTTTTTCATTTTTTCTCTTTTTATATATTTTTGTTTTCTTCCTCTTTTCTTATGTTTTTCATTTTTAACTATTTTGATTTATGTTTTTTTCTTTCTGTTTTGATCTTTATTTCTCTTTTTTATATATTAATTTTTATCTACTTTGTTTTTTACTGTTTGTTAATTTTTTCACTATTTTTTTCTTTTCATATATATATTTTTTTATCGTATTTTTCCTTTCTTTTTTCCTTTTTATTCGTTTCAATTTGTTTCTACTTTTTTTTATTGTTTTACTGTTTTCTTTATTTTAATCTTTTGTTTTAGTTTTTTTTTTTCCTCATATTTTTCCCTCTTTTTTTGTAATTTTGTTTTTATGTTTTTTACTTTTAACTATTTTTTATTTATATTTTTCTTCCAATTTCTTTATCTTTATTTGTTTTTTAAATATATATTTTTAGTTATCTTTGTTTTTTTTTAATTTTTATCTCATTTTTTAACCGTTTGTTAATTTTTTAACTATTTTTCTTTTTATATATGTATTTCATTATCTATTTTGTCGTTCTTTTTTTTTCTTTTTTTTCCTTTCAATTTTTATCTACTTTTTATTTTATTTTCTTTACTGTTTTTCTATATTTCTCTTTTCTTTTTCTTTTTTTCTTTTTAATTTCGTTTTCCCCCATTTTTCCATTTTATTTTTTTTCTGTTTTTTTCCCCCTGTATTTATCCTTTTTTCTGTTTTAATCTACTTTTTCTGTTTATTTTTTGAATTTTCTTTTTCTTTCTTTTCTTTTTTCTTACTCTCCTTTAACTGTTTTTGTTTCTATTTTTTTCTGGTTTTATTTATTTTTCTTGTGTATAGATATATACATACATATATTTATATATATTGTTATCTACTTTACTCTTTACTGTTTGTTAATTTTATACCTTTTTACTGGTGTTATTTATTTCTTCCGTTTATATATTTATTTTTTCTGTTTATCTACTTTCTATTTTTTTGTTTTTTATCATTTTTTTATGTTTTTATTTTCCTTTTTTTAAATTCTTGTTTTTACCCCTTATTTCTTCCGTTTATATATTTAGTTGTTTTTTTTTTCTGTTTTTAATTTCCTCATTCTTTTTATTAGTTTTTTTCCCTTTTTTCTGTTTCTTCTGTTTTTAGTTTCCTTTTTATTTTTATTCATTTTTCCTATTTTTTCGGTTTTTAATTTCTTTTATTTCTCATATTTTACCGTTTCTTGTTAATTTTATGTTTTCCTACATAATATATACATATATTATATTTATAATTGTTTTGATATTTATTTGGCCTATTTCCTTTTTTCTACTTTTTCTGGGTTCCCCCCCCCCCTATTTTTATGTACTTTTTAAAATTTTTTCCGTTCATCTTTTGTTCTTTGTTCTTTTTATTTACTCTTTATCTTTATTGATTTAATGTCCTTTTTCTTTTTCTTTTTTTTAATTATTTTTTAATTTTATAACATTTTTTTATCTTTTTCATTTTTTCTATTTATATATAAATGTATTTTGTTATCTTTTTATTTCTTTATTTTTTGACTTATTTTACTTTTTTTCGTTTTATATATAAATATATATTATCTTATCTACTTTTTTTTCCATTTTTTATTTTATCTACTTTCTTTTTGTTTTTCTTTTTATTACCTTTTTCAGTTTTTACTTTTTAACTGTTTTTTCTTTATTTTAATATTTTTCCATTTCGTTTCTTTTTGTTTTTAATTTCCTTTTTTAGTGTTTTTTTTCTTTATTTTTTTTTCTCTTTTTTATGTGTTTAGCTTCCTTTTTCTTTTTTATTCATTTTTTCTTTTTTAATTTCTTTTTTTTAATTGTTTAGTTTCCTTTTTCTTTTTTATTCAATTTCCGGTTTTTTTCCTCATTTTTGCCTGTGTTCTTTTCCTGTTTCTTTTTTTAATTTTTTTACCTTTCTTAATACTTTTTTTCCTACTTAATATATTAAGTATAATTTTTCTTTTCTTTTATTCCCTATTTTTTTCCTTCCTTCTTTTTTTATTTTTATTTTATTCTTTTTCTTTTTCCTTTCGCCTGTTTTTATCTATTTTTTCCTTTTTTTTAATTTTTTCTGTTTTATTTTAGTTTTTCAATTTTGAACTGTTTTTCTTTGTTTCATTATTTTTTGCTTTTTTCTGTTTTTAATTTTTGAACCATTTTTTCGTTTTAGATATATATTTTTTATTATCTTCTTTTTTTTCACTTTTTCATTCTTTCGTGTTTTACTTGTTTCACTATTTCATTTTTTTATTTTTGTTTAGTTTTTTTTTTATTTTTTTCTGTATTAAATTGTTTAACAATTTTTTTACTATTTTGGTTTTCCGTTTTCCCTATCTGTATTAAGTTTATGTTTTTGTTCTTTTTATATTTTTTTTATCTTTTTTTTTTTATTTTATTTTCTGTTTTCTGTTTTCTGTTTTTCTTTTTTCTATTTATATATAATTTTATTTTTGTTACCTGTTTTTCTATTTTTCATTTTATCTTCTTCGTTTTTTCCTTTTTTCTAGTTTATCTTTTTTTTTTAATTTAATTTTTTAATATTTTCTTGTTCTTTTTTCCTTTTTTTTGTTCTAATATTTGATTTTTTTCATATTTCAATTGTTTTAGACTTTTTATAATTTATTTATTTATTTTAATATTGTTATCTTCTTTTTTTCCATTTTTTTCTCTTTCTTTTTCTGTTTTCCTATTTTTTACTTTTTTTTCTTTTTAATTTTATGTTTTAAATTTTGAACTGTTTTTCCCTATTTTATTATTTTTTCCTTTTTACTGTTTTTAATTTTTGAGTTGTTTTCATTTATTTTTTATTTCTAGATATATATTTTTTATTATCTTCTTTGTTTCACTCTTTTTTCTTTTCAGTATTATTTTTTTATCTTTTTAATATTTTTCATCGTTTTACTTTTTTAACATTTTTTTACCTTTTTTTCGTTTTTTATTTTTTTAATTTTTATCTTGTTTGTTTTCCTCTTTTTTTTCTTTTTCTTTTTTTAATTATTGACTGTCTTTATTATTATTTTTTTAAATCTATTTTTTATTGTTTATCTTCTCTTTTTTTAATGTTTAAGATATATATTTTTTATTATCTTCTTTTTTTCACTTTTTCCTTCTTTCGTGTTTTACTTTTTCTCTATTTCATATTTTTATGTTTTTCTTTGTTTTAGTTTTTTGTAATGTTTTTACTGTATTAAATTTTTTAACATTTTTACTACTTTTTTGATTTTCCTATTTCCCTATTTGAATTGTTTATTTTTTTTTATCTATTTTTTTTGTTTTTTTTAATTTCCTTTTACCTTTTTTTCAGTTAATCTTTTTGTTTTTTTATTTTCTTTTTTCTTTTATTTTTTTCATTATTTTTTCTGTTTTTCTATTTACATGTAATTGTATTTTTGTTATCTTTTTTTTCTATTTTTCATTTTTAACTGTTTTTTTTTCCATTATATATATAAATATATTTTATGTTATCTTCTTTTTCCCCCTTTTTTATTTTTGTCTACTTTTTCTGATTTTTTTCTGTTTTTGGTTTTCATTTTTATTTACTTTTGTTAAGTTTTATTTTCATTTTTTAAATGTTTTTCTTTGTTTAATTGTTTTTTGTTTTTTCTGTTTTTAATTCTAGCTTTATTTCCTTGTTTTTATTTTTCCTACTTTTCTTCTGGTTTTTGTTTTAATGTCAATTTTATATTACTTTTTTTAATATTTTCTTGTTCTTTTTTCCTTTTTTTTTGTTCTAATATTTGATTTTTTTCATATTTCAATTGTTTTAGACTTTTTATAATTTATTTATTTATTTTAATATTGTTATCTTCTTTTTTCCATTTTTTTCTCTTTCTTTTTCTGTTTAATTTTCTGTTTTAAATTTTGAACTGTTTTTCCCTATTTTATTATTTTTTCCTTTTTACTGTTTTTAATTTTTGAGTTGTTTTCATTTATTTTTTATTTTTAGATATATATTTTTTACTATCTTCTTTGTTCGTTTTTTATGTTTTAATTTCCTTTTTTTCATTTTTGTTTACTTTTTTTTAATTCGTTTTTTTTTTTTGATTTTTATCTTGTTTGTTTTCCTCTTTTTTTTTCTTTTTCTTTTTTTAATTATTGACTGTCTTTATTTCTTTTTTTTTAATCTTTTTTTATTGTTTATCTTCTCTTTTTTCTGTTTATTTTTTCTTTTTTCCTTGTAAATTTTTTTGGTTCTTTCCTTTTCTTTTATCCTCTTTTTATCTATTTTTTCCGTTTTAATTACCTGTTTTTGTTTTTCCAGTTTTATTTTTTTTTCAATTTTGAATTTTTTTTTAATTTGTTTCTATTATTTTATGCTTTTATATTTTTAAATTTTAAATTTTATTTATTTCTTCTTGTTTTTTGTCATCTTCTTTTTTCTCCTGTTTTATTCCTTCTATTTTTCTATTTATAACTTTTTTTCCTTTCTCTTCTTTTTTTTTTCTTTTTCCTTTTTTCTATTTTTCTTGATTTTCTTACTTTTTTTTTATAATTTGTTTCTTGAACTGTTTTATTTACTCTTTACTTATTTTTCTTTTCTCATATATTTTTTTCTGTTTTTCCTCCTTTTTTTATTTTCATTTTCATTTTAATTTTCTGAACTTTTTTATTTACTTTTTCTAACTTTTTTTACTTTTTTTGTTTTTTTAATTTTTAAGTGTTATTCAAAATTTTGTGTGTACTCTATTTTTTTAATTATTTTTTAAGATTTTTCTTCTTTTTTCCCGTTTTTAACTTCTTTATCATTCTATTTTTGTTGTCTTTTTATTTCCTTTTTCTTTTTTCTATTTTAATGTTTTAGTTTTTTCCATTTTTTCTGTTTTTAAATAAGTTTCACTTTTTATTTTTTTTCTTCTTTTTTCTTTTCTTTTTTTCTTTGTTTAATTTTTTATTTCTTTTTCTCTATTTTTATGTTCTTCTTTTTTCTTTGTTTCTTTTTTACAGTTTTTTTGTTTGTCTTTTTTTCTCCATTTCTTAATGTTTAAGATATATATTTTTTATTATCTTCTTTTTTTCACTTTTTCCTACTTTCGTGTTTTACTTTTTCTCTATTTCATTTTTTAATGTTTTTCTTTGTTTTAGTTTTTTGTAATGTTCTTACTGTATTAAATTTTTTAACATTTTTACTACTTTTTTGATTTTCCTATTTCCCTATTGGAATTCTTTATTTTTTTATCTATTTTTTTTATTTTCTTTTTTCTTTTATTTTTTTCATTATTTTTTCTGTTTTACTATTTTTATATAATTGTATTTTTGTTATCTTTTTTTTTCTTTCTATTTTTCATTTTGAACTGTTTTTTTCTTTTTCCATTATATATATTAATATATTTTATGTAATCTTCTTTATTCCCCTTTTTTATTTTTGTCTACTTTTTCTGATTTTTTTCTGTTTTTGGTTTTCATTTTTTTTTACTTTTATTAAGTTTTATTTTCATTTTTTTAAATGTTTTTCTTTGTTTTATTGTTTTTTCTATTTTTAATTCTAGCTTTATTTCCTTTTTTTATTTTTCCTACTTTTCTTCTTCTTTTCTTCTTCTTTTCTTCTGGTTTTTGTTTTAA
The DNA here is from genome assembly GCA_030159135.1 of Actinidia polygama. Lineage (NCBI taxonomy): Eukaryota > Viridiplantae > Streptophyta > Magnoliopsida > Ericales > Actinidiaceae > Actinidia > Actinidia polygama. The sequence goes on along the minus strand of BRYF01000026.1, from coordinate 13,516,377 downwards.
TTTCAATTTTATATTACTTTTTTTTAATTTTCTTGCTTTTCTTTTTTCTAGTTTTAACTGTTTTTTCTTTTTCCCCCTATTTTTTATCTAATTTTCTATTTATAAATATATTTTTTTGTTATTTTATTTATTTCCCTTTTTCCTTCATTCCTTTTTTTATTTTTTTTACTTTTTTTTCTTTTTTTTCTTTTTCTTTTTCTAAATTTTTAACAATTTTTTGCTTTTGTTTTATCTATTTTTTTCGATTTATCTTCTTTTTTTTCCTATTTTTTTGTTTTAATTTACTTTTTCCTTTTTTTTATTTTATCTTTTTTTTGCTTTAATTTATTTTTAAATATTTTCTTATTCTTTTTTCTTTTTTTAATTTCCTTTTTTTTCTTCTAATTTTTGATTTTTAATATTTTCTTATTCTTTTTAGAGGGGATAACTTTTGGAGGTGGATAACTTTTTCTATTTATAACTTTTTTTCCTTTCTCTTCTTTTTTTTTCTTTTTCCTTTTTTCTATTTTTCTTGATTTTCTTACTTTTTTTATAATTTGTTTCTTGAACTGTTTTATTTACTTTTTCTTCTTTTTTTTTTTCTCTTTTTACTTATTTTTCTTTTCTCATATACTTTTTTCTGTTTTTCCTACTTTTTTATTTTTATTTTCATTTTTATATTACTTTTTTTTAATTTTCTTGCTTTTCTTTTTTCTAGTTTTAACTGTTTTTTCTTTTTCCCCCTATTTTTTAATCTAATTTTCTATTTATATTCCTTTTTTTATTTTTTTTCTCATTTTATTTTTTTTAAAGTTTTTATTTGTTTTACTTTTTTTTCTTTTTCTTTTTCTAAATTTTTAACAATTTTCTGCTTTTTTTATCTATTTTTTTTGATTTATTTTCTTCTTTTTTTTCCTATTTTTTTGTTTTAATTTACTTTTTCCTTTTTTTTAGTTTATCTTTTTTTTTGCTTTAATTTATTTTTTAATATTTTCTTATTCTTTTTTCCATTTTTTTCTTCTAATTTTTGATTTTTTTCATATTTCAATTGTTTTAGACTTTTTCTGTTTTTTTTTCTGTTTATATATAAATATATTTTATGTTATTTTCTTTTTTTCCTTTTTCTTTTTTTTTAATTTTTATCTACAGTTTTCTTTTTTCTTTTTACTGTTTTTTACTACTTTTTTTTTCTTTTTTATTTATATAGGTATTGTTATTTTTTTCCTTTTATGTCATTTTTTTGTTTCTTTCATTTTCTGTTTTTAATTTTTTAATAGGTTTTTATCTTTTTGTTTGTTTTTTCTTTTTTTATATATAATATATATAAGATTTTTTATTACATTATTTTTAACATTTTTTAAAAAAAAAATTCCAGGCTCTCTCTCTCTCTCTCTCTCT
>BRYF01000026.1:13477500-13495000 GCA_030159135.1 Actinidia polygama | reverse complement strand
TCATCTCCTCTTGAGTTTTAAAACTAACAATAATATTGAAACTAATGTCAAGATTCCCTTTAAAGTTTAGTTTTGATAAAAAATGATAAGTTTTTCCTTTGATTTAGGGCTTTTAATTTTTTTAATACATCCATTAAGATAAATAAATATTATTATTTTTTAAATAATTATTTTTTTGAGTATGTTTAGATTACTAGAAATTTAAAAGTAAAGTATTTAGATTATTTTTTTAAAAAATTATTAAAAATAAAATAATTTATAAATAAATAGTATTTTAAAGAAAAAAAGAAGATAATATTAATTTATCTTAATGGGTGCATTGAGAATTTTCTTTTTAAAATCCTAAATCAAAGGATAGAAGGAAAATCTTGTTTTTTCATAAGTAAAAAAATCAGTGTTATTTTTAAAATTATAGGGAAGATTGCCTTAAAATTATTCTAAACTTCAGGGGAGATTATTGAAATGTACCTATTGCCTTAAAAGTGCAGTTATAAAGCCAATAATTGACCTTACTTGGCAAGACTCAAGCGGAGCGGTTAAGCCCCCTTCTCGGTTTAGCCCAATCTGTGATCGCCAGTGGTGCTGAGTCTCGTCTCTCTCCCTCCCTCGATCTCCTTGCCGGCTGGGCCGAATCTGGCAGGGAGTCTCGCCATCTCAATCCAAGCGAGATCCTCTGTTTGGATCCAGAGAAAAATGGGACGTGAAGAAAAGAAAGCGATCGAATTGAATCTTCGTGTTTCGATTTTCCTCTTCGATCCCTTTCTTCCCTCTTCTTTTCTTCCTGAAGAAATCGAATTGCATTCAGACAGGTTTTGAGGCGATGTCACCACATTCTATTATTACAATTTATTCTTATAGACTGTAAATTGTTTCTCTATTGATGATCTTTGCGGTCAAGACATCTCCACACATGCATTATGCTTATTGAGTTAAGAGGGCGGCAACCGCCCTCTTTCTATATCTAGAAATGGCAGACTCAAGAACATAGTTAATTAAAGTGCGATTCTTCTCTCTCATTCATTCTATTTTGGAGGTGTAAGGAAAGTGGCATTTATGTGGTTTGTGGAAATTGGCATAAATATGATTAAACTGATATGGAATTTCTTATTGATTTTTTGTTGTTGTTGTTGTTATTTACGTTCTTAACAGTTCATTGACTTCATTATGGTTTGTTCATTCTCACATTCAGTTGGAGACCGAAGAAGGTTCTTTGTCTTCATTCGATGGATTGTCATGAACACAAAGTTCAATAACCTACGTATCTGGTGCGCAACCTTCAAAACCAATTGGACTGCTAGGAATTATTCTCTCATCAAAAAAATTGAAAAATTATAAAAAAAATATCCTGTCGCTGCAGGTATATTATAGCGATTTGTGCAATCGTTTTCTCTAGACATGCGTAAGTACAACACAAGGTATGTCATGCTCTACTGTAGCTGTTTATAGCATTTACATTTTCAATTGTTCATGCTGCTGCAATGGAAAGTCAAAAAACTATAGAAAATATTTTTTGAATGATTGATCCAAACAGTGAAAGTTCCGTGTTATTTGTTTAAGTGAAATTGGAGCAAGGCCTTCAGATGTTCAAAATATTTAAGGATCATTTTAGCAGGACATACATCCTGGATAATTTGGATTTTTAGGAGGATTGCCAGAATACAAATTAGGAGACGGCTCCAAGCAACAACACTTGCAGAATAAGGCAAGACACATATTATTGCCCATCTATATGAAATAGTACAATATTTCAGTTTAATTGTTTGTTGTGAGATGCCCACTGACCACTGTTATGTTGCAAAAAAATCCGCTCAGCTCTTTTAATCCTTTTATTTTAAAATTATTGGTAAGATAACTGATATGTTTCCTTTGGTCATATTTATAGTCATTAAAGGTGTGGGAAGGTTCAAATGGAATAGAACAAAGAAGGTTCAAATGGAGATTGGAGAATTCATAATACATTTATGTAGTTTTCATTTTCTTATGACGTGATTTTACTACCTCACTACACCCCGCTTGAATATGGCCTCTATGTGATTTTACTATTTATGTAAAATTCTTAAGAAATTTCCCAGAGAAAGTTGTACAAAATGCATATAGTAATCCATCTTAGTTATTATTTGCTAGATTCATTGCCATAAAGCAGCAACTCCTATCGCAGTTTGGCCAATTTCAACATCGCGTCAAGGATTTGGAAGATGCTGGTGGAAATGAGGTACCATACCACAGTAAATATGACTTGGTGTGAGTTACTTTCCCTAGTTTGGAAGTTGTGACCCACGATGACCATTGAGCTTATATAATTGGTTAGTTCATGTTTATGTGAAGAGAAAAAGAAAAGACCGCATTGATGCTTCCAATATATGTCCTAAAAAGTTTATTGTAATATTGTGAAATCTAATCTGTTTTCTCTTGCACATGGACTTCTAACTTTATAGGGTGAGGTACGCATATGGTAGTAGTCAAGTTTATATGCAAGCAACAAAACAAAATTTATTCTAGGAAGTTGAATTAAGAACCTCAACATGTTTTTTTTTTCCTTCCAAATTTGCAATGTGATGAGATATGATTCCGTTGTCATTTTTATCTTGGTAATTCAAATGTGTTCTTCGTGTTCAGAATAGTGGTATTACAATGATTTTATGTTCTCAATATTTTGTACATATTATTCCCTTTGTCATATTTGATTAAACTAACCCAAATTTTCATATTCAAAGTTTGATTAATCTTGTATAGGTTTGGATGTTGGCTCTCGCATGTGCCAATTGAAGAACAAAAATTTAACCTGTGGGGGGAACCTTCTTACCGGGATTAAAACTTCTAAACATTTCTGACAATCCTTTCATAGTTAATTATAAAATCATTCCATCATCTTGTGTTTTGACATTGAAAATAATTGTCTTTGTATTTGTCTAAACTTTGGTTCAGATGTCCCTGGTCTTTATTATATTTTCCCTGAATGTAGGTTGCCCGTATTGGTTCCCAACAGGTCATGATAAATACTGTCCAGTTGTAAACTTTTCTCCATCTCTTTGTTGTCATGGAACTTCTTACATCAAGTGTTTTCTTGCTTGTTGAGGTAAGTTTTCAGCTAGACTGCCAATTAATTCCTTGGGATTTCTAGAACTCTCTATCTTGAAGCTTAAACCTGACCGGAATACTTGACAAAGCCCAACCCTTTCGTTGTTTGTATCTATTCTTTCCTTTCCCCCCTTCCTTTCTACTTTCTTTTTTCTTCTTTTTTCACTATTTCCCCACCTATTTTTATCTACTTTTTCAGTTTTTTTAATTTCCTTTTCAGTTTCAGTTTCCGTTTTTCCTTCTCTTTCTTACTCTTTTTTTCTGTTTTTAATTTTTAACTTTTTTTTCTTCTTATTTCTGTATTTTTAATTTTTTCTGTTTATATATATATTTTTTGTTTTTCTCTTTTTTTCTTATGTTTTTATCTTTTTTATTTTATTTTTCTCTATTTTTTCTTTATTAGTTTAAATTTACCCAAATAACATTTTCACTCAAATACGTTCACTACATAAAAACAAATTTAAGTAAATATTCTCTTTTTATTTTTTTTGTTTTCTATTTTTTGTCTATTTTCGATTTTTCCTTTTTTAATTTTATTTTATTTTTCTTTTCTTTTTTTCATATTTTTTCTTTTCTTCTTTTTCTTCTTCCTATTTTTATCTACCTCTTTTTCTTTTTCTTTTTTTTTTACACTTTTTTCATTTTTTATCTACTTTTTTTCCTTTTTTAATTTCCCTTTCTTTTTTCTTATTGTCTCTTTTTTCATTTTTGTTTTCCTCTTTTTTTTGCTTCTAATTTTATCTGCTTTTTTCTTATTTTGTTTCTGTTTTTATATATTTCTTCTGTTAATATATATTTTCTTGTCTTCTTTTTTTTCTTCTTCTTTTTATCTCTTTTTAATGTTTATATTGTTGTCCTCTTTTTTCCATTTTCTGTTTTTTACTGTTTTTATCTATTATTTATTTATACATATAATATTATATTATACATATTTTTTTTATATTTTATGTATTTTTATTTCTTTCTCCTATTTTTTTTCTTTTCTCCTATTTTTTATGTTTTGCCGTTTTTTCAGTTATTTTTTTTTATGTTTTTAATTTTTTTTACTATGTTTTTATTTTTTCTGTCTTCTCTTTTGTTTCTTTTTTTCTTATTTTTTTTGTTATCTTCTTTGTTTCCTGTTTTTAATTTTAAACTTTCTTTAACATTTTTTACATTTTCTTTTTTTTCTAATTTAATCTACTTTTTTCTTCAGTTATTTTTCATGTTTTTTTATCTTTATATACTTTTTTGCATCTTGTTTTTAATTTTTGCTATATACATATTTAGTTTTATTTTCTTATTTATTTTTATAGTTTTTTGTTTTTTCTTCTTTTTTTTCTATTTTCAATTTTTTAAATTTTTTATACCATATTTTTTGTTTTCCTTTTTGTCTAATTTTTTTTTCTGTTTTTTTGTTTTTAAATTTCTTTTTCTTTTTTTTTTTCAGTTTATCGTTTTGTTCTTTTTTCATTTTATTTTCTGTTGGTCTTTTTTTTAAATTTATTTTTTTTCTTTTTTCTATATTTTTTCATCTTTTAACTATAATTTTTTTTTACGTTTTATATGTAAATATATTTTATGTTATCTTATTTCTTTTGCTTTTCTTTTTTTTTTTTCTCTGTTTTTTATCTTCGTTTTTTCCTGTATTTTTATATTTTTTTCATTTTTATCTTCTTTTTTTCCTATTTTTTTCCTCTTTCTGTTTTTATCTATTTTTTTGTTTTCTTTTGTATTTTATATTCTTATCTTCTTTTTTTCCTGTTTTTTTCCTTTTAAATTTGTTTGCTCTTCTTCATTTTTCTTCTCCACTTTTTTTTTTAATTTTTCCCTTTTTCAAGTTTTTTTGCTCTTTTTTCTTTGAATTTTTTTATTATTTAAATTTTAAATTGTTTACATCTATATTTTATTTTTAGATATATATTTTTATTTTATTATTATTTTTATAGTTTTTATTTTTTTCCATTTTTGGTCCTGTTTTTATTTTATCTAGTTTTTCTATTTATATATAAATATTTTGTTATCTACTTTTTTTCCTTTTATCCCTTTTTGTTATTTTTATATCTACATTTTTTCTAGTCATTTTCATTTTATAATTGTTTTTTCTATTTTCTGTTTTTTCTTGTTTTAAATTTTTAGCTGCTTTTATTTATTTCTTTTTTTACCAGTTTTTTTTTTTATCTATTTTATCATTATATATAATATATAAGTTTTTTCATTTTTATATATATATTGATATCTTCTTTTTCTACTTTCAATTCTTTCTATTTTTTTATTTTTTCATTTTTTTTCGTTTTTCATTTTTTAAAATTCTGATTTGCTGATTCTTCTTTTTTTTCCCGCCTTTTCCCTATTTTCAGTTTTCAATTTTTGATCGATTTTTTCTGTTTTTTATTTTCTATTTTCCTTTCTCCCCGTTTTTTCTATTTTTTAATTTTTTCATTATTTTTTCCTTTTATATATATATATTTTTTGGTATACTATTTTTTCGTTTTTGTCTTTTTATATTTTTTATGTTTTTTATGCTTTCCTTTTTTCTCTATTTTTTTCTTATTTCTTTTTATCTACTTTTTCCCCATTTTTTCTATTTTTTTTTTAAAAAATTGCTTTTAATTTCCGTTATCTTTATTTTTTCTATTTTCTATTTTTTCCTCTTGTTTTTGGCCTTTTTATATATTTTTTTAATGTCTTTTTCTATTTTTCTTTATCCCCGTTTTTTTTTCTTTCTCTATTTTTTTATTTTCTTGTTTTTAATTCCATATTTTTCATGTTTTTATCTACCTTCCATTTTTTTAATTTCGTTTTTTGTTGTTATCTTCTTTTTTTGATTTTTAAATATTTAAATTTGTTTTTATTTTTCCACCTTGTTATCTCTTTTTTTGTTTATTTTTTTATTTTTTTATTTTTTTAATTTTCTTTTACTTTCTTTTCTTTTTTCTTATTCTCTTTTAACTTTTTTTCCTATTTTTTTCTGGTTTTATTTATTTTTCTTGTTTGTGTGCTATAATTTCGTTTTTCATTTTTTCATTTTTTTACTTTTTTACTTTTTTACTTTTTTACTATTTTTATCTATTATTTTCTGTGTTTTTTCTTTTTTTCTTACTATTTTTTTCTGCTTTCTTTTATTTGTTCTATTTATACTATATGTAGATATATATTTTTATCTACGTTTTTTCATTTTTTCTCTTTTTATATATGTTTTGGTTTTTTCCTCTTTTCTTTTGTTTTTAATTTTAATTATTTTTATTTAAGGTTCGTTTTTTCTATTTTTATCTACTTTGTTTTTCACTGTTTATAGATTTTTTTAATTTTGTTTTCTTATGTTTTTGATTTTTAACTATTTTGATTTATGTTTTTTTCTTTCTGTTTTCATCTTTATTTCTCTTTTTTATATATTAATTTTTATCTACTTTGTTTTTTACTGTTTGTTAATTTTATCACTATTTTTTTCTTTTCATATATATTTTTTGTTATCATATTTTTTCTTTCTTTTTTCCTTTTTTTCGTTTCAATTTTTTTCTACTTTTTTATTGTTTTACTGTTTTCTTTATTTTAATCTTTTTTTTTAGTTTTTTATTTTTAATTTCTATTTTATTATTTTTATCTACTTTTCACCTTTATTTCTTTATTTTTTTTATTTTTTAAATATTTAATTTTCTTTTTTTTAACCTGATTTTTCCCCTTTTTTCTGTTTTAATCAACCTTTTCTGTTTATTTTCTTTTCTTCTTTCTTACTCTCTTTTAACTGTTTTTTTTATTTTTTTATACTTTTCTAGTTTTATTTATTTTTCTTATGTGTATATATATAAATAATTTCGTTTTTCTTTTTTTTATTTCTGAACTATTATTTTCACTTTTTTATTCTATTTTTTTTGTTTTTATCTATTCTTATTGTTTTTTTAATTTTTTTCTTTTTTCCCTGATTTTTAAATTTTTTTATGCTTTTTATTTTTTCTTTTATCATATTTTCCCCTCTTTTTTGTATTTTTATTTTTATGTTTTTTACTTTTACCTATTTTTTAATTTATATTTTTCTTCCTATTTTTTATCTTTATTTTCTTTTTAAATATATATTTTTAGTTATTTTTTGTTTTTTCTATTTTTATCTCCTTTTTTAACCATTTGTTAATTTTTTTAACTATTTTTCTTTTTATATATGTATTTTATTATCTATTTTGTCGTTCTTTTTTTTTCCTTTCAATTTTTATCTACTTTTTTTTTATTTTCTTTACTGTTTTTCTAATTTTCTCTTTTCTTTTTCTTTTTATCTTTTTAGTTTCGTTTCACCCATTTTTCCATTTTTAGTTTTTTAAATTTTAATTTCTTTTTTTCCCTTTTTTTCCCCTGTTTTTATCCCTTTTTTCTGTTTATTTTTTGAATTTTCTTTTTCTTTCTTTTCTTTTTTTTTTACTCTCCTTTAACTGATTTTGTTTCTATTTTTTTCTGGTTTTATTTATTTTTCTTGTGTATAGATATATACATACATATATTTATATATATTGTTATCTACTTTACTCTTTACTGTTTGTTAATTTTATATCTTTTATCTGGTGCTATTTATTTTTTCTATTTTTTGTTTTTTATCACTTTTTTATGTTTTTATTTTCCTTTTTTTAAAGTAATGTTTTTCATTTTTCTTGTTTTTACCCCTTATTTTTTCTGTTTATATATAAATGTATTGTTGTTATCTTCTTTGTTTTACTTTTTTTTTATCTTTTATTTTTATGTTTTTTGTTTAACTTTTTAACTTTTTTTTTATTTTTTAACTTTTTCTCTTTGTTTTAATGTTTTTTGCTTTTTTCTGTTTTTGCTTTTTGAACTTTTAGTTTTTTTTATTTTTACTGTTTTTAATTTCCTCATTCTTTTGATTAGTTCTTTTTTTTCTTTTTTTTTCTTCTGTTTTTAGTTTCCTTTTTATTTTTATTCATGTTTTTCATTTTTCCTATTTTTTTTGTTTTTAATTTCTTTTATTTCTCATTTTTTTACCGTTTCTTGTTAATTTTATTTTTTCCTACATAATATATATATATATATATATATAATTGTTTTGATATTTATTTGGCCTATTTCCTTTTTTCTACTTTTTCTGTGTTTTTTTTCCTATTCTTATGTACTTTTTAAATTTGTTTCAGTTCATCTTTTGTTCTTTGTTCTTTTTATTTACTTTTTATCTTTTTTGTTTTAATTTCCTTTTCTTTTTCTTTTTTTAATTATTTTTACTTTTTTAACATTTTTTTAATCTTTTTCATTTTTTCTATTTATATATAAATGTATTTTGTTATCTTTTTATTTCTTTATTTTTTAACTGTTTTTTACTTTTTTTCGTTTTACATATAAATATATTTCATCTTATCTTTTGTTTTTTTATCTCCTTTTTCGTTTTTTTCTGTTTTTAATTTCCTTTTTCCTTTTTTAGAGTTTTTTTTACTTTTTATCTATGTTTTTTTTGTTTATTTTTTTTCTCTTTTTTATTCATTTTTCCTGTTTTTATGTACTTTTCCTTTTTTTGTTTTTTTTTTCTTCATTTTTTCCCGTGTTCTTTTACTGTTTCTTTTTTTAAGTTTTTACCTTTCTTAAAACTTTTTTTTTCCTACTTACTATATTAAATATAATTTTTCTGTTCTTTTATTCCCTAATTTTTTCCTTCATTCCGCTTTTTAATTTTATTTTATTCTTTTTTCTGTTTTTAATTTCTTCATTGTTTTGATTAATTTTTTTTTCCTTTTTTTCTCTTTCTTCTGTTTTTAGTTTCCTTTTTATTTTCATTCATGTTTTTCATTTTTCCCCTACTTAATATATTAAATATACTTGTTTTGATATTTATTTGGCCTTTTTTCTTTTTTCTACTTTTTCTTGATTTTTTTCCTATTTTATGTACTTTTTAAAATTTTTTTAGTTCTTCTTTTGTTCTTTTTATTTACTTTTTATCTTTTTTGTTTTAATTTCCTTCTTCTTTTTCTTTTGTTAATTATTTTTACTTTTTTTATTTTTTTCATTTTTTCTAATTATATATAAATGTATTTTGTTATATTTTTATTTCTTTATTTTTTAACTGTTTTTTACTTTTTTTCGTTATATATATAAATATATTTTATCTTGTCTTCTTTTTTTCCATATTTTTTATCTACTTTTTTTTGTTTTTCTTTTTGTTAACTTTTTTAATTTTTACTTTTTAACTGTTTTTTCTTTATTTTAATATTTTTTGCATTTCTTGTTTTTATTTTTTGAACAGTTTTTTTTTTATAAATTTTTTGTTCAGATTTATATATGCTTTTTTCTTTTAATATGTTTTTTTTTTGTTTTTTTATTTCCTTTTTTTATTGTTTTTTTTACTTTTTATATATGCTTTTTTTGTTTATTTTTTTTTCTTTTTATGGTATTTAGCTTCCTTTTTCTTTTTTATTCATTTTTCCTGTTTTTATCTACTTTTGCTTTTTTTAAAATATTTAGTTTCCTTTTTCTTTTTTAATCATTTTCCTGTATTTATCTACTTTTCTTTTTTTCGTTTTTTTTTCTCTCATTGTTTCCCATGTTCTTTTACTGTTTCTTTTTTTAATTTTTTACCTTTCCTAAAACTTTTTTTTTCTACTTAATATATTAAATATAATTTTTCTGTCCTTTTACTCCCTATTTTTCCTGCATTCCGTTTTTTATTTTTATTTTATTCTTTTTCGTTTTCTTTTTTCCTGTTTTTATCTATTTTTTCCATTTTTTAATCCTTTTTTATTTTTTTCTGTTTTATTTTAGTTTTTTAATTTTGAACTGTTTTTCTTTGTTTCGTTATTTTTTGCTTTTTTTCTGTTTTTAATTTTTGAACCATTTTTTTTACTGATTTTATCCATTTTTTCGTTTTAGATATATATTTTTTATTATCTTCTTTGTTTCACTTTTTCATTCTTTCGTGTTTTACTTTTTTACTATTTCATTTTTTTATGTTTTTCTTTTTGTTTAGTTTTTAAAATTTTTTTCTGTATTAAATTGTTTAACATTTTTTTTACTACTTTTTTGGTTTTCCGTTTCCCATATCTGTATTTTTTATTTTTTATCTATTTTTTTTTAAATTTCCTTTTTCCTTTTTTAAGTTTATGTTTTTGTTCTTTTTATTTTCTTTTTGTCTTTTTTTTTTTATTTCCTTTTTGTTTTATTTTTTATTTCTTTTTAATATTTAAACATTTTTTTATTTTTCTGTTTTTCCTTTTTCTATTTATATATAATTTTATTTTTGTTATCTTTTTTTCAATTTTTCATTTTATCTTCTTCTTTTTTCCCTATTTTTTTGTCTTAATTTACTTTTTTAATATTTTGTTTTTCTTTTTTCCTTTTTTTATTTCCTTTTTTTTCTTCTAATTTTTTGATTTTTTTCGAATTTCAATTGTTTTATACTTTGTCTGTTCTTTTTTTTCTTTTTTTCCTTTTTCCTTTTTTTAATTTTTATGTACAGTTTTCTTTTCTTTTTTTAACTGTTTTTACTACTTTCTTTTCCTTTTTTATATTTTCGATTTATATATATATATTGTTATATTTGTCCTTATATGTCATTTTTTTGTTTCTTTCATTTTCTGTTTTTAGATTTTTAATAGGTTTTTATTTTTTTTTGTGTGTTTTCCGTTTATATATATAATATATATAAGATTTTTTGTTATATTATTTTTAACTTTTTTTAATTTTTTCCAGTCTCTCTCTCTCTCTCTCTCTCTCTCTCTCTCTATATATATATATATATATATATATATATATATATATATATATATATATATATATTGTTATCTTCTTCTTTTTTACAATTATTATTATTGGACTATGATTAATCAATTGACATTTTTTTTTAATTTTTTCCAGTTTCTCTCTCTCTCTCTCTCTCTCTCTCTTTCTTGTTATCATCTTCTTTTTTAGACTTTTACTGTTTTTTTCAATTTCGAACTGTATTTCTTTGTTTTATTATTTTTTCTTTTTTTTCTGTTTTAATCTTTATTTTATTTATAGTTTTTATTATTTTTTCCAGTTTTCCTTTTTGTTTAATTTTTTTCTGTTTTTTTGTTTTTAAATTTCTTTTTCTCTTTTTTTTGTCAGTTTAACTTTTTGTTCTTTTTTCATTTTATTTTCTGTTTGTCTTTTTTTTAAATTTATTTTTTTCTTTTTTTTTTCATTTTTTAACTATAATTTTTTTATTTTTACATTTTATATGTAAATATATTTTATGTTATCTTATTTCTTTTGCTTCTTCTTTTGCTTTTCTTTTGTTTTTCTCTGTTTTTTATCTTTGTTTTTTCCTATATTTTTATATTTTTATATTTTTTCATTTTTCCCCCTATTTTTTCCCTTTTTCTGTTTTTATCTATTTTTGTTTATTTCTTTTGTATTTTTATATTCTTATCTTCTTTTTTTCCTGTTTTTTTCCTTTTAAATTTGTTTGCTCTTCATTTTTCTTTTCTCCTCTTTTTTTTAATTTTTCCCTTTTTCAAGTTTTTTTGCTCTTTTTTCTTTGAATTTTTTTATTATTTAATTTTTAAATTGTTTACATCTATATTTTATTTTTAGATATATTTTTTTATTATTTTTATAGTTTTTATTTTTTTCCATTTTTGGTCCTGTTTTTATTTTATCTAGTTTTTCTATTTATATATAAATGTTTTGTTATCTACTTTTTTTCCTTTTATCCCTTTTTGTTATTTTTATATCTACCTTTTTTGTAGTCATTTTCATTTTATAATTGTTTTTTCTATTTTCTGTTTTTTCTTGTTTTAAATTTTTAACTGCTTTTATTTCTTTCTTTTTTTACCCTTTTTTTATCTATTTTATCATTATATATTATATATATCTCCTTTTTTCATTTATATATATATATTGATATCTTATTTTTCTACTTTCAATTCTTTCTATTTTTTTATTTTTTTTTTCATTTTTCAATTTTTTTCGTTTTTAATTTTTTAAAATTCTGATTTGCTGATTCTTCTTTTTTTCCCGCCTTTTTCCTATTTTCAGTTTTCAATTTTTGATTGATATCTTTTTGTTTTTTACTGTTTGTTAATTTTTTCACTATTTTTTTCTTTTCATATATATATATTTTTTATCGTATTTTTTCTTTCTTTTTTCCTTTTTATTCGTTTCAATTTGTTTCTACTTTTTTTTATTGTTTTACTGTTTTCTTTATTTTAATCTTTTGTTTTAGTTTTTTTCTTTTCTCATATTTTCCCCTCTTTTTTTGTAATTTTGTTTTTATGTTTTTTACTTTTAACTATTTTTTATTTATATTTTTCTTCCAATTTCTTTATCTTTATTTTCTTTTTAAATATATATTTTTAGTTATCTTTGTTTTTTTTTTTATCTCATTTTTTAACCGTTTGTTAATTTTTTAACTATTTTTCTTTTTATATATGTATTTCATTATCTATTTTATCTACTTTTTATTTTATTTTCTTTACTGTTTTTCTATATTTCTCTTTTCTTTTTCTTTTTTTCTTTTTAATTTCGTTTTCCCCCATTTTTCCATTTTATTTTTTTTCTGTTTTTTTTGCCCTGTATTTATCCTTTTTTTCTGTTTTAATCTACTTTTTCTGTTTATTTTTTGAATTTTCTTTTTCTTTCTTTTCTTTTTTCTTACTCTCCTTTAACTGTTTTTGTTTCTATTTTTTTCTGGTTTTATTTATTTTTCTTGTGTATACATACATATATTTATATATATTATTATCTACTTTACTCTTTACTGTTTGTTAATTTTATACCTTTTTTCTGGTGTTATTTATTTCTTCCGTTTATATATATATTTTCTGTTTATCTACTTTCTATTTTTTTGTTTTTTTATCATTTTTTTATGTTTTTATTTTCCTTTTTTTAAATTCTTGTTTTTCATTTTTCTTGTTTTTACCCCTTATTTTTTCTGGTTATATATAAGTGTATTGTTGTTATCTTCTTTGTTTTACTTTTTATTTTTATCTTTTTATTTTTATTTTCTGTTTAACTTTTTAACTTTTTTTTTCATTTTTTAAATGTTTATCTTTGTTTTTAATTTTTGAACTTTTAGTTTGTTTTTTTTTTGTCTGTTTTTAATTTCCTCATTCTTTTTATTAGTTTTTTTTCCCTTTTTTCTGTTTCTTCTGTTTTTAGTTTCCTTTTTATTTTTATTCATTTTCCTATTTTTTCGGTTTTTAATTTCTTTTATTTCTCATTTTTTTACCGTTTCTTGTTAATTTTATGTTTTCCTACATAATATATACATATATTATATTTATAATTGTTTTGATATTTATTTGGCCTATTTCCTTTTTTCTACTTTTTCTGGGTTTTTTCCCCCTATTTTTATGTACTTTTTAAATTTTTTTCAGTTCATCTTTTGTTCTTTGTTCTTTTTATTTACTTTTTATCTTTATTGATTTAATGTCCTTTTTCTTTTTCTTTTTTTTTAATTATTTTTTAATTTTTTAACATTTTTTTGTCTTTTTCATTTTTTCTATTTATATATAAATGTATTTTGTTATCTTTTTATTTCTTTATTGTTTTTACTTTTTTTACTTTTTTTCGTTTTTTACTTTTTTTCTATTGTATATTTTTTGTTATGTGCTTTTTCTCTTTTTCTCTACTGTTTTTTCTTTTCTTTTCTTCTTTTGTTTGTTTCCTTTTTTTAATCTATTTTTTCTGTTTTTTTTTCTTTTTTAAATTTCCATTTCCTTTTTTTTCCTCACTGTTTTTTACTTCTATTTTTTCCTACTTTTTTTCCTTTTTTGTCTTATAAATATTTTTAATATTTTTTACTGTTTTCTTCTTTTCTCTTATATATTTTTAAAATTTCTGAATTGCCTTTTCTTCTTATTTTTATTTTTTCTGTTTACACTTTTTTTCAATATATATATATTTTTATCAACATTTTTTCATTTTTTCTCTTTTTATATATTTTTTATGTTTGTTTTCTATTTTCCCTTATCCCTATTTGTTTCTTTTTTTTCTTCTTTTTTCTATTTTATTCTCTTATTTTTAATTATTATTGTTTTAATTTCTTTTTTTTCAGTTTTTATCTACTTTTTCTCCTTTTTTCTGTTTTTAATTTTTTAAATATTTTCATTCTTGTTTTTTCCCCCCTACATTTTTATCCCTTTTTTCTGTTTTAATATAATTTTTCTGCTTATTTTAAAATTTTTGATTTCCTTTTTCTTTCTTTTCTTTTTTACTGGTTTTATTTAATTTCCTTGTGTGTACATATATATTTATTTATTTTTTATGCTTTTATTTATATATAATATATATTTCGTTTTTTTCTTTTTTTGATTTTTAAATGTTTTTATCTATTTTTATTGTTTTTTCATGTTTTTATCTTTTTTCCCTGTATTATTTTTTAATTTTTTTTCTGCTTTTTATTTTTCCTTTGCTCATGTTTTTTCCTCTCTTTTTTTCCTTTTTTTCCTTTTAATTTATTTTTATTTATGTTTTTTTTTTCTGTTTTTATATATATATTTTTAGTTATCTTCGTTATTTTTATCTACTTGGTTTTTTTAGTGTTTGTTAATTTTTTAAACTATTTTTTTTATATACATATTTTGTTATCTTATTTTTTTTTTGTACTTTTTTTCCTTTCAAATTTTATCCACTTTTTCGTCTGTTTTTTCTTCTTTTTCTACTTTCACTTGTTTCTTTTTCTTTAATCGTTTTTCTATTATTTTTAATTTTGTATTTTCATTTTGTATTTTTTTCATTTTTTTAAATTCTGATTTGCCGATTCTTCTTTTTTTTTCTCCCTTTTTCAGTTTTCAATTTTGTTTTTTTGGATTTTCCCATCTTTTTATCGATTTTTTCTGTGTATGTGTGTGTGTATATATATATATATTTTCAGTTTTTATCTTTTTTGTTTTAACATTGTATTTTGTTATCTTTTTTTATTTATTTTATGACTTTTTTTTCATTTTTTCGTTTTATATATAAATATATTTTATCTTATCTTCTTTTTTTTTCATTTTTTATTTTTATCTACTTTTTTTGTTTTTTTTTTATTACCTTTTTTAATTTTTACTTTTTAAATGTTTTTTTTCTATATTTTAACATTTTTTTCAATTTTTGTTTTTTATTTTTTGAACAGTTTTTTTTAATTTTTTTTTTGGATTTATATATATATATATATATATACTTTTTTTGTTTTTTCCGTTTTTGTTTTTTTTATCTCATTTTTTGTTTTTGTTTTCTGTTTTTAATTTCCTTTTTCTTTTTTTTAGTGTTTTCTACTTTTTTTGTATGTTTTTGTTTTTTCTGTTTTTTCTGTATTTAGCTTCCTTTTTCTTTTTTATTAATTTTTCCTGTTTTTATCTACTTTTCCACTTTTCCTTTGTAATTTTTTTAAGTATTTAGTTTCCTTTTTCTTTTTTATTAATTTTCTTGTTTTTATCTACTTTTCCTTTTTTCTGTTTTTAATTTCATTTTTTCCTGTTTATTTTTCTTAATTATTTATATCTTTTTTAAATCTTTTTGTCCTACCTAATATATTTAATATAATTTTTTTCTGTTCTTTTTTTTATTTTTTCCTGGTTATATATATATTTTTTGTTACCTTCTTTTTTCCCTGTTTTTAATTTCCTCTTTCTTTTTTGGGTTTTTCATTTTTTTTGTTCTTTTTTCTGTTTTTAAATATATTTTTCAGTTATCTTTTCTTGTTTTTCGTTTTTTTATTTTTGAACTGGTATTATCTATTTTTTATGTCTATCATTTTTTTTATTCTATTTTTGGTCCTTTTTTAATTTTTTCTAAGTTTATGAATTTTTTTTAATCTTTCTTTCTGTTTATATATAAATATTTTGTTATCTTCTTTTTTTCCTTTTATCCTTTTTACTATTTTCATCTACATTTTTTACTTTTTTTCTTCCTATTTTCTGTTTTTTCTGTTTCAGTTTTTTTAATCTATTTATATATAATATATATATATATATATATATATATATATTGTTATCTTCTTTTTTTTATATCTCTTTTTCATTTTTTTCTGTTTATATATATATATATATATATATATATATATATACTTTTTCTTTTTATATTGTTATCTTCTCTTTTTTTCCTCATTTTTTCCTTTATTCCCTTTTTCATTTTTATTTTTCCTTTTTCTTGTTTTTATCTATTTTTTCCTTTTTTTTAATCCTTGTTTATATTTTTTCTGTTTTATTTTATTTTATCAATTTTGAACTGTTTTTCTTTGTTTCATTATTTTTTGCTTTTTTTTGTTTCTAATTTTTTAACCATTTATTTATACTGATTTTGTCCATTTTTTCGTTTTAAATATATATTTTTTATTATCTTATTTTTTTCACTTTTTCCTTTTTCGTGTTTTTGTTTTTTTTTTAATTTTTTACTGTATTAAATTTTTTAACATTTTTTACTACTTTTTTGGTTTTTCTATTTCCCTATTTGTATTTTTTATTTTTTTCCATTTTCTTTTCTTTTTTTATTCTTTTTCACTTTTAACATTTTTTACTTTTTTCTTATCTTTTTTTCTATTTTTCATTTTTAAATGTTTTTTTCTCTATCCATTTTATATATAAATATATTTTATGTTATCTTCTTTTTCTGATTTTTTTCTGTTTTTGATTTTCTTTTTTTACTTTTATTATATTTTTTTCATTTTGTAAATGTTTTTCTTTGTTTTATTTTTTTTTTGTTTTTTCTGTTTTTAATTCTACCTTTATTTCCTGTTTTTTTTTTTATTTTTTCTACTTTTTTTCTTCTTTTCTTCTGGTTTTAGTTTTTAATTTTGGTTTTTTTATGTTTAAAATTTTCGTTTTAATTTCAATTTATATTTATTTTTTTTAATTTTCTTACTTTTCTTTTTTCTAGTTTTAACTGTTTTTTCTTTTTTTCCCTATTTTTTATTTAATTTTTCTATTTATAAATATATTTTTTTGTTATTTTCTTTATTTCCCTTTTTCCTTCATTCCTTTTTTAATTTTTTTTCTCATTTTCTTTTTTTTGAAAGTTTTTATTTGTTTTACTTTTTTTTTCTTTTTCTTTTTCTAAATTTTTAACGTTTTTATTCTTTTTTTTGTTTTTTATCTATTTTTTTCTATTTATCTTCTTCTTTTTTTCCTATTTTTTTGTTTTAATTTACTTTTTCCTTTTTTTAAGTTTATCTTTTCTTCGTTTTAATTTTAATATTTTCTTTTTCTTTTTTCCTTTTTTTTCTTCAAATTTCTGATTTTTTTCATATTTCAATTGTTTTAGACTTTTTCTGTTTATATATAAATATATTTTATGTTATTTTCTTTTTTTCCTTTTTTTAATTTTTATCTACAGTTTTCTTGTTTTTTTTACTGTTTTTTACTACTCTTTTTTCCTTTTTTATATTTTCCTTTTATGTCATTTTTTTTGTTTCTTTCATTTTCTGTTTTTAATTTTTTAATAGGTTTTTATCTTTTTGTTTGTTTTTTCTTTTTTTATATATAATATATATAAGATTTTTTATTATATTATTTTT
>BRYF01000026.1:13447500-13457500 GCA_030159135.1 Actinidia polygama | reverse complement strand
GTACGAGCTAGTTTCAAGAAAGCAAATCAGGTTGGTTTGCTTTCTTGAATTTATCTTCATTCTAGCAATTGAGTGTCATCTCATATTTGTTAAAGGTTACATATTGGTATTTCATTAATCTACTATCAATGTTCAAACTGATTGTATTCTGCAAAACATGTACATTGGGAAAAAACTAAGTTATCCTCTTTCCCCTCTCCTCTCTACTTCATTGTTTCTTAGTCTAAGAGAGTATGTTCTTGTATGGAATTGATCCTGAGACATTCACTTTTTCTATTGATTCCCTACGTGGAAAAAAGGGGGATAAGATTCATGCAAATAAAGTTGCAAAGCACTCGTGTCTTTTTTTTTTTTTTAATTTCCTTCTACTTTTTATTCATTTTTCTGTTTTTATCTATTTATTCTGTTTATATATTTTTTTGTTATCTTCTTTTTTTCCTGTTTTCCTATTTTTTATTTTTTATTTTTCTACTTTTTATCTTTTTTTCTAATTTAATTTTTTAACTGTTTTTATCTACATTTTCCTTGTTTTTTCTATTTTTATCTATCTATCTATCTATTGTTATCTTCTTTTTTTCCCCTTCTTTTTATGTACTTTTCTGTTTTTTTCTTTCCATTTCCTGTTTTCCTAATTTAATCTATGTATCTATCTATTTCCTCTTTTATCTTTATCTAATTTTTTTCTACTTTTTTCTGTTTATCTTCTATTTTTCCTGTTTTTATTTTTATTTTTATTTTCCCCCTTGTTTTTATCTACTTTATCCTTTTCTATTTTTAATTTTTTTACTGTTTTTTATTTCTGTTTTTCTTTTTTTTCCTTGTTCTTATCTATATTTTCTATTTCTGTTTTGCCTGTTTTCATTTTTCATTTTATTTTTATCTACTTTTTCTTCTTTTCCCTCTCTTTTTTCTTCTTTTTCCTATCTTTTTGCCCCCTAATTTTATCTTTTTTTTTATCTACTTTTCCTTTTCTTTTTCTTTTTCTTTTTTTAATTTTTAACATTTTTTACCTTTTTCTTCATTTATTATTATTTTTTAACATTTTTGTTATCTTCTTTTTTTTTTCCTTTGGCCTTTTTTCTCTCTTTATCTATTTTGTTATGTTTGTTGCGTGTTTTATTTTTTCTTGTTTTTTATTCCCTATTTTTTTTATCTACTTCTTCTGTTATATATATATATATATATATATATATATATATATATATATATATATATATTTATAAGTGTTTTTATCTATTTTTTATGTTTATATATATATATTTTTTGTTATCTTCTTCTTTTTTTCTTTTTTCATCTACTTTTTTTCTTTTTCTTTTTCTTCTTCCTTTTCCCCCTATTTTTTCTGTTTTTATTTATTTATTTTATCTTTCTTCATGTTTTAATCTCTTTTTTCCTGTTTTTCTTCCTATTTTTTCTGTTTTCCTTTTCCCTTGTTTTTTCTTTTTTCTTTTTATCTTCTTTTTTCCTAGTATTTTTTTATTTTTTTCTGTTTTTTTTCCTTTTTTCTTGCTTTTTCGTTGTTTGTATCTACTTTTTCCTTTCTACTTTTTTTTCTTCATTTTTTCCTCTTTTTTTATTTTTTCCTCTTTTTTTCCACTATTTTTATCTACTTTTTCTGTTTTTTTAATTTCCTTTTCCTTTTCAGTTTCCGTTTTTCCTTCCTTTTTCTTCTTTTTCTTACTTTTTTTTTTCTGTTTTTAATTTTTAAAATTAAATTTTTTTCTTCTTCTTATGTCTGTATTATTTATTTTTTATGTTTATATATATATTTTTTGTTTTCCCCTGTTTTTCTTCTGTTTTTATCTCTTTTTTTTTAATTTTTCTCTATTTTTTCTTTATTAATTTAAATTTACCCAAATAACATTTTCACTCAAATACGTTCACTACATAAAAACAAAGTTAAGTAAATATTCTCTTTTTATCTTTTTTTGTTTTCTTTTCTTCTTTTTCTTCTTCTCTTTTTCTTTTTCTGTTTTTTCCCTTCTTTTTTCCCGTGTTTTTTCTTCTATTTTTTAAATTTTTTTCATTTTTTATCTACTTTTTTTTTTCTTTTTTAATTTCCCCTTATTTTTTCTTATTGTCTCTTTTTTCATTTTTATTTTCCTGTTTTTTTTGCTTCTAATTTTTTCTGCTTTTTTCTTATTTTGTTTCTGTTTTTATATATTTTTTCTGTTAATATATATTTTCTTGTCTTCTTTTTTTCCCCTTCTTTTTCTCATTTTTTATTTTTTCTATTTTTCTGTACTTTTTTTTAGTAACTATTTTATTTTCTTATTCTTTTTTTTTATTTTTTTATTTATTTTTTTATTTTTTTATTTTTTCATCTTCTTTTTCTTTTTTTTTCTATTTTCAATTTTTTAATTTTTTTATACTATATTTTTTGTTTTCCTTTTTGTCTATTTTTTTCTGTTTTTTTGTTTTTAAATTTCTTTTTCTCTTTTTTTTGTCAGTTTAACTTTTTGTTCTTTTTTCATTTTATTTTTCTTTTCTTTTTTCCTATTTTTTCTTTTTTTATCTATTTTTTTTTCTTTTTTAATTTCCCCTTATTTTTTCTTATTGTCTCTTTTTTCATTTTTGTTTTCTTGTTTTTTTTGCTTCTAATTTTATCTGCTTTTTTCTTATTTTGTTTCTGTTTATATATATTTTTTCTGTTAATATATATTTTCTTGTCTTCTTTTTTTTTCCTTCTTTTTCTCATTTTTTATTTTTTCTATTTTTCTGTACTTTTTTTTAGTAACTATTTTATTTTCTTATTCTTTTTTTTTGTTTTTTTTTGATTTTAATTTTTATCTGGTTTTTAATTTTTTTAATTTTTTTTTTAATTTCTAAATTTGTGGGTAAAATATATAATTTTTTGTTATGTTCTTTTTTCTTCTTCTTTTTATCTCTTTTTAATGTTTATATTGTTGTCCTCTTTTTTCCATTTTTCTGTTTTTAACTGTTTTTATCTATTTTTTATTGATATATATAATATATATTATACATATTTTTTAATAACTTTTTTTCTATTTTACGTATTTTTTATTTTTTTCTCATATTTTTTTTATACTATTTTTTTTGTTTTGCTGTTTTTTCAGTTATCTTTTTTATGTTTTTAATTTTTTTACTATGTTTTTATTTTTTCTGTCTTCCCTTTTTTTTTCTTTTTTTCTTATTTTTTTTGTTAACTTCTTTTTTTATTTCTTCTTTGTTTCCTGTTTTTAATTTTAAACGTTCTTTAACATTTTCTACATTTTTTTTCTAATTTAATCTACTTTTTTCTTCAGTTATTTTTCATGTTTTTTTATCTTTATGTACTTTTTTATTCTGTCGTTTTCATATTTTTTCTTTTTCTTTTATATCTTTTAATATTTTTTTTCATCTTGGTTTTAATTTTTGCTATTTACATATTTAGTTTTATTTTTTATTTATTTTTATAGTTTTTTATTTTTTTTTCTATTTTCAATTTTTTAATTTTTTTATACTATATTTTTTGTTTTCCTTTTTGTTTAATTTTTTTCTGTTTTTTTGTTTTTAAATTTCTTTTTCTCTTTTTTTTGTCAGTTTAACTTTTTGTTCTTTTTTCATTTTATTTTCTGTTTGTCTTTTTTTTAAATTTATATTTTTATTTTTTCTATATTTTTTCATTTTTAACTATAATTTTTTTATTT
This sequence comes from Actinidia polygama, assembly GCA_030159135.1. Classification (NCBI taxonomy): domain Eukaryota; kingdom Viridiplantae; phylum Streptophyta; class Magnoliopsida; order Ericales; family Actinidiaceae; genus Actinidia; species Actinidia polygama. The sequence goes on along the minus strand of BRYF01000026.1, from coordinate 13,453,850 downwards.
TTACATTTTATATGTAAATATATTTTATGTTATCTTAATTTTTTTGCTTCTTCTTTTGGTTTTCTTTTGTTTTTCCCTTTTTTTATCTTCGTTTTTTTCCTGTATTTTTAATATTTTTATATTTTTTCATTTTTATCTTCTTTTTTTCCTATTTTTTTCCTTTTTTCTGTTTTTATCTATTTTTGTTTATTTCTTTTGTATTTTTATATTCTTATCTTCTTTCTTCTTTTTCCTGTTAAACCTTTTAAATTTTTTTGCTCTTCATTTTTTATCGATTTTTTCTTTTTTTTTTCTAATTTTCTTTATCCCCGTTTTTCTTTCTTTTTTTTTTTTTTAATGTTTTTTCTCTATTTTTTCATTATTTTTTCCTTTTATATATATATATATATACATATATATATATATATATTTTGGTATACTATTTTTTCGCTTTTGTCTTTTTATATTTTTTATGTTTTTTATGCTTTCGTTTTTTCCCTACGTTTTAGATATTTCTTTTTATCTAATTTTTTTTATTTTTTTTAAAAAAAATTGGCTTTTAATTTCTTTTTTTATGTTTATGTATTTCGTTGTCTTCATTTTTTCTATTTTTTCCCTCTTGCTTTTTTTTCTATTTTTTTTTATCTTTTCTATATTTTTTTAATGTTTTTTTTTCTATTTTTTTATCCCCGTTTTTTTTTTCATTTTTTATATACTTTTCATTATTTTAATTTCGTTTTTTTTGTTAACTTCTTTTTTTTCATGTAATTTTCTGTTTTTTTTTATTTTAAATATTTAAATTTGTTTTTATTTTTTCCCCTGTTTTTATCTCTTTTTTTGTTTATTTTTTTAATTTTCTTTTTCTTTCTTTTCTTTTTTTTATTCTCTTTTAACTTTTCTTTCCTATTTTTTTCTGGTTTTATTTATTTTTCTTGTGTGTGTGTGTGTGTATATATATATATATATATAATTTGGTTTTTCATTTTTTTTCTTTTATTGATTTTTGATTTTTTTTTTACTTTTTTTCTATTTTTATCTACTGTTTTCTGTGTTTTTTTCTTCATTTTTTCTCTTTTTATATATTTTTGTTTTCTTCCTCTTTTCTTCTGTTTTTAATTTTAATTATTTTTATTTAAGTTTCGTTTTTTCTATTTTTATCTACTTTGTTTTTACTGTTTGTTAATTTTTTAACTATTGTTTCTTTTTATATATGTATATTTTTATCATATATTTTTTTCTTTCAAATTTATCTACTTTGTTTTTATCATATATTATTTCTCTTTTTTATATATTAATTTTTAACTACTTTGTTTTTTACTGTTTGTTAATTTTTTCACTATTTTTTTCTTTTCATATATATATTTTTTTATCGTATTTTTTCTTTCTTTTTTCCTTTTTATTCGTTTCAATTTGTTTCTACTACTTTTTTTATTGTTTTACTGTTTTCTTTATTTTAATCTTTTGTTTTAGTTTTTTTCTTTTCTCATATTTTTCCCTCTTTTTTTGTAATTTTGTTTTTATGTTTTTTACTTTTAACTATTTTTTATTTATATTTTTCTTCCAATTTCTTTATCTTTATTTTCTTTTTAAATATATATTTTTAGTTATCTTTGTTTTTTTTAATTTTTATCTCATCTTTTAACCGTTTGTTAATTTTTTAACTATTTTTCTTTTTATATATGTATTTCATTATCTATTTTGTCGTTCTTTTTTTTTTCCTTTCAATTTTTATCTACTTTATATTTTATTTTTTCTACTTAATTTTTGAACTTTTAGTTTTTTTCTTTTTTGTCTGTTTTTAATTTCCTCATTCTTTTTATTAGTTTTTTTCCCTTTTTTTTAGTTTCCTTTTTATTTTTATTCATTTTTCCTATTTTTTCAGTTTTTAATTTCTTTTATTTCTCATTTTTTACCGTTTCTTGTTAATTTTATGTTTTCCTACATAATATATACATATATTATATTTATAATTGTTTTGATATTTATTTGGCCTATTTCCTTTTTTCTACTTTTTTTGGTTTTTTTTTCCTATTTTTATGTACTTTTTAAATTTTTTTCAGTTCATCTTTTGTTCTTTGTTCTTTGTTCTTTTTATTTACTTTTTATCTTTATTGATTTAATGTCCTTTTTCTTTTTCTTTTTTTTAAATTATTTTTTAATTTTTTAACATTTTTTTATCTTTTTCATTTTTTCTATTTATATATAAATGTATTTTGTTATCTTTTTATTTCTTTATTTTTTGACTTTTTTTACTTTTTTCGTTTTATATATAAATATATTTTATCTTATCTACTTTCTTTTTGTTTTTCTTTTTATTACCTTTTTCAATTTTTACTTTTTAACTGTTTTTTCTTTATTTTAATATTTTTTGAACATTTTTTTTATATATATTTTGTTTAGATTTACATAAGCTTTTTTCTTTTTAAATGCTTTTTTTTGTGGTTTTATCTCCTTTTTCGTTTCTTTCTGTTTTCAATTTCCTTTTTCCTTTTTTAGTGTTTTTTTTGTTTATTTTTTTTCTCGCTTTTTTATGTGTTCAGCTTCCTTTTTCTTTTTTATTCATTTTTTCTTTTTTAATTTCTTTTTTTTTAAGTGTTTAGTTTCCTTTTTCTTTTTTATTCAATTTCCGGTTTTTCCCCCTTATTTTTGCCTGTGTTCTTTTCCTGTTTCTTTTTTTAATTTTTTACCTTTCTTAATACTTTTTTTCCTACTTAATATATTAAATATAATTTTTCTTTTCTTTTATTCCCTATTTTTTTCCTTCCTTCCTTTTTTTATTTTTATTTTTATTCTTTTTCTTTTTCCTTTCGCCTGTTTTTATCTACTTTTTCTGTTTTAATTTTTTCTTTGTTTCATTATTTTTTGCTTTTTTCTGTTTTTAATTTTTGAACCATTTTTTCGTTTTAGATATATATTTTTTATTATCTTCTTTTTTTCACTTTTTCATTCTTTCGTGTTTTACTTGTTTCACTATTTCTTTTTTTTATGTTTTTCTTTTTGTTTAGTTTTTTTTTAATTTTTTTCTGTATTAAATTGTTTAACATTTTTTTTACTATTTTGGTTTTCCGTTTTCCCTATCTGTATTTTTTATTTTTTATCTATTTTTTTTAAATTTCCTTTTTCCTTTTTTTAAGTTTATGTTTTTGTTCTTTTTATTTGCTTTTTATCTTTTTTGTTTTATTTTTTATATTTTTATTTTCTGTTTTCTGTTTTTCTTTTTTCTATTTATATATAATTTTATTTTTGTTATCTGTTTTTCTATTTTTCATTTTATCTTCTTCGTTTTTTCCTTTTTTTTAGTTTATCTTTTTTTTGTTTTAATTTAATTTTTTAATATTTTCTTGTTCTTTTTTCCTTTTTTTTTTGTTCTAATATTTGATTTTTTTCATATTTCAATTGTTTTAGACTTTTTATAATTTATTTATTTATTTTAATATTGTTATCTTCTTTTTTTCCATTTTTGTTCTCTTTCTTTTTCTGTTTTCCTATTTTTTACTTTTTTTTCCGTTTAATTTTATGTTTTAAAATTTGAACTGTTTTTCCCTATTTTATTATTTTTTCCTTTTTACTGTTTTTAATTTTTGAGTTGTTTTCATTTATTTTTTATTTTTAGATATATATTTTTTATTATCTTCTTTGTTTCACTCTTTTTTCTTTTGTGTTTTATTTTTTATCTTTTTTAATATTTTTCATCGTTTTACTTTTTTAACATTTTTTTTTTACTATTTTTTGTTTTCTTTTTTATCTACTTTTTTCAGTTTATCTTTTTGTTCGTTTTTTATGTTTTAATTTGCTTTTTTTCATTTTTGTTTACTTTTTTTTAATTCTTTTTTACATTTTTTTTTCCGTTCTTTTTTTCATTTTGTTATCTTTTTCTTTCTGTTTATTCAATTTTTCATTTTTATATAAATATATTTGATGTTATCTTATTTTTTTACCTTTTTCTCGTTTTTTATTTTTTTTATTTTTATCTTTTTTGTTTTTCTTTTTTTTTTTAATCTATTTTTTATTGTTTATCTTCTCTTTATTTCTGTTTATTTTTTCTTTTTTTCCTTGTAAATTTTTTTGGTTCTTTCCTTTTCTTTTATCCTTTTTTATCTATTTTTTCCATTTTAATTACCTGTTTTTGTTTTTCCAGTTTTATTTTTTTTTCAATTTTGAATTGTTTTTTAATTTCTTTCTATTATTTTGTGCTTTTATATTTTTAAAATTTAAATTTAATTATTTCTCCTTGTTTTTTGTTTTTTGTTTTTTATTTTCTTTGTCTTTTCTTTTTTTCTTTTCATATTTTTTACTGATTTTATCATCTTCTTTTTTCTCCTGTTTTATTCCTTCTATTTTTCTATTTATAACTTTTTTTCCTTTCTCTTCTTTTTTTTTTCTTTTTCCTTTTTTCTATTTTTCTTGATTTTCTTACTTTTTTTTATAATTTGTTTCTTGAACTGTTTTATTTACTTTTTTCTTCTTTTTTTCTTTTTTCTCTTTTTACTTATTTTTCTTTTCTCATATATTTTTTTCTTTTTTTCCTACTTTTCTTATTTTTTATTTTTTTTTACTTTTTTTGTTTTTTTAATTTTTAAGTGTTATTCAAAATTTTGTGTGTACTCTATTTTTTTAATTCTTTTTTAAGATTTTTTTTCCGTTTTAAACTTCTTTATCATTCTATTTTTGTTGTCTTTTTATTTCCTTTTTCTTTTTTCTATTTTAATGTTTTAGTTTTTTCCATTTTTTCTGTTTTTAAATAAGTTTCACTTTTTATTTTTTTCTTTGTTTAATTTTTTATTTCTTTTTCGCTATTTTTCTGTTCTTCTTTTTTCAACCTGTTTCTTTTTTACAGTTTTTTTGTTTGTCTTTTTTTTCTCCATTTCTTAATGTTTAAGATATATATTTTTTATTATCTTCTTTTTTTCACTTTTTCCTTCTTTCGTGTTTTACTTTTTCTCTATTTCATTTTTTTATGTTTTTCTTTGTTTTAGTTTTTTGTAATTTTTTACTGTATTAAATTTTTTAACATTTTTTACTACTTTTTTGATTTTCCTATTTCCCTATTTGTATTCTTTATTTTTTTATCTATTTTTTTTTTTTTTATTTCCTTTTACCTTTTTTTCAGCTAATCTTTTTGTTCTTTTTATTTTCTTTTTTCTTTTATTTTTTTCATTATTTTTTTTAATTTTTTTTCTTTCTATTTTTCATTTTTAACTTTTTTTTTCTTTTTCCATTATATATATAAATATATTTTATGTTATCTTCTTTTTTCCCCTTTTTTATTTTTGTCTACTTTTTCTGATTTTTTTCTGTTTTTGGTTTTCATTTTTTTAAATGTTTTTCTTTGTTTTATTGTTTTTTGTTTTTTATTCTAGCTTTATTTCCTTTTTTTTATTTTTCCTACTTTTCTTCTTCTTTTCTTCTGGTTTTTGTTTTAATTTCAATTTTATATTACTTTTTTTTAATTTTCTTGCTTTTCTTTTTTCTAGTTTTAACTGTTTTTTCTTTTTCCCCCTATTTTTTTAATCTAATTTTCTATTTAAAAATATATTTTTTTGTTATTTTATTTATTTCCCTTTTTCCTTCATTCCTTTTTTAATTTTTTTTCTCATTTTATTTTTTTTAAAGTTTTTATTTGTTTTACTTTTTTTTCTTTTTCTTTTTCTAAATTTTTAACAATTTTTTGCTTTTGTTTTATCTATTTTTTTCGATTTATCTTCTTCTTTTTTTCCTATTTTTTTGTTTTAATTTACTTTTTCCTTTTTTTAGTTTATCTTTTTTTTGCTTTAATTTATTTTTTAATATTTTCTTATTCTTTTTTCCTTTTTTTAATTTCCTTTTTTTCTTCTAATTTTTGATTTTTTTCATATTTCAATTGTTTTAGACTTTTTCTGTTTTTTTTTCTATTTATATATAAATATATTTTATGTTATTTTCTTTTTTTCCTTTTTCTTTTTACTGTTTTTTACTACTTTTTTTTTTCTTTTTTATATTTTTTATTTATATAGATATTGTTATTTTTTTCTGTTTTTATATATAATATATATAAGATTTTTTATTATATTATTTTTAACTTTTTTTAATTTTTTCCAGGTTCTCTCACTCTCTCTCTTTCTCACTATATATATATATATATATATATATATATATATATATATATATATATATATATATATATATATATATATATATTGTTATCTTCTTCTTTTTTACAATTTTTATTATTGGACTCATTAATCAATTGAATTCTTACTTAACTAAGTCATTGGTGTCCCTCAACTAATCTTCATTACCAGTATTTTTCTTTTATTGGTTGGGCACTAGCTATATGTAGCTTCAGGTCAGGAAATTATCATAAAATAATATATATATATATATATATATAT
>BRYF01000026.1:13422500-13437500 GCA_030159135.1 Actinidia polygama | reverse complement strand
GTACATATTATTCCCTTTGTCATATTTGATTAAACTAACCCAAATTTTCATATTCAAAGTTTGATTAATCTTGTATAGGTTTGGATGTTGGCTCTCGCATGTGCCAATTGAAGAACAAAAAATTATCTATGGGGGGAACCTTCTTACCGGGATTAAAACTTCTAAACATTTCTGACAATCCTTTCATAGTTAATTATAAAATCATTCCATCATCTTGTGTTTTGACATTGAAAATAACTGTCTTTGTATTTTTCTTGTTCAAAGTCTAAACTCTGGTTCAGATGTCCCTGGTCTTTATTATGCTTTCCCTGAATGTAGGTTGCCCGTATTGGTTGCCAACAGGTCATGATAAATACTGTCCAGATGTAAACTTTTCTCCATCTCTTTGTTGTCATGGAACTTCTTACATCAAGTGTTTTCTTGCTTGTTGAGCTAAGTTTTCAGCTAGACTGCCAATTAATTCCTTGGGATTTCTAAAACTCTCTATCTTGAAGCTTAAACCTGACCGGAATACTTGACAAAGCCCAACCCTTTCGTTGTTTGTATCTATTCTTTCCTTTCCCCCCTTCCTTTCTACTTTCTTTTTTCTTCTTTTTTCACTATTTCCCCCCCTATTTTTAATTTCCTTTTCAGTTTTCGTTTTTCCTTCCTTTTTCTTCTCTTTCTTACTTTTTTTTTCTGTTTTTAATTTTTAACTTTTTTTTCTTCTTATTTCTGTATTTTTAATTTTTTCTGTTTATATATATATATATATATATATATATTTTTCCCTTTTTTTCTTCTGTTTTTATCTTTTTTATTTTATTTTTCTCTATTTTTTCTTTATTAATTTAAATTTACCCAAATAACATTTTCACTCAAATACGTTCGCTACATAAAAACAAATTTAAGTAACTATTCTCTTTTTATTTTTTTTGTTTTCTATTTTTTGACTATTTTCGATTTTTCCTTTTTTCCTTTTATTTTATTTTTCTTTTCTTCTTTTTCTTCTTCTCTTTTTCTTTTTCTGTTTTTTTCCTTCTTTTTTTTTACACTTTTTTCTTATTGTCTCTTTTTTCATTTTTGTTTTTCTGTTTTTTTTGCTTCTAATTTTATCTGCTTTTTTCTTATTTTGTTTCTGTTTTTATATATTTTTTCTGTTAATATATATTTTCTTGTCTTCTTTTTTTTTCCCTTCTTTTTCTCATTTTTTATTTTTTCTATTTTTCTGTACTTTTTTTTAGTAACTATTGTTATGTTCTTTTTTCTTCTTCTTTTTATCTCTTTTTAATGTTTATATTGTTGTCCTCTTTTTTCCATTTTCTGTTTTTTACTGTTTTTATCTATTATTTATTTATGTATATAATATATATTATACATATTTTTTTATATTTTTTTTCTATTTTATGTATTTTTATTTCTTTCTCCTATTTTTTTTCTTTTATACTATTTTTTATGTTTTGCCGTTTTTTCAGTTATCTTTTTTTATGTTTTTAATTTTTTTTACTATGTTTTTATTTTTTCTGTCTTCCCTTTTGTTTCTTTTTTTCTTATTTTTTTTGTTATCTTCTTTTTTTTTCTTCTTTGTTTCCTGTTTTTAATTTTAAACTTTCTTTAACATTTTTTACATTTCCTTTTTTTCTAATTTAATCTACTTTTTTCTTCAGTTATTTTTCATTTTTTTTATCTTTATGTACTTTTTTGCATCTTGTTTTTAATTTTTTCTATTTACATATTTAGTTTTATTTATTTATATATTTTTATAGTTTTTTGTTTTTTCTTCTTTTTTTTCTACTTTCAATTTTTTAAATTTTTTATACCATATTTTTTGTTTTCCTTTTTGTCTATTTTTTTTTTCTGTTTTTTTGTTTTTAAATTTCATTTTTTTTTCTTTTTCAGTTTATCGTTTTGTTCTTTTTTCATTTTATTTTCTGTTTGTCTTTTTTTATTTTTTTATTTTTTTTATATTTTTTCATTTTTTAACTATAATTTTTTTTTACATTTTATATGTAAATATATTTTATGTTATCTTATTTCTTTTGCTTCTTCTTTTGCTTTTCTTTTGTTCTTCTCTGTTTTTTATCTTCGTTTTTTCCTGTATTTTTATATTTTTATATTTTTTCATTTTTATCTTATTTTTTCCTTATTTCTTTTGTATTTTTATATTCTTATCTTCTTTTTTTTCCTTTTAAAATTGTTTGCTCTTCATTTTTCTTTTCTCCTCTTTTTTTTTTAATTTTTTCCTTTTTCAAGTTTTTTGCTCTTTTTTCTTTGAATTTTTTTATTATTTAATTTTTAAATTGTTTTCATCTATATTTTATGTTTAGATATATATTTTTTATTATTTTTATAGTTTTTATTTTTTTCCATTTTTGGTCCTGTTTTTATTTTATCTAGTTTTTCTATTTATATATAAATATTTTGTTGTCTACTTTTTTTCCTTTTATCCCTTTTTGTTATTTTTATTTCTACATTTTTTCTAGTCATTTTCATTTTATAATTGTTTTTTCTGTTTTTTCTTGTTTTAAATTTTTAACTGCTTTTATTTCTTCTTTTTTTTACCATTTTTTTTATTTTATCATTATATATTATATATATCTCCTTTTTTCATTTTTATATATATATATTGATTATCTTCTTTTTCTACTTTCAATTCTTTCTATTTTTTATTTTATTTTTATTTTTTTTCGTTTTTCATTTTTTAAAATTCTGATTTGCTGATTCTTCTTTTTTTCCTGCCTTTCTATTTTCAGTTTTCAATTTTTGATCGATTTTTTCTGTTTTTTTTTTCTATTTTCCTTTCTCCCTGTTTTTTCTATTTTTTCATTTTTTCATTATTTTTTCCTTTTATATATATATATTTTTTGGTATACTATTTTTTCTTTTTTGTCTTTTTATATTTTTTATGTTTTTTATGCTTTCCTTTTTTCCCTATTTTTTTTCTTATTTCTTTTTATCTACTTTTTCCCCATTTTTTCTATTTTTTTAAAAAAATTTGCTTTTAATTTCTTTTTCTTATGTTTATGTATTTCGTTATCGTTATTTTTTCTATTTTCTATTTTTACCTCCCTTTTTTTATTTTCTATTTTTTTCCTCTTGTTTTTGGCCTTTTTTTATCTTTTTATCTTTTTTTAATTTTTATCTACTTTGTTTTTTACTGTTTATAGATTTTTTTGATTTTGTTTTCTATGTTTTTCATTTTTAACTATTTTGATTTATGTTTTTTTCTTTCTGTTTTTATCTCTGTTTCTCTTTTTTATATATTAATTTTTATCTACTTTGTTTTTTACTGTTTGTTAATTTTTTCACTATTTTTTTCTTTTCATATATATTTTTTGTTATCGTATTTTTTCTTTCTTTTTTCCTTTTTTTTCGTTTGAATTTTTTACTACTTTTTTTTTGTTTTTTTCTTTTTAATTTCTTTTTTTTATTTTTATCTACTTTTCCCCATTATTTCTTTATTTTTTTATTTTTTAAATATTTTAATTTTCTTTTTTTTAAACCTGATTTTACCCCTTTTTTCTGTTTTAATCAACCTTTTCTGTTTATTTTCTTTTCTTCTTTCTTACTCTCTTTTAACTGTTTTTTTTATTTATTATTCTTTTCTAGTTTTATTTATTTTTCTTGTGTGTATATATATAAATAATTTCGTTTTTCTTTTTTTTTTTATTTCTGAACTATTATTTTCACTTTTTTTATTTTATTTTTTTTGTTTTTATCTATTCTTATTGTTTTTTTCATTCAATTTCTTTTTTCCCTGATTTTTTAAATTTTTTTATGCTTTTTATTTTTTCTTTTATCATATGTTCCCCTCTTTTTGTATTTTTGTTTTTATGTTTTTATGTTTTTTACTTTTAACTATTTTTAATTTATATTTTTCTTCTTATTTTTTTATCTTTATTTTCTTTTTAAATATATATTTGTAGTTATTTTTTTTTCTATTTTTATCTCCTTTTTTAACCGTTCTTTTTATTTTTTAACTATTTTTCTTTTTATATATGTATTTTAGTATCTATTTTGTCGTTCTTTTTTTTTTCTTTCAATTTTTATCTACTTTTTTTTATTTTCTTTACTGTTTTTCTAATTTTCTCTTTTCTTTTTCTTTTTATCTTTTTTGTTTCGTTTTCCCCCATTTTTCCATTTTTAGTTTTTAAAATTTTAATTTCTTTTTTTTCCTTTTTTTTGCCCTGTTTTTATCCCTTTTTCTGTTTATTTTTTGAATTTTCTTTTTCTTTCTTTTCTTTTTTTTTTTACTCTCCTTTAACTGATTTTGTTTCTATTTTTTTCTGGTTTTATTTATTTTTCTTGTCTATAGATATATACATGCATATATTTATATATATTGTTATCTACTTTACTCTTTACTGTTTGTTAATTTTATATCTTTTTCTGGTGCTATTTATTTTTTCTGTTTATCTACTTTCTATTTTTTGTTTTTTTATCACTTTTTTATGTTTTTATTTTCCTTATTTTAAATTCATGTTTTTCATTTTTCTTGTTTTTACCCCTTATTTTTTCTGTTTATATATAAATGTATTGTTGTTATCTTCTTTGTTTTACTTTTTTTTTATCTTTTATTTTTATTTTTTTTGTTTAACTTTTTAATTTTTTTTAAAATTTTTAAACTGTTTCTCTTTGTTTTAATGTTTTTTGCTTTTTTCTGTTTTTGATTTTAGAACTTTTAGTTGTTTTTACTGTTTGTTAATTTTTTAACTATTGTTTCTTTTTATATATGTATATTTTTATCATATTTTTTTTTTCTTTCAAATTTATCTACTTTTTTTTTTACTGTTTATAGATTTTTTTGAATTTGTTTTCTTATGTTTTTCATTTTTAACTATTTTGATTTATGTTTTTTCTTTCTGTTTTTATTTTTATTTCTCTTTTTTATATATTAATTTTTATCTACTTTGTTTTTTACTGTTTGTTAATTTTTTCACTATTTTTTTCTTTTCATATATATATATTTTTTATTCGTATTTTTTCTTTCTTTTTTCCTTTTTATTCGTTTCAATTTGTTTCTACTACTTTTTTTATTGTTTTACTGTTTTCTTTATTTTAATCTTTTGTTAATTTTTTAACTATTTTTCTTTTTATATATGTATTTCATTATCTATTTTGTCGTTCTTTTTTTTTTCTTTTTTTTTCCTTTCAATTTTTATCTACTTTTTATTTTATTTTCTTTACTTTTTTTCTATATTTCTCTTTTCTTTTTCTTTTTTTCTTTTTAATTTCGTTTTCCCCCATTTTTCCATTTTTCCATTTTATTTTTTTTTGTTTTAATCTACTTTTTCTGTTTATTTTTTGAATTTTCTTTTTCTTTCTTTTCTTTTTTCTTACTCTCCTTTAACTGTTTTTGTTTCTATTTTTTTCTGGTTTTATTTATTTTTCTTGTGTATAGATATATACATACATATATTTATATATATTGTTATCTACTTTACTCTTTACTGTTTGTTAATTTTATACCTTTTTTCTGGTGTTATTTATTTCTTCCGTTTATATATATATTTTTTCTGTTTATCTACTTTCTATTTTTTTGTTTTTTATCATTTTTTTATGTTTTTATTTTCCTTTTTTTAAATTCTTGTTTTTCATTTTTCTTGTTTTTACCCCTTATTTTTTCTGGTTATATATAAGTGTATTGTTGTTATCTTCTTTGTTTTACTTTTTATTTTTATCTTTTTTTTTTAATTATTTTTTGTTTAACTTTTTAACTTTTTTTTCATTTTTTAAATGTTTCTCTTTGTTTTTAATTTTTGAACTTTTAGTTTTTTTTTTTTTCTGTTTTTAATTTCCTCATTCTTTTTATTAGTTTTTTTTCCCTTTTTTTTAGTTTCCTTTTTATTTTTATTCATTTTTCCTATTTTTTCAGTTTTTAATTTCTTTTATTTCTCATTTTTTACCGTTTCTTGTTAATTTTATGTTTTCCTACATAATATATACATATATTATATTTATAATTGTTTTGATATTTATTTGGCCTATTTCCTTTTTTCTACTTTTTTTGTTGTTTTTTTTCCTATTTTTATGTACTTTTTAAATTTTTTTCAGTTCATCTTTTGTTCTTTGTTCTTTGTTCTTTTTATTTACTTTTTATCTTTATTGATTTAATGTCCTTTTTCTTTTTCTTTTTTTTAAATTATTTTTTAATTTTTTAACATTTTTTTATCTTTTTCATTTTTTCTATTTATATATAAATGTATTTTGTTATCTTTTTATTTCTTTATTTTTTGACTTTTTTTACTTTTTTTCGTTTTATATATAAATATATTTTATCTTATCTACTTTCTTTTTGTTTTTCTTTTTATTACCTTTTTCAATTTTTACTTTTTAACTGTTTTTTCTTTATTTTAATATTTTTTGAACATTTTTTTTATATATATTTTGTTTAGATTTACATAAGTTTTTTTCTTTTTAAATGCTTTTTTTTGTGGTTTTATCTCCTTTTTCGTTTCTTTCTGTTTTCAATTTCCTTTTTCCTTTTTTAGTGTTTTTTTTTGTTTATTTTTTTTCTCGCTTTTTTATGTGTTTAGCTTCCTTTTTCTTTTTTATTCATTTTTTATTTTTTAATTTCTTTTTTTTAAGTGTTTAGTTTCCTTTTTCTTTTTTATTCAATTTCCGGTTTTTTCCCCTTATTTTTGCCTGAGTTCTTTTCCTGTTTCTTTTTTTAATTTTTTACTTTTCTTAATACTTTTTTTCCTACTTAATATATTAAATATAATTTTTCTTTTCTTTTATTCCCTATTTTTTTCCTTCCTTCCTTTTTTTATTTTTATTTTTATTCTTTTTCTTTTTCCTTTCGCCTGTTTTTATCTATTTTTTCTGTTTTAATTTTTTCTTTGTTTCATTATTTTTTGCTTTTTTCTGTTTTTAATTTTTGAACCATTTTTTCGTTTTAGATATATATTTTTTATTATCTTCTTTTTTTCACTTTTTCATTCTTTCGTGTTTTACTTGTTTCACTATTTCTTTTTTTATGTTTTTCTTTTTGTTTAGTTTTTTTTTAATTTTTTTCTGTATTAAATTGTTTAACATTTTTTTTACTATTTTGGTTTTCCGTTTTCCATATCTGTATTTTTTATTTTTTATCTATTTTTTTAAATTTCCTTTTTCCTTTTTTTAAGTTTATGTTTTTGTTCTTTTTATTTGCTTTTTATCTTTTTTGTTTTATTTTTTATATTTTTATTTTCTGTTTTCTGTTTTTCTTTTTTCTATTTATATATAATTTTATTTTTGTTATCTGTTTTTCTATTTTTCATTTTATCTTCTTCGTTTTTTCCTTTTTTTTAGTTTATCTTTTTTTTGTTTTAATTTAATTTTTTATTATTTTCTTGTTCTTTTTTCCTTTTTTTTTTGTTCTAATATTTGATTTTTTTCATATTTCAATTGTTTTAGACTTTTTATAATTTATTTATTTATTTTAATATTGTTACTTCTTTTTTTCCATTTTTTTCTCTTTCTTTTTCTGTTTTCCTATTTTTTACTTTTTTTCCGTTTAATTTTATGTTTTAAAATTTGAACTGTTTTTCCCTATTTTATTATTTTTTCCTTTTTACTGTTTTTAATTTTTGAGTTGTTTTCATTTATTTTTTATTTTTAGATATATATTTTTTATTATCTTCGTTGTTTCACTCTTTTTTCTTTTGTGTTTTATTTTTTTATCTTTTTAATATTTTTCATCGTTTTACTTTTTTAACATTTTTTTACTATTTTTTGTTTTCTTTTTTATCTACTTTTTTCAGTTTATCTTTTTGTTCTTTTTTTATGTTTTAATTTGCTTTTTTTCATTTTTGTTTACTTTTTTTTAATTCTTTTTTACATTTTTTTTTTCCGTTCTTTTTTTCATTTTGTTATCTTTTTCTTTCTGTTTATTCAATTTTTCATTTTTATATAAATATATTTGATGTTATCTTATTTTTTTTACCTTTTTTTCGTTTTTTATTTTTTTTATTTTTATCTTGTTTGTTTTCCTCTTTTTTTTCTTTTTCTTTTTTTAATTATTGACTGTCTTTATTTCTTTTTTTTTAAATCTATTTTTTATTGTTTATCTTCTCTTTTTTCTGTTTATTTTTTCTTTTTTCCTTGTAAATTTTTTTGGTTCTTTCCTTTTCTTTTATCCTCTTTTTATCTATTTTTTCTGTTTTAATTACCTGTTTTTGTTTTTCCAGTTTTATTTTTTTTTCAGTTTTGAATTTTTTTTTAATTTCTTTCTATTATTTTATGCTTTTATATTTTTAAATTTTATTTATTTCTCCTTGTTTTTTGTCATCTTGTTTTTATCATCTTCTTTTTTCTCCTGTTTTATTCCTTCTATTTTTCTATTTATAACTTTTTTTCCTTTCTCTTCTTTTTTTTTTTTCGTTTTCCTTTTTTCTATTTTTCTTGATTTTCTTACTTTTTTTTATAATTTGTTTCTTGAACTGTTTTATTTACTTTTTACTTATTTTTCTTTTCTCATATATTTTTTTCTGTTTTTCCTACTTTTTTATTTTTATTTTGATTTTTAATTTTCTGAACTTTTTTATTTACTTTTTGTTCTTTTTTTTTACTTTTTTTGTTTTTTTAATTTTTAAGTGTTATTCAAAATTTTGTGTGTACTCTATTTTTTTAATTATTTTTTAAGATTTTTCTTCTTTTTTCCCGTTTTTAACTTCTTTATCATTCTATTTTTGTTGTCTTTTTATTTCCTTTTTCTTTTTTCTATTTTAATGTTTTAGTTTTTTCCATTTTTTCTGTTTTTAAATAAGTTTCACTTTTTATTTTTTTTTCTTCTTTTTTCTTTTCTTTTTTTCTTTGTTTAATTTTTTATTTCTTTTTCTCTATTTTTCTGTTCTTTTTTCTTTGTTTCTTTTTTACAGTTTTTTTGTTTGTCTTTTTTTTCTCCATTTCTTAATGTTTAAGATATATATTTTTTATTATCTTCTTGTTTTCACTTTTTCCTTCTTTCGTGTTTTACTTTTTCTCTATTTCATTTTTTTATGTTTTTCTTTGTTTTAGTTTTTTGTAATGTTTTTACTGTATTAAATTTTTTAACATTTTTACTACTTTTTTGATTTTCCTATTTCCCTATTTGAATTCTTTATTTTTTTATCTATTTTTTTTGTTTTTTTAATTTCCTTTTACCTTTTTTTCAGCTAATCTTTTTGTTCTTTTTATTTTCTTTTTTCTTTTATTTTTTTCGTTTTTAACTTCTTTATCATCTTTTTTCTCATATATAATTTCGTTTTTCATTTTTTTTCTTTTATTGATTTCTGGTTTTCTTTTTAAATATATATTTTTAGTTATCTTTGTTTTTTTTAATTTTTATCTCATTTTTTAACCGTTTGTTAATTTTTTAACTATTTTTCTTTTTATATATGTATTTCATTATCTATTTTGTTGTTCTTTTTTTTTCCTTTCAATTTTTATCTACTTTTTATTTTATTTTCTTTACTGTTTTTCTATATTTCTCTTTTCTTTTTCTTTTTTTCTTTTTAATTTCGTTTTCCCCCATTTTTCCATTTTTAATTTTTTAAATTTTTATTTTTTTCTGTTTTTTTGCCCTGTATTTATCCTTTTTTCTGTTTTAATCTACTTTTTCTGTTTATTTTTTGAATTTTCTTTTTCTTTCTTTTCTTTTTTCTTACTCTCCTTTAACTGTTTTTGTTTCTATTTTTTTCTGGTTTTATTTATTTTTCTTATGTATAGATATATACATACATATATTTATTAAATATTTATTAAACTTTTTTTTCATTTTTTAAATGTTTCTCTTTGTTTTTAATTTTTGAACTTTTAGTTTCCTTTTTATTTTTATTCATGTTTTTCATTTTTCCTATTTTTTTCTGTTTTTAATTTCTTTTATTTCTCATTTTTTACCGTTTCTTGTTAATTTTATTTTTTCCTACATAATATATATATATATATATATATATATATATTATATTTATAATTATTTTGATATTTATTTGGCCTATTTCCTTTTTTTCTACTTTTTCTGAGGTTTTTCCCCCTATTTTTATGTACTTTTTAAAATTTTTTCAGTTCATCTTTTGTTGTTTGTTCTTTTTATTTACTTTTTATCTTTTTTGTTTTAGTTTCCTTTTTCTTTTTCTTTTTTTTCATTATTTTTACTTTTTAACATTTTTTTTAGCTTTTTCATTTTTTCTATTTATATATAAATGTATTTTGTTATCTTTTTATTTCTTTATTTTTTTGACAGTTTTTTACTTTTATTCGTTTTATATATAAATATATTTTATCTTATCTTCTTTATTTTCCATTTTTTATTTTATCTACTTTCTTTTTGTTTTTGTTTTTATTACATTTTTTAGTTTTTACTTTTTAACTGTTTTTTCTTTATTTTAATATTTTTGAACATTTTTTTTTATATTTTTGGTTTAGATTTACATAAGCTTTTTTCTTTTTATATGCTTTTTTTGTGGTTTTATCTCCTTTTTTGTTTTTTTTCTGTTTTTAATTTCCTTTTTTAGTGCTTTTTTTGTTTTTCTCTTTTTTATGTGTTTAGCTTCCTTTTTCTTTTTTATTCATTTTTTCTGTTTTCATCTGCTTTTCCTTTTTTTCTTTTTTAATTTCTTTTTTTTAAGTGTTTAGTTTCCTTTTTCTTTTTTATTCAATTTCCGTTTTTTTTCTTCATTTTTTCCTGTGTTCTGTTCCTGTTTCTTTTTTCATCTGGGTTTTTTCCCCCTATTTTTATGTACTTTTTAAATTTTTTTCAGTTCATCTTTTGTTCTTTGTTCTTTTTATTTACTTTTTATCTTTATTGATTTAATGTCCTTTTTCTTTTTCTTTTTTTTTAATTATTTTTTAATTTTTTAACATTTTTTTGTCTTTTTCATTTTTTCTATTTATATATAAATGTATTTTGTTATCTTTTTATTTCTTTATTGTTTTTACTTTTTTTACTTTTTTTCGTTTTTTACTTTTTTTCTATTGTATATTTTTTGTTATGTGCTTTTTCTCTTTTTCTCTACTGTTTTTTCTTTTCTTTTCTTCTTTTGTTTGTTTCCTTTTTTTAATCTATTTTTTCTGTTTTTTTTTCTTTTTTAAATTTCCATTTCCTTTTTTTTCCTCACTGTTTTTTACTTCTATTTTTTCCTACTTTTTTTCCTTTTTTGTCTTATAAATATTTTTAATATTTTTTACTGTTTTCTTCTTTTCTCTTATATATTTTTAAAATTTCTGAATTGCCTTTTCTTCTTATTTTTATTTTTTCTGTTTACACTTTTTTTCAATATATATATATTTTTATCAACATTTTTTCATTTTTTCTCTTTTTATATATTTTTTATGTTTGTTTTCTATTTTCCCTTATCCCTATTTGTTTCTTTTTTTTCTTCTTTTTTCTATTTTATTCTCTTATTTTTAATTATTATTGTTTTAATTTCTTTTTTTTCAGTTTTTATCTACTTTTTCTCCTTTTTTCTGTTTTTAATTTTTTAAATATTTTCATTCTTGTTTTTTCCCCCCTACATTTTTATCCCTTTTTTCTGCTTATTTTAAAATTTTTGATTTCCTTTTTCTTTCTTTTCTTTTTTACTGGTTTTATTTAATTTCCTTGTGTGTACATATATATTTATTTATTTTTTATGCTTTTATTTATATATAATATATATTTCGTTTTTTTCTTTTTTTGATTTTTAAATTTTTTTATCTATTTTTATTGTTTTTTCATGTTTTTATCTTTTTTCCCTGTATTATTTTTTAATTTTTTTTCTGCTTTTTATTTTTCCTTTGCTCATGTTTTTTCCTCTCTTTTTTTCCTTTTTTTCCTTTTAATTTATTTTTATTTATGTTTTTTTTTCTGTTTTTATATATATATTTTTAGTTATCTTCGTTATTTTTATCTACTTGGTTTTTTTAGTGTTTGTTAATTTTTTAAACTATTTTTTTTATATACATATTTTGTTATCTTATTTTTTTTTTGTACTTTTTTTCCTTTCAAATTTTATCCACTTTTTCGTCTGTTTTTTCTTCTTTTTCTACTTTCACTTGCTTCTTTTTCTTTAATCGTTTTTCTATTATTTTTAATTTTGTATTTTCATTTTGTATTTTTTTCATTTTTTTAAATTCTGATTTGCCGATTCTTCTTTTTTTTTTCTCCCTTTTTCAGTTTTCAATTTTGTTTTTTTGGATTTTCCCATCTTTTTATCGATTTTTTCTGTGTATGTGTGTGTGTATATATATATATATTTTCAGTTTTTATCTTTTTTGTTTTAACATTGTATTTTGTTATCTTTTTTTATTTATTTTATGACTTTTTTTTCATTTTTTCGTTTTATATATAAATATATTTTATCTTATCTTCTTTTTTTTTCATTTTTTATTTTTATCTACTTTTTTTGTTTTTTTTTTATTACCTTTTTTAATTTTTACTTTTTAAATGTTTTTTTCTATATTTTAACATTTTTTTCAATTTTTGTTTTTTATTTTTTGAACAGTTTTTTTTAATTTTTTTTTTGGATTTATATATATATATATATATACTTTTTTTGTTTTTTCCGTTTTTGTTTTTTTTTTATCTCATTTTTTGTTTTTGTTTTCTGTTTTTAATTTCCTTTTTCTTTTTTTTAGTGTTTTCTACTTTTTTTGTATGTTTTTGTTTTTTCTGTTTTTTATGTATTTAGCTTCCTTTTTCTTTTTTATTAATTTTTCCTGTTTTTATCTACTTTTCCACTTTTCCTTTGTAATTTTTTTAAGTATTTAGTTTCCTTTTTCTTTTTTATTAATTTTCTTGTTTTTATCTACTTTTCCTTTTTTCTGTTTTTAATTTCATTTTTTCCTGTTTATTTTTCTTAATTATTTATATCTTTTTTAAATCTTTTTGTCCTACCTAATATATTTAATATAATTTTTTTCTGTTCTTTTTTTTATTTTTTCCTGGTTATATATATATTTTTTGTTACCTTCTTTTTTCCCTGTTTTTAATTTCCTCTTTCTTTTTTGGGTTTTTCATTTTTTTTGTTCTTTTTTCTGTTTTTAAATATATTTTTCAGTTATCTTTTCTTGTTTTTCGTTTTTTTATTTTTGAACTGGTATTATCTATTTTTTATGTCTATCATTTTTTTTATTCTATTTTTGGTCCTTTTTTAATTTTTTCTAAGTTTATGAATTTTTTTTAATCTTTCTTTCTGTTTATATATAAATATTTTGTTATCTTCTTTTTTTCCTTTTATCCTTTTTACTATTTTCATCTACATTTTTTACTTTTTTTCTTCCTATTTTCTGTTTTTTCTGTTTCAGTTTTTTTAATCTATTTATATATATAATATATATATATATATATATATATATATTGTTATCTTCTTTTTTTTATATCTCTTTTTCATTTTTTTCTGTTTATATATATATATATATATATATATATATATATATATATATATATATACTTTTTCTTTTTATATTGTTATCTTCTCTTTTTTTCCTCATTTTTTCCTTTATTCCCTTTTTCATTTTTATTTTTCCTTTTTCTTGTTTTTATCTATTTTTTCCTTTTTTTTAATCCTTGTTTATATTTTTTCTGTTTTATTTTATTTTATCAATTTTGAACTGTTTTTCTTTGTTTCATTATTTTTTGCTTTTTTTTGTTTCTAATTTTTTAACCATTTATTTATACTGATTTTGTCCATTTTTTCGTTTTAAATATATATTTTTTATTATCTTATTTTTTTCACTTTTTCCTTTTTCGTGTTTTTGTTTTTTTTTTAATTTTTTACTGTATTAAATTTTTTAACATTTTTTACTACTTTTTTGGTTTTTCTATTTCCCTATTTGTATTTTTTATTTTTTTCCATTTTCTTTTCTTTTTTTATTCTTTTTCACTTTTAACATTTTTTACTTTTTTCTTATCTTTTTTTCTATTTTTCATTTTTAAATGTTTTTTTCTCTATCCATTTTATATATAAATATATTTTATGTTATCTTCTTTTTCTGATTTTTTTCTGTTTTTGATTTTCTTTTTTTACTTTTATTATATTTTTTTTCATTTTGTAAATGTTTTTCTTTGTTTTATTTTTTTTTTGTTTTTTCTGTTTTTAATTCTACCTTTATTTCCTGTTTTTTTTTTATTTTTTCTACTTTTTTTCTTCTTTTCTTCTGGTTTTAGTTTTTAATTTTGGTTTTTTTATGTTTAAAATTTTCGTTTTAATTTCAATTTATATTTATTTTTTTTAATTTTCTTACTTTTCTTTTTTCTAGTTTTAACTGTTTTTTCTTTTTTTCCCTATTTTTTATTTAATTTTTCTATTTATAAATATATTTTTTTGTTATTTTCTTTATTTCCCTTTTTCCTTCATTCCTTTTTTAATTTTTTTTCTCATTTTCTTTTTTTTGAAAGTTTTTATTTGTTTTACTTTTTTTTTCTTTTTCTTTTTCTAAATTTTTAACGTTTTTATTCTTTTTTTTGTTTTTTATCTATTTTTTTCTATTTATCTTCTTCTTTTTTTCCTATTTTTTTTTTTTAATTTACTTTTTCCTTTTTTTAAGTTTATCTTTTCTTCGTTTTAATTTTAATATTTTCTTTTTCTTTTTTCCTTTTTTTTCTTCAAATTTCTGATTTTTTTCATATTTCAATTGTTTTAGACTTTTTCTGTTTATATATAAATATATTTTATGTTATTTTCTTTTTTTCCTTTTTTTAATTTTTATCTACAGTTTTCTTGTTTTTTTTACTGTTTTTTACTACTCTTTTTTCCTTTTTTATATTTTCCTTTTATGTCATTTTTTTTGTTTCTTTCATTTTCTGTTTTTAATTTTTTAATAGGTTTTTATCTTTTTATTTGTTTTTTCTTTTTTTATATATAATATATATAAGATTTTTTATTATATTATTTTTAACTTTTTTTTTTTAAATTTTTCCAGGTTCTCTCTCTCTCTCTCTCTATATATATATCTATATATATATATATTGTTATCTTCTTCTTTTTTACAATTTTTATTATTGGACTCTGATTAATCAATTGAATTCTTACTTAACTAATTCGTTGGTGTCCCTCAACTAATCTTCATTACCAGTATTTT
>BRYF01000026.1:13360000-13362500 GCA_030159135.1 Actinidia polygama | reverse complement strand
CCCTCCTAAACTATTATTTAGTGTCACTTAACCCCCTAAACTAAAAATTCAATCAACCTATTCTCTTAAACTATTAAAAGTTGTCATTTTACTACTTCTGTTAGTTATCCGTTAAACATAAAATGTTAAATTGTCATGTGAGCAGCCCATGGATAGAAGAAAAAAATAATCTAAAATAGCCCTATTTTTGTAATTAATCCATTTCAAGATCAAAATGTCCATATATTGTTATATACAATGGGTAAGAAACTAGAAAATAGGGTCTCTATCTATAATATATTTTTTGGGTAATTTGGTGTTAAAAGGGATTCGTTACAAAAAAAAATAGTTATTTTAGGGATTTTGTATGGAATAATTGCAGTAAGGTCCTTGATAAAGAATTAAAACTCATTTAAATACTAAGTGCTTGGTTTTTCTAAAAAAAGTCCAGATTTATATTTTTTTCTTTTTAACCCTTGTTTGAAGAGAAAATGATTGACGATGAGCGACGATAGTGACAACGCTAGAGACGGTGACGACAATGACGCTGGCAATGCTACTATCATTGGTGAAGATGGTGACGACGACGAGTTTGACGATGGTAAATATGACGTCAAAAAACAAAGAAGGAAAAAAAACATGAATGGATTTTTTTTTTATTCCAACCAATTCTCAAAAAATTCTTAAAATATTTTTTTTAATTATTTAAACAAATTCTCATATTGTGCATATTTATTATTTGCAAATCATAGAATAATAAATTTATTATTCCAATCATTTCACAAAATAGTCTAAAAAAAGAATTATAAATTTATCATTCTAAACATAAAAAATATATACAAGAATATAAATTAAAATATATGACAATATTAAAATATTTGAGAGTAATATATTTAATTTAAAAATATAGTGGTCATAAAATAATTTTTTTATTCATAATACATTATATTTGTAGATTAAAAATGAAGTAAGAAATTTATCATGTAATACAATCCACCCAATCGAATATACATTAGTGTTTTTTAAATAGGCTAAAATTTATTTGAGTAAAAGTCCAGTCTATATGACTTAAATCTCGAAACCTCATTTTATTTTGCTTTTATTCCCATGAGTTATTTACATTGAAATTTAATATTTTATTTTTAATGGATGTAACGAAAGTAATAAAGTGATGATTTTCAATAGTTTAAGAGGCAAGTTGATTGAGTTTTTAGTTTATGGAATCAAGTTTTAATGAGCAATAGTTTAGGAAGCAAAATGCAATTAACCTTTTTCTTGTCTTCCAAGCCACATTCCCCAAGGTAATCCCCATAAAAGTGGGTTGACCAATTTGCAAACTGGAATTGGTTCTGGCTTGGAAGACAAGAAAAAGGCTAATTGCATTGCACGCTTAGGCTTGGCCCAATATAATCTAATTTCTAATTTCGAATGGGTCAAGCTTATTTGGAATATTCTAAAAAAGTTATCCGAATGCCGTATACCAAATGCCGATGGGACCGGGTATTTAGCCGAATCCGATTTTTGATTTTGGGCTTAAAGCCCGATCCCTTTTTGGTTAGTGGGATCGGCTCACAATGTCATTAAAAATCATTTTTTTGATTATCGATTATTCAAATAAACTGAATATCTTGTATGGAGGCCCAATTGTACTTGAGCCCCTTTTTTTCCATCAATAACAATCAACCAAATCGTTCATGAACAACTCATAACTTGGCTAGCTCGTCCAAACTTATTTGATTAGTAAAAAAATCAACTTTAAACATTGACATTAAGTTCGTTGTTGAATAAATGGTCAAACGTAAGCTTAGGTGAGCTCGACTCAATTAATCTCAACTTGAATTTATTTATATACAAATATATTATTTTTCATCTAACAACGCTTTTAACTTCTCCAAATTTATTATAAAATGCTAGTTATCTCAAACAAAAAATTAAAAGAATTTCACAGTACATAATAAACCAAACCAAACAAGTTATTGAACCATTTATAAAAAGTAAGTTTCTTTATATTTCGCAGGTGTAACATATAAATAATAGTTTGTGAGAAAAGACAACGATGCTTTTATAATTAATGTTAAAGCTTTATTTGTAACCTCATTTTATTTTCCTAATATAAATGTATAATTGAGGGTTAAATATTATTTTGATCCTTAAACTATTTTAAATTTATTTATTTTATCTTTAAATTATCAATTGCGGCTATTGAGTCCTCTAACTAATCAATTTAAGCCAAATAGGTCCAATTGAAAACTAGTTGTCTAAAAAGTGGACGACATCCGTTCACATAATCTGTACAAAACTGACGATTGTCATTATCTGATCTTAGAATCCAAAATATCTTCGATTTGGATGCAAACTCCCATTTGTTGAAAGTCCTAAACACTAATTTCGCCTAAGTTGGTGATCAACTACCACACTATAAAGTCAATTAGGGTGGCCATGTGCGATTCACGTTCATCCACGTACGCTCTCACGTGCAAGTCATATGGATAGATGTCATCCACTTTTTAGATGACAGGTC
>BRYF01000026.1:13315000-13317500 GCA_030159135.1 Actinidia polygama | reverse complement strand
TTTTCTTTAGTTTTTTCTTGAAATTTAATATCTTATTTAATTTCTACAAGAAATTGTTTGGATTTAAGAGGCCAAATTGATAAAATAGGCCAAACATAGGGCAGACTTGGAATTTAAATTTTTTATAGGTTGCCTGTACCAATTTTCAAACTTATTTTCCACCAAGTACTCCTTGGATATATATGAAAAAGAAATTTCCTCGAAATTCATAACTTCAGCGTATTCCGAACATACCCTCCTCGCGTACTGCAAATGCAAACAGGGGAAGCAGCATAGGCCCAGTGTAGGTAGCGTACTTCAAAAATTTTGAGTTTTTTTTTTTTTATCTATAGTTTTGAAAAAAAATTTAAATATATCCCCTCAAAAATTATAAATGTCCCTCATAAATTTTTTTTCAATGGTTATTTCCCTGGATATTTTTTTTGGCTCCGCCACTTATTGTAAAATTCGTAATTTTTAAGACTGAAAATTATCAACAACAGGCTAACAACGTCAACGACAGTGATAGCGTGTTTTTTTTCCCAATAATACAACGTGGTGATGATAATTTGGTAACCTTTACGTATCAAATAAGGACATAAAAATAATTTGGTCTGGTCAAAAGAATTGTAACTTTTGTATAATATATAGTATAGATATAGATCCGTTCGAACCCAACTCAATACGCGTATGACCAACCCATAGTCCTAACCCCATGCGTGTTTTAATTCATGATAGCAGCTATTCATAGCATAAAGACACATTGACTTGCAATGGATTTTTTACTTCTCATTTACATGAAAGGCGTAGTGGAGACGATAGAATCATATCAAACGTTATCATCAAAAACTTGGACAAATTACAATGACCTCTTATTGTGGTTTGCTTGTTTGAAAAATTATACTTACCTCTCTTAATATTTATAGTTAGATTATAATTTTTCACTTCCGTTAGTTGACTCAAATTCTGATGATAACAGCTGTTAAGATTTATGAAAAGATGAGGATTTCCTGCCGTAAAAATAGCAGGAAGTACTCTCAACACCGTTCGACCACCACCACTCCAGAGAGGGGGGAAGGGAGAGACCCACCCACTTGTTCTCATAAACACACACACAGAGAGAGATCGTCAACGAACCATGGTCGCCACCATTCGCCGCCGTATGTATTTAGAACATTTTATTTTCCCGATCAGTGTGCATCTGTAGGACCATAGTCGCCTGCCATTCGCTGCCGTATTTATATGATATATTGAATATATTATATATGTATGTACGTATGTAGAACTTTTGATTTCGAAATTATTTTTGTGGGTGTGATTTGTTTCTTATTTATTGAATTATGAGTTTGAAGCTTTCGGTTGGACAATTTTTTGGAATATCAAACCCAATAAAGCTTTGTTTGGGGTAATTTGGGAAAAAACAAACTCAAATTGAAGCTTTACTTTGGGAGATTAAGGAAAATTAAACCCAATTTGAAATTGTCTTTTGTGTAATTTTAGGAAAATTAAACTTAACTTGAATAAAATCAAGGTTCGATTTTGCTTGTGAGAGAGAGAGAAAGAGATGCTCTATTTTTTTGCGTGGATGTGTGTGCTCTGTTTTTTGTGAGAGAGAGAAAGAGAGAGAGAGAGAAGTTGCTCTGTTTTTTCCTTTTGCTGTGTGTGAGCGAGAGAGTTATACATACGGGGAGAGAGGGAAATAGCTTTGTTTTTTCTTACGCGGTGCTATACATACGTAATTTTGTAATTTCCATCATCAATAGTGAGAGAGGGACCCACCCTTTCTGCAGTCCATTTTGGATTGCATTGGTATACGTCAAACATTTTGAATTTTATAACGTTGATCGGAGGAATTTAATATTATAAAAAAATTATGTTAATTAAATATAAATTAATAGAGAATTAATATTAATTTTGAATAAAATAAATTCTTATAATTTTGTATGTCATACACATTTACTTCATTCGTCCTATATTGCTAATTCACTTTCATATTCTGGACATCTTTAAAAATCGTCTATAATTTTTAATTATTTAAAAAAAATTATATAAAAAAAATAGGTGAGATCTTTTGATTGGTGTGAAAAAACTCAAAAAAATATTCACAAAAATATATTATTTGTTGGTTTAATTAAAGAGCACAAATGTCTAAATAGACCAAAAATATAAAATTGATGAAGTATTAAATTATAAAATAATATTAAATGAATATTAATTTTTATCTAATTAACGTGATATTTTTACAGTATTAATTTGTATAATAAGTAATTTATAAATATAAGTAATTAAAATTATTAAAATTTAAAATACTTAAGTGATATTATTGATAGGAGGAACTCTCAAAATCCTAAAAACTTTCATAATCGTGAAAGAGGGACACATGGACCCACCAAAGGTATAATCCAGCGTGACCCACCGTGGGTGGGTGATCATGTGAAATTATCAAATCTTGCAACTCCAAATTTCGAACGTGCTCTCTCTCTTTTTTGAAAATTTTCTTGTCCGGTTCTTGTCATCTGAA
>BRYF01000026.1:13210000-13212500 GCA_030159135.1 Actinidia polygama | reverse complement strand
AGGTCCCTTACGGTTTTATCCCCAAAAGGGCTCTCGTAGGAGAGAAAGGTACTCGGCGCTTATAAGCTACATAAGCCCTCACTTCGCACCCGATATGGGACTATGGTATCAACAGTACCCCCTAGTGAGGGGTTAGGGACCTATCGAGCGCATGACTCTCTCGGTTCCCATAGACGGCGCCAAACTGATGATGATCAATTCTTGCACACCAGGGCGCCAAACTAACGGCACCAAACTGATGATGAACCACTATCATTTTTGATATTAACAACAATCAATGCAGAGTCTCACACAATCTTCTCTGTCCCGGAATGAAGCTACACCGATCCTTGCATTGCCCAAGGCATGATAGAACAAAAACAAAATGTTTCTTGTTTATTTCAAGGTGTTCAAGTCACATGATATGCAAAAATCTCAAAACTGATAAATATAGAGATGTGATTATGCGACGATAAGTGCCAAAAGAAAGAGGAGGAAAAAGGATTGAAACCTTGAAAAGCCAGCCATATCTCTACTCTACTCTCTCAAGTTTGTGCTCTCAATTTTTCTTAAACCCCTAATGAGTGCTTCACACTAGTTGAGTTGCATAAGCCTTATATAGAAGATGATGTCCTAGCTTATAAGTTGTAACTCTTCTTTGTATGGAAAGTTGTTAATTAAGTCATCATATTTGGCTATCCATTAATGATAGGAAATAAATTCACCTTTTACAATGATTCATAAATTGCGAGCTTCACATTTAATGGTCTTAATATTTATAATATTTCCTAAAACAGAACGAGATGTGTAAATGACAATAAATTAAAAAAACACAATTTTAGGTACACAACTTTCACTCATAATTTTCACTCTCTTATAAAAAGTGGGTCCAAGTGTGTGGAGCTCATAGTGAGATCCACTCTTTGTGAGAGGATTCTAGTTGAAATTGTGTACTTTGTGACTACAAATTGTGTACAATATACCCTTCTAGCCACAACTCAAACCGTACCCTCTAAAAAAAAAGCGATTTGGAACCCACTTTTTATGAGTGGTTAGTGGTTAGAATTGTGTGCCTATTTGTGAATTAAAAAACCAATTCTAGGTATACATCTTCTAACTACACTCTCTCATAAATAGTGAGTCCCACAGTAATTTTACATTGTCTTGAATCCCGTGGGTAGACTCAATATTTTTGAGACTATTTTTAAAAGGGTTGTGGTTGGACTTGTTGCAACTGTTTTTTAAATTATGAATTTATAAAATTAAAATAATTTGTAATTAGATTTGGATTAAAATTTTATAAATTATGACATAAAAATAATTTGTTTGGTTAAATAAGCTGTCGAATTATTTTTAACAAAATAAATGTTTAAATTATCATTAAGAGTTTTTATGTAATTGCTAATTATGCGCACTACTACTCCATTTAAAAAAAATTAAATCATCCAAAAAAATTTACAAATCGTAGCTTTTAAAAATCTCACTTTTTGGAGTCAAACAAGCAAGAAAAATTAAATAAATAATTAGGTGCGATGTTTAGATTCGAGTAATTCTTCCTTGAATTCAATTTTTTCTTGATATATACCCCTCATTAATTACAAAAAAAAAAATATATATATTCGACGCCAGTGAGTCCCATAAACATGTAAGTTTAATTTGGATATCTGCATTTTTTTTCTCTTATTCCTTTGTTTTTGTAAATGCGATACATACCAAAGTTTGAAGTATATGACCAAAAATTCAAAATGCCATAGTTACCTTTTTAGCACTTAAAAAAGCATAAATTGCACTTATACCTCTATAGGTTACTCGAATCCCACTTAAGATCTTATACTTTCAACTGAAACAAATAACCTCATTTAATTTGTATATCTCGTGTTTAAATGTAGTCCATTTACCAACGTAGTTTCATAAAGTAAATGGATTAATGATACACGAGGTGCACATAAGGGTCGTGGACAGCAGCGGAGCTAGAATTTTGGTTAAGAGGAGCATTATAAATTTAAGGATTGGATCTGTTGAATCCCCAATATTAATTAAATGAAACTATAGGTCCAAAATTCTCCCCTTTACGTTAAAAAAAATTGATTTATAATATTTCAAATCTATTCTAAAATTGAAGTTAAAAAATTTCTATCCTCAAACTCAACCAAAATTGATACCTCTAAGTTGAAATAAGATGATATTGAAGTTGGAAGTTATAGAGTTTTGTTAGATAAAAGGAATAAAGAAGGTAACACAAACATGTAGGGCATATGTAATATCTTTCAGTGGGGGAAAACTGAAAAATATTTAATAACCAGTGGACAAATTGTAGTTTCTTGAAAATTGAGGGGGTCATGTGCCCTTCTTCTGGCCCTGCCCCTGGTTGTAGATGGTAGCTCGTGTGAATAAAAGAGGTTTTCCCTCCTCAACAAATTGAAGGGAACAAAGTAAAAGGGCTTATTTGCTTTAATTGAAAGTATAAGGGCTTAAGTAATATTAAAGGGAGGCTGATTTGTATTTTTTATTTTTTGTTATT
>BRYF01000026.1:13205000-13207500 GCA_030159135.1 Actinidia polygama | reverse complement strand
CGGTCGAACCGTCGATCGGTCGGAAAAACGGTCCGGTTACTCACTAAGATCCGTTTTGGTCAAAATCCGGTCAAACCCGTGGTTGAAAAACAAGACAATTACGAATATACAATTGGAAATAATTAACGGCCCGGGTCAGGTCGTTACACTCTTTACATAAACTGACCACTTCTTCCGCTCTTGGTTAAGGCAAATATTAACTATATCATTCAAGACACTCATGTTTAGCTGATAAAAAACTCGTTTAAAACTGAAGTTGCAATACAATTTGAATGTCATACAATTTTTCTATATTTAATTTGAATAATCTATTGTTCAACTTAACTCGACTGGTTGAGAACGGTAATAGCATTACGTGTTGGGTCAATTCATATGTTGTTTTATCCCGATTTGCAATACATTTTGAAGTTCGTAAAGTTTTTTTATACCAAATTTGAATAATCCACTGGTCGACTCGACTCGACTGGTTGAGAATAGTAATAGCATACGGTGTTGAGTTGCAATGTTATTGAATGAAGCAGTTTAAGATCACAAAGTCGTAGACAACAATTCTACGTACAGAACTATCGAAAATAACTCTAGCTACACCTGTCTTATAAAAAGTGAGTTTCACCATGCCAGACCGGCCTTGAGTTTTTTGGAGGAGCCTTTAGGCAAGTTTGTAATATGTGGCTCTATATGTTTTTAAATAATTTTTGAAAAAATAAATGTAAACGTAGAAAGATATTATTATTATAAAAATTTAAATGCATATAAAATGACCTTTCAACTATATATTTAAGGAGAGAAATAAGAGTTTTAGTGTTACACATCAAACGAATATAGATAAAACATTTACATTAACATAATTCAAGGATTATATGGTTTTAATAGGAAAAAAAACTTAATAGTTTCGTAGTAAATTGTTCAAATTTTTGATTTTTTTGTTAGTTTTGAAAAATATATTTATTTGTGTAAAATAGGTGCACATTTGACAGGGCCAACAATTACATATTTATGTTTCAATTTTTTTATATTTATATAAACTATTACCTATCTCAACATGATTCCAAATTTTTACAAAAATTAGGGAGTCCAAAGCGGCGGCCTTACTTGTCTATCAGGGCCGACTCTGTTACGGTAGACTCAATACATTATGGAACTCACTTTTTGTGAGAATGCATGATTGAAATTGTGGGGTAGTCATAAAAGATCAGGTGGTCCATGAAGAAAAGAATCCCACGCATTCTAATTCATAGGCTTCTCCAATTCAAGTAGCACCAAAAGAATAATACTGATTATAATAAATTAAATAAAAAAAAACATAAAGTATGTATGGTCTTGCATGTGATATCATCATTCGATATGAAAATGAATACATCTCTTTATGTGCTACCAAATGTCAACTGCCAAGCCAATTATAAGGTTGTGGGTCCCTCCAAATAGAAACTTGCCAAAGACGAAATAATATTCTAATAATAATTTGCTAATTTTTTTTAATTATTTTATTTTTTGAGTTTTTATTTTTAGTAAAAAAAATAACTATTTAATTAAAATTTTATAATTTTTTGATTTTTTTTCCCGAGAAAAGTATGAAAATATGAGAATCTTCATCTAATTTAGAAAAAACAATTCACTGAAGATCAAAAATTATTTTTACTCAATAAATTAATTAATTTATTTGTCTTTATTTGATTTTTTTCTAAATTTAAACAAAAAAAATTATCCTCATATTACCGAAAAAGATATTAATTTTTTTTGAAGATAATTTTTTTAAATTAAATGGTGTAAAAAATCACTAAAAACTCAAAAAGCAAAACAAATTAGCAAAAATATCAAACAACTCAGCCAAATTAGATAAATTATATAACCTGAGGTGGGCCGGCTTAAGTGGAGTTCTTATCGTTGGCTGTTTCACTGGTTCAACCAACCACGGACACCCTACCAGCTGAGAAGTGAGAACACATTATGCAGATCATAGGTCTGTACAATATAATTTCCCTTAGAGGAATTTAAGTGAACTCAAATCTCAAAAAAAAATAAAAATTACCTGTATTTTTTTTTAGAAGGAATTGTGAACTTAATTATATAGGCATATGTTTTTTCTTCTTCAAAACAAAAGGGCATATTTTGCATAAAGAATATAGAACTAATCACATGAGTATTATGTGATCAAATTTTAACAAAATTTTAAACAGAATACTAACCGAGGAAGTAAAAGTGATAATTTTCAATAGTTAAGGGGTGTAAATGAGCTATTTTTTAGATGAAAGAATAAAAATGACAAAAATGATAGTTTATTGGGGGTTTATATAATTAAGCCCATTTTTTTTAGGTGATGATTTGTACATTCTATTTTTTTTTTTACTATCAAATACACTTTATTTTTTGTTCTAATTCTATAATATTAAAAATAATATTTTTAACACTTTTATCAATTACTAAGATTGCCTCTCTTCATATCCTATGCCCTTGAACTTTTACTTCTTTTCATTCTTGAGAGGGTTAGTTTAGGTATTTA
>BRYF01000026.1:13180000-13192500 GCA_030159135.1 Actinidia polygama | reverse complement strand
GGAGTGATTTCTATACTCCAAAATGGGAATGTATAAATCATCAATAATAATGATGTTGATTTTTACACTACTATTTTAGAGTGTAGAAATCATTTTTCCGTAAATAATATCAAATATATGGTGATTTTGATAATTTTATTTTTGAACAACTTAAACGACATCGTTTTGATAGTCTATATATAATTGGAAACCCTACATCATACTTCCCCTCTCTTTCTCAAGCTTCAATTCACATTCACAACAGGCATTGGTCTCGCCGTAATTACCCATATATGGTCCCGTAATATTGGTGCAAGCCTGGCATGCAAGTCGTATATGCCTGGGAGTTAGAACAAAAGTGTTCAACCGATGGAATTTTAAAATTTTCAGGCATATTCGACTTGCAGCTCGTGTAATCACTAAACACTCATTTTCAAAGTATTGGGGTTTCCATGTCAACGCCTCGTGTGGTTAGCTAATCGCCGACATGGACTATTCCGTTTAATTTTTGATAAAATTTGAGCTCAATAAAATTCAAAAATTTAATAAAGTTTTTTGAAGTTGAGGTTTGTACGAAATATTTGATCAAAAGTTTATATTTTTTTTCTATTTTACTTTTTTTGAGATAAGCTTTTCGGGATCAGAACAGCGCTTGTGAAATACAGAAACTTTGGGGTGCTACTGCTACACCTACACCCTAGCCTATTCACTCACATTATTGTTTCTTAGTAGACCTAGATAGGGAGCGAGGGAGTAGAAGAGAGAAATCTATAGGAGAGAGAGAGAGAGAGAGAGAGGGGGCCCCCTCAGTCAAGCCACTCCGGCCACCCACCCACCGATCACCACCACACCCCTCAGCGCACCCTTAGAACCCAAATGCCAACAGTAAACATAAATAATTAAAATCAAATGCCAAGACCTATAATTATTCTTACGACTTAGACAGCGTCGTAAGTTCAATTATATTCTTTTAAATTATTTACTTTAGAAGGCTATGAATTTGTTATGCATTTAATCTATTATATAGGGGCAGGTGACGATCAACAACAATGGGTTGAATTGGTCGATATTATTACTAAAATCAATGAAGAGGCTGATCTTGGGGGTGGTCAACTTTTGAAGGATCCCTCGAGTGAAGAGGTGAAAGGAGTGTTGCCTCTGGCCTTGGTACTGGAAATGTGGGGTAAGTAAATACATTTAGAATTTTGTTTATATTTGCGTATATGTTTCTCATGAAATGCGTATGTGCATGGTGTGGGCATACGCATATTTAGAAAGTGCTGCTCACATTACCTGTTCACTTTTAAAGATTTTTCTCAGGTGATGTGTGACGACATGTTTTCTGTTTGTGATTTTTGTATACTAACTTTCTATTTCTGTTTTCTTTGTGGAATCCCAGCATAGAATCATCGATTGGGATAACAGAGTTAGGAAATATATACTTTTAAGATTTTTAGAAATCAAGATTTAAAGGACAAGAAAGAATATCAGTTAAAGGGACACCGCAAGATCAGGTTCTCGGAGATTGCATCTCCTTATGCTTTATGAAGTTGGGTTTCCCGGTCACATCGTTCTTTTGGCGGGGTCGAGCACTGTTATTCAAAATAATCCGTGGTTGAGCTGATGCCACGTCCCACAAGACGTTGTATTTTTCTTTATATCCACAAGAAATTGAATTGCTTTTGTACAAGGCTACAAGATTGCTCTTTTTATCACAGAGTTGTGAATATTGGAAATGGTTTACCCCAAATGAAGCTTCATATATTATCTGTTCATTATTACCAAGTTCCTCTAGCTCTAGGGTTCTGGAATTTAGATGTGGCATGCTTGGTTGATGCGTCTAACTTTTAGGAGAGAGTGGCTTGGTGAATTAGACGAGAAAAGAAATGATAGGATTGAAGTTTCTTCTGTAGGTGAGAAGAAAAAAAAAATGATTGTGTTTTTTCACCATTATGTTTGGATTGAAAGAAATCCAAATTGGAATATAAAATTTATTTTTTTTCCCTTTGTATTTTGATGGGTAATTTTGGTATTATTGATAATTTATAGCTGACCATTTTTGTTCCTCGATCCCAAAATTCTAGACCTAAAAAAAAAAATTGAAAATAGAGAAAGACACCAGCAGTGAACCACCACAAGCTCCTGGAAGAGAAGGTTGAAAGATTAGGGAAAAAATAAAACAAGCTCCTTAAACCATACTTCCATTCATTCATTCAACTACTCCTTCGAGGAAAAGAAGGAAAATAACCTTACGTCCTTGAACAACAAACGAAAACTACTAAAACTACAAGAATGGAATAAAAAAGCTGAAACACAACATTGGCATTGGGTCATCCAGACCTCAGAAAATGAGGAGCAGACCTTAGTTTGGCTCTACACAGCGAAAGGGAACGCCGAAATAAAGACATTTGGCCACGAAAACGGAAAGATTAGACATGCTCATGGCAAGAAGATGCTCTTTCAGGAGGTGGGATCTATTTGACGTTAGAAACACAGAGGAATGGAGTGATTCAAAACTTCTTGAAATGAATCATAGAGCATTTGGTCTCTAAAAGAAGAGCTTGAAGACTTGAGAAGCCATGGGGGATGCTTCATGCTTGGGTATCCTAAGGCAGTGAAATATAGTTAGAGACACCGACACGAATAGAGGCGGAGAAGAGACAGATCGTACCGTAGAAGAGTCGTATGGAAAGAAAAAGACTGTGCAGAGAGCTTTGGGCTGGTCACAGCCCAAATCATCTGAAAATAGGCTGTACTGCTGTAGATAGGCTGGTTTAGGCATTTTTAAGGCTGGGCTGCTTCTCTGAATCTCTTGGGCCTATCCTCTCATCTTATCATAACGAGTGGGTTGGGCTCAAGAACCAAAAGTGTCATCCACAGATGAAACTTTCTCAGTGACTGCCATTCCTATTGTCTTTCTTTCTATGTTTAAATCAATCATTTGGAGAAGTCCTAATAAGATTATACACTTTTTCTATTCTCCCTCTCTTTCTTCAAACATTACTTTTATTTCATTTTAATCTTCTCTCTCTCTCTCTCTCTCTCCAAAACATTCCCCTTTTTTTGTTATGGTAATGGCTTCCTTTCTATTCAACCTCTTTAGCATTGCCCTTAGTGTTGTGAGATCTGCAAATGCAGATACTCCCTTTCATTCAAATTACCAACCTCAGTGGGGGTTTAATCATCTCACAGTTTATAACTAAGGACAAGAAGTGCAACTTTGTTGGACCTATCTTCTGGTAGTTAACAAAGATATACATCGAATCATGTTTCATTCTCTCTCTATAGATATTACATAACTGTGAATTTATGCATGTCTCTATTTAGCCAAATACGAAACAGGTTCAATCATGAATTCTTAATCGTTCAGCTTTTATATGCCATGCACAAAATAGAGTAGATCCACAAATCTTATTTACTAAAGACTAAAACCTCAAAAAGATTAGCAAAACCAACAGGGGATCTAGGATTTAATGGGTACAATTTACCTCCGTACTTCATCTCTCTGTGTCCATCCAAACTTTTTTTGTGGGCTCCACTCCAGGCCCACAAGAAAAGTTTGAATAGATACAGAGAATGATGAAGTTTGGAGGTGAACTGACCCAGATAAGATAGTCTCATAGAGATTATTAGTAATTGCCCGTGCTCACGGGTACTATATAAAAAAAAGATTACTTCTTAAGTATACTTGTTAGAGTTTTACAATCTAAAAAAAAGATAAGATATAAATGGAAGATAAAAATACATTGCATGCACATACAAAGAAATACATTGCTACAAAATTGCGAATAAATTAGAAACTATAATGATTTTGAAAAAAAATGATAGTTTGGGAGAAAGAAATGTGTGTTTTAATTATTATTTTTTATGGGTCCCACTAAATAAATGATTCAATGGATAAAAAATATATTCAGGTTTTGAGATTTTTTATCTATTAAATAAGAACCTATGTGGGTGCCACACCTTTGAGAAGAATGAAATGATAGTTTTGGAGAGAGAAAAAAATAGTATCAGATAAAATCTAAACCGTTGGATTAACTTAAATGAATTTCAACCGTAAATAGCGGGAGATAGATCTGAAACTCAAAATGAGTTATAATTTATAATATAGATTAGTCAATTTGTGCTATGTTCACTTTTACTACTAATTTGTGCTATGTTCATCTAACTATATAGTAAAGCAATTATAACAGCAATTTTAATTCATTATTTTTAATGTCATTAGTGAATATAATCTTTCTATAAGAACCTCCATTTATTAGTAACCTTCTTTGCTTAGCCTCATCCCCCTTATAATAACCTCTAAAAACAACACAGAAACACATCAGAATTACTTTTCTTCTCTCTCTCTCCTCAAAACATTTCTTTTTATTTTACTTTTTGTGTGTTATGGTAATGGCTTCCTTTCTATTCAACCTCTTTAGCATTGCCCTTAGTATTGTAGTGAGCTGTGCAAGTGCAGATACTCCCTTTTATTCAAATTACCAACCTCAGTGGGGGTTTCATCATCTCACAGTTTATAACCGTGGACAAGACGTGCAACTTTTGTTGGACCTATCTTCTGGTATTTAACGAAGACATATATTGAATCATGTCTCTCTCTCTCTCTCTCTCTCTCTCTCTCTCTCTCTCTTACATAACTATGGATTTATGCATGTCTCTATGTAGCCAAATAGGAAACAGGTTCAATCATGGATTCTTAATCGTTGATCTTTTATATGCCATGCACAAAATAGAGTAGACCCAGGAATCTAATTTACTAAAGAAAAAAAACTCAAAGATTAAAAACAACTAAATAATTAGCTAAAATAATTCATAGGTATGTTTCGAAAGTTTCCAAAACAGTTAGAAAGGCGTTTAACAACCCAATTAGTGGCGGACACAGGGGGCGGGCAGGGGCCACGACCCCCAAACATTTGAAAAACAAAACAAAAATTTAATTTTTTAATTTTTTTTTATATTTTTTCTGTTAGTTTTGACCATTTTGCTATTAGTCCATACACAATTGGCCCTCCTAAACGTTTTTACCGAAATTTTCATTAAAAATATATACTTTAACCTCCCTAAACGTAATTCCTGCGTCTGACATTGAACCCAATAACTGCATAACAATCCATTTTTTTGTTTGTTGGAGGGAGGTAAAATTACATTTCCCCTTCAAAGTAAATAAATTATTACTTTGACCCTCAATATGATCCATCTAGTAACTGTCGTCAAGTTTTTTATAGAAAAAATACCCTATGATACTGAATAGTCAAAGTAAAACAGGGATAATATTTAAAAATCGTTGAATTCTAAAAGTTTCAATTCTATTTTCCTTTTATTTTAGCAATTGACCAGAGTTACAAACTAAACTAAATTGCCCAAAATCCAATATTTAAGAGCTGATCTAGGAAGATTTAAACTTTAAGAGCCAAAATAAAATACGAGAAATACTTTTAAAGGAACAAAGTGTAATTTACCTTTTGTTATTGGGTGCGTGTAAACTTGTGTAATTATCTAATGTTTAATGGTTTTGTGTTCTACAGGGGCTGGATTCCAATCCAAATCAAGCTATTGTTATGGGTCATTTCGAATGAGGATGAAGATATCAGACAAAAGATCTAGAGGAGTGATTTCAAGCTTCTATGTAATATTTTTTTTTTCTTCTGTTAATTTGCAAGTGATTTTCTTGTCACCTTTTTTTTCTTCTTGTTTTTGCATTTTTTCCCTACTCAGGAAAGCTTTTCGATTATTTTTGTCTTTCAATAAACTTATTTTAGTTATTAGTCATTTTTTAAAAAAACTTTTCCAGTTCGTCTTGGTTGGAGGAATAGGAAAAATAATCACTTTCCTTTTTACTAAAAGCCATTAAAATTCAAGGATTGATTTTGGATTAATTTAGATTTTAGTGTCTTTTTGTAAATTTTTCCAATTCCTGTAATCAAGATGAATTGACAAATTAAAATAAATGACCAAAGAACGAAAAAGTTAACACACAGAGAGAGAGAGAAGAAAAAAAACTTTCCAAATTGTACCTTAATCCTAATGCTATTACTGATTTCGATTATGTATATGGCAGCTGATAGCACCCCCGATTAATAGACAGGGAGATCATGATGAATTTGACTTTGAGTTTGTGGGTACCGGTAATGTTGCATCATTGCAGACGAATGTGTTCGCCAGTGATAATGGCCATAGAGAGGAGAAGCATCGACTCTGGTTTGATCCTTCAGCGGGTTTTCACAATTATGAAATTATCTGGAACCCAAACCTAGTACTGTAAGTAAGGATAACCTTGTTCTTTATTAATTTCTTTATTGTACGTATAGACTACTACTTTGTTTTACCGTTTTGTGTGATATCAAGCAGACACATGACAAGATATTACTCATTTGATATATGATTGTCATCGTATCATAAATGCTATTCACATATATGGTATTTTTATACGTATATACCCATCAAGAACGGCCATCAGTAAGAGCATCCCCAATACATAATAGCTAGAATGGGATGCCAAAGTCAAATTTTGGAATGATACGGTACCATAAATTTGTTAACCTTTCTCTAATGCAAGAATGTTATTTCTTCAATTTTCTTCCAAAAAAAGGTAAATATAAATAGCATTTGTGGGTCCCATCAAAAGAGATAAACAGAAGAAATTGCCAAAATCTTATAAACGACGCCTCATTTGGTAGATGCATTGGAATTTGGATGCTTGAGTTCAGTCCACATATTTGGGCACAAATTCAGTTGGTCCATGTGAAGTGTTTATGTGGAAATGGAACTCTCGAGTTAGTTAAAACTCTTGAGAGGATTATCTCTTGAGAGGATTATCTCTTGAAGAGTTAGTCTTGAATTAAAATATGTTTTCCTAAATAGAATAGGATAACAATTAAGTATTCTATTGGAAGTCTATCACCTCCTTCCCTTAGTCTATAAAAAGAAGGGTAGGGCGGTGAGACTTGTGTGCTATGTTCTGAAAAAAAGTTACTGAAAGTGAGAGACAAGACAAAGACATTGTGAGAGAAAGAATTGAGATAGAGGTTAGTGGAATGAAGTGTGATCCTTTTATACACATTGTAATCTCGGTGGATATAGGCATCATTAGTCAAATCACGTAAATCTTTATTTTCTTTTACGTGTGGTTGATCTGAATAGTATAGAATAACTTGTGTTTCATCCAACAATTGGTGATTTGATTTTTTAGCACAACAATTAGTATCAAAACTAGGTTGGAGTCACCAGAGCAATTTCTACGAAGAATAGAGCAAATTTTGCATATTGTTTTGGTTCAAAGTTGTTTGGAATTGAATTTTGAGCATACCACCTGATTGCTCTCGTCGAGATGAGTCCGTCGATATAAAATCAGAGCCAAACAAAAACCGGACGCACCCCACGCATCGTCAAAAATTTCAGCTGGTTGTTAACCTAGCAGTTGACCAGACAAGCCATTCATTGCGTTTACCGATTCTAAAATTTTAATTTCAATCTCTAAGTTTTTAAAAATTATAATTTGATCTCAAAAATTTTTGATTTTGATAACTTAGCCCTTTTTGAGATTTTTAAACATTCTTGATCCATTTCCAAGGTTAATTTTTTTTATATTTTACTTCTAATTGGGTGAATTAAGATAGCGAAGAATAATTTGGGGGAAACGATCATACTTTTATCCATGAATTATGCATTGTGAAAACCAATAATGGAGGATATCCCATTCTGCAAGTATTTATATGTGCATAAGTTTGGCCAGACACAAGTGGTGCAATCAACGCAAGATGTACAACAAGCGCGCCGCTGTCGAAATGAATCTATTTCGCTATCGATTTGATTAGTGGCAGTGATCTCTCTAGTTATGTGGACAAGATATGAGAGATGAGGCCATGACAACTGGCAAAGTGATGTACTTTGCGGCACACCCGGTGGAGGGTGGGGGTACCTCGCTGAGAAGGTACAGGAATTTCGATGGAAAGTGGAGTAGCCCGTTGATGAGGGTGAGATCTCTTGGATGTCGTCTTGTAGATATTATAGGGGAGCTGGACTAGAAGATGTCAGGATGGACAACTTGAAGACATCGAATTACCTTTCAGTAGGCTAAGGGGAGATTATTGAGTCCAACACACATATTTGGGCCCAAGCCGAGTTGGCTCACATGGAGTGTTTACATGGAAGTGAAACTCTCGAGCTAACTAGAACTCTTGAAAGGATTATCTCTTTAAGAGTTAGTCTTGAATTAGAATATGTTTCCTTAAATAGAATAGGATAACACTTAAGTATCCTATTGGAAGTCTACCAACTCATTCTCTTGGTCTATAAAAGCGAGGGTAGGGTGCTGAGACATGTGTACTGTGTTCCTAAAAAAAGGTGATAAGAGTAAGAGGCAAGATAAAGAGAGATTGTGAGAGAGAACTGAGAAATAGATGAGTGAAGTGTAATTCTCCTTCCTTTATTCTCATTGTAATCCACTTCGTTCGATTAGTGGATTATTAGTTGCTCTCCGTAGATGTAGGCATCATTAGCCGAACTACGTAAATCTTTATTGTCTTGTATGTGTGATTGATCCGAATAATATATGGTAAGTATGTTTTACCCAACAATTGATTATTCAATTTTTGAGCACAATAACACGAACATGATTTTGTCAATTTTTGGATTTTGCAGTTCATTTAGAAGGTTGATTGGACATGCCCTAATGTTTTCTTAAAACCAAAATAATCACCATTGTGATGTACATTTTAAAAAAAATGAAAATACCATATTATTCAGAATAAATTTTCTCCACGAAAAAAAGTTTGAATATTCTAAATTGTATTATTTCTTGGCTCCTTGCTTCATACGTGAAGGGGTACAATATTTATTTGAGAAATCTAAGGTATACATTATGTGTATCATAAAAATATTATGAATAATTACAGTATATAGTGAATATTTTAGCATATATTAAGACTTGTTGTGGCATATGTTACAGTGTTGTACATGTCAAGAGTAGTTTCATTAAGTTAGTGATTTGTTGTCGTCAGTGGCGTAGTCAGGAATTTTATTCAGAGGGGCAACCGTTGAAAAAAAATTCTGGGGGGCATCTACAATTTTTGAGGAAAGAAAAATTGAAAACAATTTCTAGAAAAGGTGGATCCGATACTGGTTGTCATATTTATTACGAATACAAACTATTGTGGTTATATTATGCATGAGCATACAATACTGGACAGTGTTTTTCCTATTTATTTCCTTGTTGGGTTTATTCAGGTTCAATGTGGATGGGCGCACAATCAGGGTGTTCAAGAAGCCCCCAGGAGTACATTTTACTTTAAGGCCAATGCATGCTGCGGCAAGCTTATGGAATGCAAGTACGGGAGGGTATTATTTTTGGGCAGGACCCATTGATTGGTCCAAAGCACCTTTCCTAGCTTACTACAATGGATTCGACATCATTAATGCCCAGAAAAGTATCCACATTTGCCGACCTTCTCTCTTGCATGGGACTATGGAGGAGTGGGAACTCAGCCCTACGCAACAAAAGGAATACCAAGATACCAGGAAGAAGTCCCTGCTCTGGACCTATTGTTCTGACAAGTCAACGCAACACCCAGAATGCGAAAACTAGTCACGAAAACAAAATTTAAAATAAATAATAAACTTGGAAATTTGGAATGGATCGTCTGATTATTATAAATATAAATTTATTATTTTCCTTTTATCAAAATGAGTTGGTGGTCGGCAATCTAATCTAGTACTAATGCAGCTGACAATGAATTCAGTGTTCAGTGTTCTATCCCGAAATGGATTCACTTAGATTTGTATCGATTTATCGGATCACAAAATTCTAACTATGTTATCCACCCTTTTGTTGGGCCCACGGGTACCATGAATAGCAAAATGGAAATAAAAATTGACAAGAGTAAACATAGATCAAATTACACGAGAACACAAAAATTTACGTGTTTCGACAATATTTACCTACGTTCACGGGTCAGGCTCCAAAATCAACTATATCAAATATGAGAAGTCAAATTAATCGATCGACTTAACTCACACAAAAACACTCTTCTTTTTTATAAGAGGATCTCACTCACAATGCTCTTACTTTTATTGTGAACTTCAACTCTTTTCTCTCACCAAATTTTTTTTTATAACTGATGCTAACCAGCAACGTCTCAAAACTTCTGTCCACTTAATAGTCGGAGGGACCATAATGAATTAATATAAATACTAAATTTATTATTTTCTTTTATGAAATGAGTTAGTGGTTGACAATCTAATCTGACGTTAAAGCAACTGGCAATGAATTTAGTATATTATGTTCTACATCGAAATGGATTCACCTATCGATTTGCCTAAATTGTGAATCGGATCACGAACTTAAAGAGAAACCATGAGAAAATAATTTCATACCTTGTTCCTTTGTTTTTCTTCTTTTTTTTCTCTAATTATTTTCCTTATAAAGTTGGATTGTTATTTTAATTCTGATATTATCTTATCCCAAAAAACAATGGGTGCTTTTTGTTCTAGACCCAATATAGCAACTTGTAGAAACCAAAATCCTATCACGGATCTTATTGTCAGAAAAGTCCTATAAGTATTTCTTATACCGGAATTGCCCTTCCAATGCAACGGATCCCCTGTTTAGGAAATGACCTGGATATTTGCCAAAATTGATTCCTTAGGACTCAATACTTGCCATTCAAACCACAAGTGTTCGTCAGAATCGATTTACGCCATAATCGGCACGAATACGTCTACAAGTTAGGAGGGCTTGTACGACAAGGGGAAAGAAGCATAAATTTTCAACTCTAGTACATGCAAAATCGATGACATCATGGATTTTTTAAACAAAACCCTAAGCTCCGGATTCAAAATTAGGGTAAAATTGAGCCGTGTAATCAAAAAAATTAAAAATAGGAATTTACTGGTAGAAAAAAAAGTATGCAAGAGTTTACTTCGCATAAGTCCTCAAAATTGGACCTTGTTATAATTATTCGAAAAATAATAGGAATAGTTATATCTAGGACCCATTAATTGAAATTATATAAATCCAAGACCCATGCTCAAATATTTATTTATCTATTATTTATTAAAGTTCAAAAATTTTTTTCTTGTCTTTATGCATTTTTGCATCACTTAGAAACTGGGTTATTTTTGTCCGTAATAAACTTATTTTAGCTTTTGGTCAATTGTTTTTAATATTTCTAGATCGTCTTGGTTGGAGGAATAGAAAAAATAATCTTTTTTATACAAATAGCCACTAAAATTTAAATTAATCCAAATAAAGAATTAATTTTGGGTTAATTTAGAGTTTAGTGTCTTTTTATAGATTTATCCAAGACGAATCAGAAAAGTAAAAAAAAAAAAACTTGATTAAAAGATGAAAATCGTTCGCTAAAGACAAAAATATAAAAAAAAGAGTTTATTTCCAAATGTGCCTTAATAATTAATACTAATGCTTTTACTGGTTGTGTTATATATATATATATATATACGGGCGGTACCGGGGGAGGGCACGGCCCCCAACTTTTGAAAAACCAAAAAAAAAAATGCGTCCGTCACTGTTAATATATATATATATATATATATATATATATATATATATATATATATGTGTGTGTGTGTGTGTGTGTGTGTGTGTGTGTGTGTGTGTGTGTGTGTGTGACAGCTAATATCGTCTCCAACTAATAATCAAGGAGATCATGATGAGTTTGACATTGAGTTTTTGGATATGGGTAATGCTGCATTGCAGACGAATGTGTTTGTCAATGGCAATGGCCACAGAGAGCAGAAGGCTAATAATTCCTAGTATTTGTTTAAAACCAAAATAATCACCTTTGTGATGTAAAATTTAAAAAATGTACATAAATATCACATTATTTAAATAAATTTTCATTATTTTTTTGTTTTGAAAATGCTAAGTTGTTCTTGACTCCTTAATACTTCATATATGATGATATACAACACTTCTTTGGAAAAATCCAAAGGTACATATCGTATTATGTGTAAAAAAAATATTAAGAATAATTATAGTGTGTGCTATAGTTGTGGTGTACGCTACAAGTGTAAATGTCAAGAATAATTTAATCACGCATATGGTGATTTGTTATGTATTATTGTACATACGTGATTTTTTGTTAAGAATTTTTATGGTGAAGAAAAGTTATAACGCTATGTAGTTTTCTTTGTTACGATATG
Organism: Actinidia polygama; assembly: GCA_030159135.1. Classification (NCBI taxonomy): domain Eukaryota; kingdom Viridiplantae; phylum Streptophyta; class Magnoliopsida; order Ericales; family Actinidiaceae; genus Actinidia; species Actinidia polygama. The sequence goes on along the minus strand of BRYF01000026.1, from coordinate 13,180,359 downwards.
TTGTAGCGTTTGTTACAAATACGATACACTGTTTATATTTAGATTCAACGTGGACAGCCCCCCAGTGAGAGTGCTCAATAAGCCCCTGGGAATAACTTTTTCTTCAAAGGAAATGCACGTAGAGGTAAGCATATAGTATGTGAGTTGGGCAAGAGTAGTTGATTGGTCCAAGGGAGCTTTCATACTTTTTCAGTACTTCTTGACGAGAGAAGTCCAAAAATATAAAAAAAATTATCTAATCTAAAAAAATAATCAGTCAAGACGAAAAAATTCAGAAACTAAAGCAGCTAAAAAAATCTGAAAAAACTTACTCCAAACGGGGCTTAAAGAAGAAAATGAAATTCAATTACAACTCAATT
>BRYF01000026.1:13157500-13162500 GCA_030159135.1 Actinidia polygama | reverse complement strand
ACTGCTGCCTTAGAATATTATGTGCATGATCTTATTCATTGGTTCATTCTTTAATTTTCTATTAAATGGTTAATACTCTCTCAAATTGCGGATTGTTGGGCGAATAAGCACAGATTGGGTTGGATTAGAACTTATCACCTGTTCAACCAATTCACTTATTTTCTCAAATTACGGTTTGTGGGGCGAATAAGCATGGATTGTGTTGGATTAGACCATATCACATGTTCAACTAATCCGCTTATTTTCTCAAATTGCGGATTGTTGGGCGAATAAGCACGGGTCAATCAACCTGCTTACTCTCTCAGATTGCAGATTCTGGGGTAAATAAGCACGGGGTAAAGCGGATTGATGGATTCACAAGGTTTGTGCACAAACTATGCGCAAAATGCTCACTTGTTTGATAATTTTGTCTAAAAATGAGAATAAGGTACCTAATTTCTTTACACAATTCCAGACACACTTCTATACACAATCTCATTCACGCGGAGTGAGTCTCACGTCATGTGTCTCATTGTGGACCTATTCCATGTGAGATCAGAATAATATTATACTTACCAAATGCTACAACCATTTTTTATTGGGTTTTGATTTCTATACTCTTTTTTTTTATATTCTACACTCTAAATTTTGTCTCTATTAGATAAAATTATAAAAATATTCTTCTCTTTTATATTGACTTTTGAGGATACTTTTGTAATTTTACCTAATAAAAACAAAATTTGGAGTGTAGAATGTAAAAAAAGAGTGTAGAAATCAAACCCTTTTTATTTATCAATTTGATAGAGTGCATTTACAAACAATAATACAATAAGTCTAATAAATTATCCAATTATATAATTTATCTCCAACGATAATGAATTTTATTAGTTGGGCGGTTAGATTTTTTAGCAAAAAAAAAAAAAAAAAATACATTGTTTACACAAAAAAAAATTACTACATGTTTTTTTGATTACACCAAACAACATAAGTTATTTTTTTGTCCCATTTTTCACTTTTAATCTAAAAGTAAAAAAAAAGAGGGTATTTTGGCTTAACTTTTGTTGTAATTATATTGATGCGGATTCAAGTTCATGTAACAGACTTATGCTTTGACATCCGTATCTCTGACCAGTATATTGATTTGTCTTTGCAATTGATTTTGAAGATGTCATTTTCTCGTTTATTTTAAAACAAAGTTCGATAAAATCATATGGTTACAATTATTGAATTGACTTGATTTTATTTAAGTAATTTGAATTATCAAAATGGACGGGCTCACTCAGGCTGAACCGACCCGTTCGGCCTATCTCTCTAACTGGGGAAGGCTACGCATATGGGCCCTTTGGAGTGACCTAAAATACTTCTTGATATTGGACCTGACTTTGAAAGCCCAATATTCTTTTTATCAATATCTAATTATTAAATAATTAGATTAAAAATAGAAAATGAAACCTCCCCTTTTCTTACTTTCTTATTTTTATAAAAAAAATAACAGTTTCAACATCCAATCTGACGCCAAATACAAAAAAAATTACTCGATAAATTATCTATATTTTATGTCTTCGGTGAATTTTTTTTCAATTTGAATAAAATTATTCATTATTAGATTTGTCTCGTCAAGAAAAACTGAAAAAAGTATTAAATTTTTATCGAACGATTAAAAAAATTCACTAAAAACGAAAAAATTCAAAAGCCAAAGTAGCTAAACAGTCTTAAAAATAAGATAGGCCAAACTCTGATCTCCAGAAAATTTGGAGATGGGAAAACGAAGAAAAATACTAAAAAAGAAAAAAGACCGAGAATGTGTCCAAACTAGATCCCAAATCGAACGATAGTTTTGTGTCCTGGATACTGTTTTTTATTTTTATAAATTGGTAATTGGCATAGATGACTATCCTAGTATGTATATGTGGATGGACCTATTTATCTTGCATTTTTATTTTCTCTAGGCCCTTAGAGATTCCCCAATCCATATGAATGCAAAATTAATTCTTCCACCAACTATATAGAAAAAGCAACTCTATAATCTAATTTGTCCTCTTTTTAAGGCTGATGAGTGAATTTGGTGGATCATGATGGTTTGCCCACACCACTAGACCTACCTTTGACCTCTCTCTCTCTCTCTCTCTCTCTCTCTATGATTGATGATTGATGTCTATATGGTTTGGTAGCGTTAAATGTTCGCAACTTTTCACATAAAAGATGCTTTATGCCAACTGTGGCCAAAAACTAGCAACTTGGAATGGGAGTTCGGATCCATTGAAGTATTTGGTGGATGAAATGGTCTTAAAATATATAAAACGATGTCGTTTTATGATAACAACCAAAATAACGTCGTTTTGATTCTAAAATATACAAAATTATATCGTTTTATACGCTTTTAAACCACTTCACTCACCAAGTACTTAGAGGATCCGAATCCCCTTAGAATGGGTTTTGCCATCAGTTTCACATAAAAAAAAAAAAGGAGAGAGAGAGAGAGAACATCCACAAAACCAAATCCATTATCCTCTCCCACTTTCTAAACTTTAAGTAGATAGATTTTTAAAGCTGAAACACGTCTATACTTCATAGTTTGGTTGGTGACAAAAAAAAAATCATCAATATAGGATTTGTTAGGTACTTCGTTATCTTTCGAGAGTGTTATACGATTTTTGAATTTCAATCAAAGAAAGTTATATATCTTCAAAATAATTAGTTCAGACTCACTTGAGTGTGTGAGATTACGTAACAAAATGAATCTATACTATCTATTTTTATTTCAAAAAATATTTTTTTGTCCAAATTCGAGAATAGTAGGACTTTTCTTTTATCTTTTGTCCTCTGTAGATAGAAGTATTAATATGCTCTTAATCAACATCTTGAGCTTCAGCATTTGTTATTTACCTTGTGTGTCCTTTAGTTGGTAGGAAATTTGGATTAAGGATTCAGTGAAGAGAAAGAGAAAGAGAAAGAGAAAAGTTAGATGATTCAATCATTCGAGACCATCAGATCTTCTATCTTTTTCATTTATTTTTTTATTTTTTCTCATTAAATTCGTGATCCAAATATGAACATAATTTTTTATATTTTTTGATTGTTCAGATAATAAGAAAATAGATTATTATCTTTGTCTTCCCAATAGTATTCGTTTTTTCCAAAAACTTTTCCGGCAAAACAGCACAATTAGATTTGATCGAGAATCTTATTTTCCAGCACCTGGCTCCTTCTATAACTCAACTACTATATTTAATTTTTCTTGAATTTTTTTTTACTAAATGAATACACTTCAGAAAGTAAATTTTCTTTTCCTTTACTTTACTCTAATTTACTTTTCCTGTAAATATTTTTTTACATTAAATTATTGACAATTAAATGGAGATTCTCACCATATATTTTAAATTCCGATATACGGGTTTGTTTTAAAAAATCACATGATCTGAGCATATTTATTTTAAAAAAGACAAATCATTTTTTTTTTTGAATATATTGAGACAAATGTCATATAATCACGAAGCTGCTGATATCCAATCGATTTGATTTTTAACACAAGTAATACAATTAGCCGACTCTACAAAATGACTGTTTGAATTATAATAGTAATGAAATAAAAAAGCATTGGATTCACTGGGATTGCAATCTCCTCACTGATATCAAAATAGTCCCATGCACAATCAATGATGTCCTTAATAGTTTCTTAAAGTTCATTATTTCATCTTATTTTACAATTCTTTTTATGGTTGAATGAATAATTTTGTGTGCCCCATTAACATTAGAGAAATGCTGATTACTTCATGGGAGGCAGCAATTATGGGTCAATATGATTGATGGAGTAGTGGCAGAACACATCACATGTAAATTTTTTTTGCTAAAAAGAAATTTCATATCATTACAAATCTACCCAAAAGTAGAGTAAGACTTAAAAGATAAACCCTAAGTGGTAGGAATTGTGTTTTCATATACATGGAAAATGAATATGCATTCGTATTTGGTCTTGCAATGAGAAAGAAATGAAGTTTGGTTCAGTTTTCAGAATTAAATTTGCATAATAGAAATTTATTCATTATTTTCACATATTATTTATTTTTTTAAAATAATTTTTGAAATGCGTTGTTTTCTTTTTAAAAAAATGTATTCTTTACAGAAAACAAAATTCAAAAATCATCAACCAAATAAAGTTCTTGAAAACTATATATTCTGCGAAACTAAACCAAACAGAGTTGAGAAAGAAAACAATAAGATAATTGAAACTAATAGAGAAAAATGTAAACAAAGAAAGTGAGGAGGAAAATGACTTTCCATATATTTTTTCCGATATTTTTCTCTTTTTTTATAATAATAATTTAATTTAATTTCCCTTTCATTCTCAAATTCCAAACACGGTAAGACAATATTTGAATCAAGAATTTAATTTTTAAAAAAGGAAAAAAGAAAAAGGAAAAATTAAAATTTATCATTAAATTTTTTCTTTCTTTATTTTTTCTCTATCAAAATTTTATTCCAAACATAACCTAAGTCATAGAAATATCATTTTCCAAATGATTCTATTGTCACATACTTGTTTTGGTTCACTCTCTTCATTGACCACTTTCAGATCCACAAATGCGTTTTCATCTGTACAATTTTGTTTACCCATTAAAAAATAAGTGAACAATACCCACTCTTTTATTGATTATTTTTTTTATGAGTTTCATATTAACTTAACTAGGATTTGTCTTTTAAAGAGAGAAATAAAATAGAAAAATGAGTAAACTCTCGCAGTATCTTGATAAACTCAACTCCCTTTTTAAATAATTCTCAATTTAAATGATATAAAACATATAATAATGTGTTTTTAAAAGATAAATAAAAAAATAGAGGAAATACCTAAATTGTATTTGAATCAATAATTTAGAGAGATATTGTGGAAGAAAAATAAAAGTTAAGTAAAAAAATTAAATGCCAACGGTTTAATCCATTATTTTTTTTTTTATAGTGCTTCATAAGTTTATCTTTTCCTCCACTAAATATTTAATCTAAACAGAGAACTACTAAATTAGAAC
>BRYF01000026.1:13017500-13020000 GCA_030159135.1 Actinidia polygama | reverse complement strand
TTTATCCTCATCAAAGATTTCAACATTTAAATTTTATAAGTCAGTGAGAATCTTATTGTAATCATTTAAGTGATCAGTTATCAATATACCTGAACGATACTAAAAACGAAATAACTTCTTTAAATAGAGATGATTCTCTATTTATCATCGAACTTCTTTCATAGATCATTCGCCCTCGTTTCATGCATCAAAAAAACACTTCTTATCTTTCGATAGACATAATCTGATAGTACCGCACACCTGCCTATTGATGCGATCCCATTTTTTGTCGGTATACTCCTCATGTTTGTCCCCTCCAATGCAATATCCAACTCCTGTTGAATCAACTCATCCTGAACTTCGCATTGCCATATGTTGAAGTTGTTCGTACCATGGAACTCCTCCATCTCAAACTTTGCATTCGATATTGTAGGTCATGAGTTTGCACGGGAGGATGCCTCACTCTAATAATTTTCTTTGGCAGACTCGCTAGTCTCCAATTTGGCAGTAAGAGGCATCTTCTACTCTAATAATTAAGCTAAAAATAATTGCAACGCGAACCCATCGTCACCCAAAGCTCTGATACCAATTTGTTGTATGGAAGCATCAATAAAGTTTAGATTATAATTGGTTAAAATTATAAGATGAAGAACAAACAATTTAATCAATACAAACGAAGAAAGAAACAAGCAAACCAATCACACAAGATGATATATGCGTGGTTCGACAAGATATCTACGTTCATGGGCAGTCACACAATCAATATTTCTACTAATTCAGTGTGATATTCTGAAGAACTACAATGTAGTCTCTCACAAATCTATGTAGTATGCAATAGCCTTTCTCTTACTTTTCATATACTCTATATGATACTTTATATACCCAAGGTCTTAGGGAGTTCAAAACTTTTTAAAAATTACAAAGAAGTTCAAATGTTTCCTAAAATTATAATATAAGGTACCAGCCCCAAAACTCACATAAGTGTTATACGCCCTGACATTATGACATGAATTGAAGTTGCAAAGATCAAAAACTTGATTTGAAAGCAGAGATAAGGCCCCTACTCCTCACAAGATGAGATAGAAGATATATATCGACTGCTTCAAATATTAATCGAGGGAAAAATGACCGAGCATATCAGTCGAAAGTAGATGCAATATTTTCGACTCTTAAAAAAAAAAGTGAGTCGTGCAACCTACTCACTAGCTATCTTTCTCCTAGATCTTGCTATACGAGTAAAACTTGACGGCCCCTATATATGCACCAAATACGGCATTATTTTCTATAAGCTCATTGGAATTGTTATTATAAAAAAAAAATTATTATGAAATATTGTTACCTTGTATTTTTTGTAATCTCATTAGAGTAGTTCCACTTATTTGCTCTATCCTAAAAATTTCGTGGTATATTGGGGTCATTTGTCACCCCCACCCCACCCCCTCCTAAATCCCCCAATAATTATAACTCTAATAGTTTGATATATAAAATTAAAAAATATCCTATCTCCTCATTTTACCAATCATTTCCCCAAAAAGCTTTACTTAGCTAATTGATTCATGCGACAAATTAGGGTTGAGTGTGGTTTGAGTTGGTCTAACATTCCCATCTTGCCTACAATAATATAAAAGAAATGATAAAGCTCTATCAATTCAATTTTGGTCTCTAATATACAACCACAATGTTCAAATTATCCAAATGTGGTATTTGTCCTTGATGGGGGATTGATAATGTTTTTTACTCTTAACTTATTGGTATTGATTGCTCATGCATGAACACCCAAAATCACAAGTATCCTCCACTCCATTATGTAAAATTTTCCCTAGTAGTGTATGACATTCTCTAGTGACATTTTTGGATAGTAACCACCCTCCATCCTCTCTCATTGACTTGGCCAAGTAGAAAAAGTTAGGAATAAAAACAAAAAACAAAAAAAAACATGACTAAATGAAAGAAACATTAAATAATCAATCCTAATTAATAAGTGGGTTTTTAATTTGTTTATGACTCATGGTTGGCCTACTAGTTAAAGTGTTTCTTTACCGACGTGATGCATGTTTTGGGTTTGAGTTCAAGTCTTATGCAGCAATTCCCTGGTTTTCTTTTCCTTATATCCATCCTCCTATAGATTGACGAAAAATAATTTTATTCTTATCTTTATATGTAAAATTAAAATTTTGGGTTGATTTGTTTTATAGATTTGCGAAAGCTAATTAATCACAAAATTATAATTGTAAGTAATAAAACTAAAACAATCACACACGAAAAGAGATACACAAATTTTTACGTAGAAAACTCCAAAGTAGAGAAAAAAATTACGAAACTAAGTCTGACCAACCAATTTACTATTTAAAATACAAGTTACAACTTACAAACCGAACTTAACTGAATTCACGCACTTTAGGTGTTGAATCTTTGAACTTGTGAGTGTGCTATCGATCGAGTTCACGATCTACGGTTCAATTGATGGTTGATTGTTGAATCCTCAACACCTCCAAAATCCTATGTGAATTGAACTTAGATT
>BRYF01000026.1:12997500-13000000 GCA_030159135.1 Actinidia polygama | reverse complement strand
TAGTTTGGCTCTAATAATAATAAGTTTTCAAATCCATTTTTTATTTTCTAGTGAACTTCTTTGATTTTTATTTGTTTTTTCGAGTTTCTTTGTCTTTTAGAGACTGTGTTTGGACTTCAAATTTGGTAAGAGAAAAGAAAAAAATCATACCGTCCCGAACCATTGGATTCTCTAATTTTTTTATTTTTATTTCTTTTCTTCACCAAATTCGAGATCCAAACAGCCTTAGAGCTCTTAAAATTTGTTTTTGTTTTCAATGAAGTCAAAATTCCTTTCTCTTCACGGACTTTATTTTTATTGCCCATTTAATTTTAAAATTTTTTAAAGGCTTTTAGAATTAAAGACACTAAAAATAATAATAATAAAAAGTTTTGTTTTGCTTGGGGGTTTCTTTGGATTATAGGGATTAAAACAATTTAGAGCAATCATTTGTTTGGAACCCTAGGGTTTGATCATTGTAACAAATTAAATCTTAATATTTTTAATTTTAATAAATTAAATTCTAGACTTTTTAAATTGTCAAATTTCGATCTGTCTATCAACTTTCGTTTATATAGCTTGACGACACTAATTAATTTTTGCCAAACAAATTGGGAAAGTAACTTCATGCGGACTAAAGCCTCTCTAAAAGTCCCAATTCACCAAATTTGTGCTTGCAATCTAGCTTGTCTTGCACCTAATTTCTGTCACCCTCTTAAATGGTTGCTTTGACATATGCCCTAATTGTAGGGGCAATGGTTAGGGCTTTTAAAGGAGCCCAAGTTCATTTAATGTCGTTTTTTCAATTATTTTGATAGAAAACTCCTAAGTGCCGTAAAATTAAATAAATGGAGACTGACGAATAATTCAAATTTAACCCAAAAAAATCAGAATTAAATTTGTTAAAATAAAAAACTTATGAGGATGTAATTTGTTACTAAGATCAAATCCTGGGGATCTTTTTGTACTTTTCCCTAGTTGTTTTTATCATTTTTTTGATGAGTAAAAAAAAAAAAAAAGTTTACTATTGAAACTCAATGGTAAATTGTAATTTCAGGTGTGTTTTTCAACTGAATGCTAAACTTTCACTAATTGCCGGCTAAAGAATACAATGCAACAAAAAAGAGATCAAGATAAGATCTTTACAAATCAGTCCATTATCAATTTTTTTATCACAATGTTTGATTAATAAAATAGCAGAAATCGACAAGTAAAATGCCATCAAGATCATGATATATTCATACAAAATGAGAATCTTTACACTTCTTAAATTATTCCATTTGTTTATTTTTTTATTTTATGGAAAATTTAGTGTGCTAAGCTCCAGTTCTTGGTTCAAAAATGATAGATACACATTTAAAAATGTACACACCAAGAAAAAATCCTAATTAAGGTGGGCCCCACTGTATTTGTAAGAGGAGTGTGTTGTACACACCCCAAAAGTGGTCATTGTTGTTCTTGGTTGGTCAAATTTACAACCATCAAAAGAGTAAAGAGGGGCATTCTTGTCATTCTCTTAAATTGACAAATTAATTATGGGTTCAGAGTTTTCCTTTGTGTTTTTATTGGATATATTTTCAATTTAGTAGTTACAACCATATCCTATGCTAAATGGATTCGGGTATGATTATCGAGTCGAATGTGTATTCAAGTATCAAACATTTCTAAACTTAAATCTTAGGATACCGTGCTACTAGAAAAATGCCCGTATTATGCACGGAATAAATTTACATTACTGTATTGAATACATATAAAAAAATTTATATCTTCTGGAGACCCTGCACTAATAATCTTTTTATGTAGTTTTTTAATGAGCTTTTTTTTTCCCTTCAAGTTCTTATCAAAATTTCATAATTTTTTATTTCGTCTTAAATAGATAAATCTAAAAGTTTCAAAAAAAATGATTTTTTCAATATGATTTTTTTTTTCTTTTTTCTTTTTGTATTTTGTTTAATTTTATTTCATGTTTTCTACTTTCATTTTTGGAAGACACAAATACCTTATTTGGGTAATACTAGTTTTAAAAAGTTGCTTTCAATATATTTTTATTGAAAAAATGACTCACCTTAGAAGATATCAAAAAGATATTTTAGGAATGACACAGCATAGTTAAGGACCAAACTGGAAAGATAGTTAAGGACCAAACTGGAAAAGTCATACTTTAAGGGGAATAAAGTGTAGCTCACCCTAATATTTTATAGAGTACTTTCAAATCCTTTCTTACCCTAATTGAGATTATCTCCTTTAGGAATGACACAGCATCATTGATAATCACTAGATTAGGTTGGGACAGGACGTGTTTGGAAATCCCAATTACAATGAAAGAGATAGTCATCATAAAATAATATTAGAAATATATATATATATATATATATATATATATTATAAATGATCAGTGTACCTAAAAGCCCATTATCTCTTAATCTAAAACCTACCCCGTGACAGCTAGATCTGTTCCATTTTTTAAATTGATTTCATACTCATTTTTTTTTAATTGCACTTTCCTTGTTTTTTTATTTAA
>BRYF01000026.1:12957500-12960000 GCA_030159135.1 Actinidia polygama | reverse complement strand
AATTTTTTTTATCAAATATTGAGTATATTATATACACAGAGTATATAATTTAAAAATATTATAGTTGAGAGTTGTATTAAAAATAATTTAGTGAATATAATGCAAATAACAATATTTAGTTGTTGGGATCAAACTTAGGTCCTGTTTTGAAAAGTTTTTTTTGTTCGTTTATCCTAAGAAAGTTATAATTTTTTTAGGTGTGTTTGGCTTAGATTTTTTTATAGGTGACCAGTTAGATTTTTATTGATACTCCAACCAACAAACTTTATTCTTTTGTCACACGTTACCTAAAAAATCCAAAACTACAAAACTAATTTTTTTATAATTAAAAACTATCCCAAATGAGGCCATAATTTTTGTGTCGTTGTGTGTAAGAGAGGAGAGATAGGGGAAGAGAGAGAAAAGTAAGGGTCGTCAATAGGTTGGGTCTAGCTAGCCCAGCCTATTTTTTATCAAGTCGGGTCGAACTTGATGGACTTTGACAATCAATGAGGGGGGCCATGGGCCAAAAAAATGAGACACAAGTTATGTTCACGGGCCTTAAGAGGCCTAAGCCGGGACGACGGACCTTTAAATACATTTTTTTAAATATATTGTATTCTAAATTAAAAGACTAAAAATATTAAAGATGAAAAAATTAGAAAATTTATTTCTACACTCCAAATTTTGATTTCTACACTCCAAAATAGGAGTGTAGAAATCAATACCATTATTGGTGTTGATTTCTACACTCCTATTTTAGAGTGTAGAAATCACTCCAAGGAGTGTAGAAATCATTTTCTAAAAATTAATGCGTAATTATATGAAATCATTCATAGATATTGATTCTTTTCATATAACATATAAAATATTATAAAAAACTAATGTATTCAAGGTGAGTCACGGCTTGGGTCACGGGTTTGGCCTTCAGGTTGGATCACTAGCCGAGTCAACAGCTTCAAAATTGAACCCAAACTCAGTCCATACTATTCTGAACTTGAGCTCTCTAGATTATGGACCGGGTCGGGCAACAGACCGCAGGCTGATGACCTTTAGGGGTCGTTTGGCTGAAGGATATGGGAGGGGGATAACTTTTATAGGGAGATAACTTTTGGAAGGGGATAACTTTTAACTTTGTTTTAATACTTTTTAAAATGGGTGGAGAAGGGTGGGGGATAAGAAAGAAAATATATAGAGAGAAACAAAATGTAAAATATTTAGATATTAAAGATGTATATTTTATTTCTCTCTATATATATAAAAATAAAAATATACATTTTGTTTCTCTTTATATATTTTTTTCTTATCCTCCACCCCCTTATCTCCTGGATAACTTTTAGTTAAGGTCTAGGTCACCCATAAATTATCCGCCTCTATTCACCTGCTGAGGGATAAATTATCCGGGGGCATAAATTATCAGCCTCCATATCCGTCAGCCAAACACAGGGGGAAAAAATTATCCGGAGGAAAAAATTATCTCCCTCCAAATCCGCCAGGCAAACATGCCCTTAGCGAAAAAGTGTGTGCGCGTGTTGGTTTATGTGCTGGTGTTGTGTAGAGAGGGGGGTGGGGGGTGGGGAGAGGAGAGTTTCGTTGTCGTGGTGGGTTGCCGTTGGAGCATAAAGGATATCGTAGTAATAATGAGTTAAACGGGACCCACGGGACCCATGTGATTAATTGATTTGTGTATAGGCTCTCGATTGATATTAGTGCTACATGTAAGTATCTCTCATTTTAATTGTTTTATCAACATTTTTTTAATAAAATCAACTTTATAAAAATAAATATATGATTTAAAATTTATACTTATGTTACTAATAATTATATTGAAATAGAAAAAGTCTCCATTTTTTGGAATGGTCTCCAAATATGCATCAACTGAAACACGCAAAATAAAATTGAGAGTAAATTTCTCTGACCTCTTTTGAACTGCCTAACTAATACAACTATCTCATTTGTAGTATATGAAATATTATTGAACTCTCTATCTTTTTAAACTATTGTTATTAAGATTCATTTTATATCATCAATTTGTCCTAAATGGGGTTATTTTTTTAGAAAAAAAAGACTAAAGTATCTTTAGGGCTGCACTTTTCTTTTCTTAGTACACTAATTAACCATAAGAAAATTTAGTCAATTTTTTTTTATCGTAACGAACAAAAATGCCCTCATTCTATATACCTCTTCTTATTTCTCACTACATCCTTATCATCTCTGGCAACCACCACCGACTTGCGATAACTAGAGGTCACTATCCAACTGGTGGCTAGAGACTTTCCGACAAACCTCCAACGATTTTTTGGTAATTTTTTTAGAAATAAATTTCATTGTTCGTTGTTCAAAGATAAATTTATCTGTTAAAATCGCTGAAAAATCAAACAATAAAATTTCAATGTTACCATTTCTAGACAATAAAACTTAACTATAAACTTTTAACCATATTTCTACCACAGAAAACTCTGATAGATAAACTTAACATTTAGAATAAATAAATTTAAATGTTACAGACATATAAACTTAT
>BRYF01000026.1:12947500-12950000 GCA_030159135.1 Actinidia polygama | reverse complement strand
GGATAACTTTTAGTTAGGGTCTAAGCCACCCAAGAATTATCCGCCTTTATCCACCTGCTGGTCTAAAAATTATCCGGGGAGAAAAGTTATCCGTCAGCCAAACATCCGGAGGAAAAAGTTATCCGGGGAAAAAAATTATCCCCCTCCTTATCCTCTTGCCAAACGGGCCCAAAGTGTATTAATTGCCAGAAGTAAAAGGTTAAAGTCCCACTTTAAGTAAAAGTTCAGGGATGAAAAGTATATTTCACCAAAAAATAACTTTTAAGGAAAAATTACAAAAATAATCCCAAGTTTTGATTTTGATAACAAATTAAACTCTGAGTATTTAAATTAAACAAATTAAACCTAAACTTTTTAACCTATCACAATTCGATCCCTTCGTCAACCTCCATTTATGCAATTTGATAACAATAATTGGAAGCAATTGGAGAAATGATCAATGAACAAAAACCAAAGCATTAAACACTTACAGAGATTTTTAAAACTTTTAGAATATTCTTTATTTTTGCTTGAAATTCAATATTTGCTTCACCCATTTTCTGTCCATTTCTCTCTAGATTTTGATGGGATAAGTGTCCTAATTGCAAAAATTAAGCTTTTGAAGGGTCTCAATTCACGTGACATCGTTTCACGAATTGTTTTTGTGGGAACTAATTGTTATCGTCAAGTTATATAAATATAAACTGACAGAGGGTTCGAATTATGACGGTTTTAAAACTTTAATGTTTAATTTATTCAAATTAAAAATTCAGAATTTAATTTGTTACCAAGGTTAAATCTTTAAGTTATTTTTATAAGGGTTTGTTACTTAAATGGTCCCCAAAATATGCATCATGTGCCACTTTTATCTCCGATATACATAATGTGTCATTATCGTCCCCAATATATCCAATTTGTTTTTAAATACATGGTACCTAATTCTAACGCTGTTTCAATTCGGTAATAGAAGTGGGGTAATTTCAACAAAACAATTGTGAGGGACCAAAGTGACCGATAATGCATATTTTGGTGACCATTTATGTATTCAAATATAATATAAGTATCAAGTTGGTATTTAAATAGTTCGTAACTGCATTCTTATCAAAATCCTAAAACTATAGATGGATAAATTTAGGATACCAATAAAAAACTCACTCTCATTGCAAAAAATAGGACTTTTGGCCTTTTTAGAGGGAAAGTATTCCGCCAAATTATTCTATTTCCACTGTGTTGGTTGATATGTATATGTATATATTAATATAGAGTTTCTTTGAAAATAAAGGATATCATAGGAGCAGGGCCGTCCCCGACATTTGGGTTGCCCTAGCCCGATCTCAATATAGTTGCCCTCATATTATTAATGCATTACAAAAAAAGTCATACAAGTTATGAAGGAAAATCAAAATCAAGGTTACATAATGCTTTTAACTTGAATTACATAAAAAAAATTAAAATGTAACCCCAGTTAATCGGTTAATCGGTTGTGGTGCTTTATAATTAGCACGATCCGATTCAAAGAAAATAACTTATTCTTGCATTTTTTGAAGCAAATTCTTCAATTAAGTCATCGTATTTTAACTTATCTAGGAACTCTTTTTCAATAGAGATCATAGTCAATCCACTTAATCTATCTTGTGACATGGTAGTCCGAAGGTAAATTTTTGTCAACTTCAACTTATAAAAACTTTTCTCCGCCGAAGTTACTATAACTGGTATAGTCAACAAAATTCGATTAACAACCCATGCCATTTGAAAATCACTCTCTTTACGATAAAATCTTATAAAATTGAGGATGTGAATAGCTTACCTCAATCAATAACAACACAAATGCATCAATCAATAAAATATTTACAAACAAACAAAAAGATCATATAAAATTCAGAAACTGATAAGCAAAAACTTATATATCCACACACACACTACATGAATAAGTAGGGATAACGAGAAACCTGAGATTCTCCAAGTTGCAAATCTCAGAGGAGATGAGATTGGAAAAAGAGAAGGTTCTTGTTCTAGATTTTGTAGAACAATCGGCGATCGCGAGTGTTTTAGTGGGTTACTGGGGATTGAACATGTTGGGCTACAAATATGGGCCTAGGTAGGTAGTGGTCTATGGGCTCAAATGGATAAAGGCCTACTGGGCTAAGGCCTAATCTTAAGTGAATTAAATGGGCCTTGAAGTAAAAGGATTACGGCCCAGTTTGGTCTTCATATTTGGGTAAATTTCACCAATGGTCCTTGTAGCTTGACCAAATATTCAATTTGATCCTTATAGTTTTAATTTGAATAACAAAAACCCTAATATTTATTTATTTTTTTGTTGCTTGAGGTTGCCCCTGCCCTTAGGGGTTTCCTAGACCATGGGTTTGCTGGGCTTACCCCAGGGGCGGGCCGGCATAGGAGAGGAAAAAAATAAATTTATATATATACACACATTGTTAACCAAATAAATATTTTTCTGTTGAAATCGACATAGGAAAGAGATTAATTCAATAATTAACTAATGAAAGAAAATCAGGTA
>BRYF01000026.1:12912500-12915000 GCA_030159135.1 Actinidia polygama | reverse complement strand
CTAAGATCTAATCAATATTTACAATTTTTAAAATTTCAAGACCAAATCAACTCCCTCCGTCTCAAAATGAAATATCTTTTTGGATAGTCAATTTTTTTAAGGAAACATGTATTTTGTTTTCATTAATTTTACAATTTTATCCTTATAACCATTATGTTTGACTTTTTGTTTGGGTTGAAATATTAGTTGAATAATATATAAAAGAAAGGATAAAATAAAAAAAAATATTTTATTTATTTATTTACATTTGGATATTTATTTTGTGACACTCCAAAATAAAATAACGTTATCTCAAGTTGGGATTGACGGAGTATAAAACTTGAAATCAATTCAATCGGAACGTAAAATAAAGAAATTCCTATTTAGAGCCGTGGTTAATTTTGGTTGGTTTAGAGGAATCTGATTTTTTTTTTTCAAATTTAAGAGTAAAATCACTAAAGATAAAAATTTAATTAATTTATCGAGTAAAATTATTTTTATTTTATTTTAATAAATTTTTTATATATTAGAATCTTCTAATGCCCTTCTCCAGTAATTTTTTTCTGTAGCCGCCTTGAATTGCAATCTTCTTGTTTTATTGGGTGTTTATTTGACACGTATGTGGGTTGATGACACGTGTAAAGCAACTAAAAATCTCCACTACTGGTTTTTTTGGAAGTTCACCGAGGTTTAAGACGCGTACACCTATTTCTGAATATCTCATTCTAGAGAACCAGTTTTTCGGGTTTTTTTTTTAAGTTTATAAAAAGAAAAAATAGTTAGAATTAGTTTGCTTTTTTTAATTTATTTTTAATTAAAGTAAAGATTTTTTTTTTTATTTTTTAGCAGCAAGCTTAAAAAAACTTGACTTTACCAAACGGAGCCTTAGGCGTTTGGGGACGGCTTTTTTTGGATTTTCTAGCGGGTTTAGTTTTTGGATTTTTTGCTTTTAGTAAATTTATTTAGCAACGAGAGGAGTTTTAAATTATAAAAAAAATATTTAATTTAAAAAAAGTTCATTAAAAACCCAAAAAAAAAATTTTGAGATAAAGTATTTTTTTCGTCGTAATGATCTTTATTCAAATTAGATAAAAAAAATTTACATTTTCAGACTCATCTCATCCAAAAAAAAAAAAGTACAAAATTTTAATAAAATAATAACAACAAATTATTAAAATCGAAAAAACTCAAAAACCAAAACCACTAAATAAATTCAAAAAATCATACTCCAAATCGGCCCTATACTTCTCCATATTGTCATCTTTCACCATTATGTTTAAAATATTAAAAATTGTCCCCAATACCATATACTTTTTCTCTTTCTTTCGGTGTAAAAGTCGTGCATTCTCAATTTGTACGATGTAGGTATTAATTAATTAAAATGCTAAAGTTGTTTATTTAATAATAATAGTTGGAATTTTTAATATAGTTAATTCACAAGGGACATTTTATATAGGCTCCGTTTGATAATGCTTAAAAGTTAAGTTTTTTTTAAGTTTACTATTAAAAAAATTAAGATTTTTTGACTTTTTTGCTTTTCTTATTTTTCTTTAGATAAAAATAAGCAAATAAGCAAAAAAAAAAAAGTCAACTCTGACAGATATTTTTGCTTATTTTAAGTAAAAAAGCTAGCCAAAAAACTCAAATAAGCTGATTCCAAACGGAGTCATAGTCAAATGTCTTTTAAGACAAGAAACGATCATTTGGGCGATTATGTCTTGAATGTCAATTTGGATTAAAATTTAGTAATGAGTGATGAACATAAATGAAAATAAAGTCTTTGTTATGAAAAATCAATATAGATGTGAAGACATATATATATATATATATATATATATATATATATATATATATATATATATATATATATATATATATATAAAACAAAAATCTCATAATAACCACAAAATTTCATTACAAACCAATAGGATTTATAATTGTTACTGACCACAAAAAAATTGTTACTGAGGCTGGGGTAATTTTTTTTATTTTATATTTTCAGATTTTAGCCAAGTTTCTTTTCCTTTGATTAGGATAATTTTTTTTTACCGTACATTATAGTTTTTTCGTAAGTTTTATTTGGTGTGTTTGAGGTAAATTTGCCCCAAAACAACAATAACAACTAGTTCTGTTAGATACCCCGGACAACAAACTTGTTTTTTTGTTTTACTTTACCTAAAAATAACTAAAAATAAAAAATTTTAATTTTTTAACTAATCCAAACGGCGCCGTAGATAGAACTTATTACATTAAATGACAAAGAAAAATTTAATAATTACATCAGGGTTGGCTTAAGAATATACGAGGCCTAAAGTGATAACTTATAATTAAGTTCTCACAATATTTTATTTTATTTTTTTTCTTTTTTGAGATGGAAAATTATTAATGAAGTATTCGTAATGCAAAATTCCATTTTCCAATCTTAATCCTACCTCATTATGGGGTTTGGCATGGGCCTTATTTGTGTGGATAGAAGCTTTCCAATATTTTGTATCAACGAGGCCCAAATCAAACTTCATTG
>BRYF01000026.1:12897500-12900000 GCA_030159135.1 Actinidia polygama | reverse complement strand
CACGGATGAAGGCACCCCAAAGAAAAAGGAATAATGTAAGTTGAGACCAAATGTTGAGGTTACTACAACCTCCGGATTTCAATTTTTTAGGGCACTTGAGAGTTTAGTTTTGTCTTTCCTGTTTCCTTTTTGTGTTGAAAGTGCTTTTGTTAAAGAGAAATGAGGAGTGAGTACACCGAATGTTGTAGACTTTTGTTCTTACCGGCGGCACTTGTAGTACTTGAATCATTTACCAGAAACATTGCTGGTGCATTATAGCACCGAAAATGTCGATGATATGGGTGATGAGGTTGTGTTTGGATCTTGAATAGTAAGAGGAAGTTGTGACCCTAATTCTCGTATGGGTTTAATTGTAACAAATTGAATTATGGAGTTTTTAATCCGGCCATAATTAAAGTCATACATTACTCTTCATCCTTTTAAGATTAATTGATTCTCGCCAAAAACTTTGTTTTTTCTCATTTTAAATCCATAATTGATCAAATTAAAGCTTATTTCCAAGCAAATGCTGTATGAGGGAGAACGTCGAATGACGTTGTTTCGCAAAGTTTTTGGAGGAAATTTGTTAGTTCTGTTAATTCTGATTTTCGCAAAGTTTTTGGAGGAAATTTGTTAGTTCTGTTAATTCTGATGGATGGAGATTGACGAATAACTTTAATTGTAACCAGATTAAAGGTAATTTTTCCTTTTGATCCTCGACACAATCACGTGACATTAAAAAGGAAGGCAATCCATGACAAAAATAGAACAAAATAAATGCAGATTCTTAGGATATAGAGACCTGTCTGTAACTCATCCATTATGCTGAAAGATCACATTATGATCAAACCATTGTAGCTTATTCCTTTTGGCAAGTGAATGTCTCGTACAAATACAGAATCCAAATACTGTCCCCTCTTATGTTGGCCAACAATGCTGCACGAAACAATTTACAATTTGACTGAAAATGAGACTGGCATAACCTTGAATTGTTAAAAAGATTTAGAACTCGCAAAATCGGACGACCCTTTACAAGTTTACCACTCAAAGAATCGGACTTCAGGTTGAAAAGGCGTAGAATCTATGACTAGTCTCCTCGAGGGGTGTTCTCGCCTAGCTTCAAGGATTGGGTCTTCAGTTTGAGGTTTACAAATTCATATCGAACTCTTTGATCTATTCCGATTTGGCATCTGCTACAAATTCTCTTGTATTCTTCCATCAAGCGGTAATTGAATTACTTCTCTGCATGCTTTGGAGAATCCATTTTTGAGTCTCGGATGATTTTCCATAAGATCGATTGGGCAGCAAAAACTCGGATATGAAACCTCATTTGCATTAGCTAACAGCCCGGGTTGAGCAATTATCTTTCCAAATTCCCTCAACATGTTCCCTTGGTCACAAAAATCTAAGCGGTGTCTAAAAGTAATGCTCCAAATGACCAGATATTGGGAGTATTGGTAGTGCGACACATTTGTTTTGAAACCTTGATTAACCCTACCAATAGTCATTGCAGGAGAAACGCCCTTCTTGGAAATGACGAAACCGGGTGCGATCGCTAATGATAACCACTCGATTATAAACCCCAGAAAGCACCTTTGCAAAATTGTGGCAATCAACACAGGTCCAGATATTTTTCGCCACTCTAATTGTCGTACAGGTGGAGTGGCAAGAACACCCAAAGCCATGGCCAACTTCTCACTGTGATGAGAGTCTAGATTCCTTTTCGCCATGCCCCAAATCATGCAACTCTGATGTCACTTCAGAAACATAACGGGAGATTTTCAGTTGCTTTCTGTGGGGTGTAGTGTTTGAAAGTAAGGTGGAGAAAAATCGAGGATAAACACTCGCGGTGTCCTATGGTGGCGCGGGTAGCTTCAACCAGTCAACCTCCCCTAGCTGTAGCACAGACACAGTAAATTCGGCCACCAGAGCTGTTTCTGAAAAACGGCTCTCCGACGATCAAGTCAAAGACTGGAGATGTAGATAGAGAAAGTGTATGTATTTAGAAATCCAAAGTGTGCGTAACTTTGTGAGAACAACAATTCTCCTTATATAGTGTAGCTCAGAGCGTGTCTTGACACGCTAGCTGTCTTGTTACAGACTGCCACTCGGCACGTGTTTGTACGTGCTGACTATCGTGTCAGTGAGTAGGCGGTCGACCCAGCCATGCTCCTAGGGCCTGACTGGTAGCCTATCATTACGCTGCCGACGTCTCCACCTGGGCATGGGGGCTGTCAGAAGAAACTTTGCCCTGCAAGCTACCTTCTGTCCCCTGACATCCCTCGGGATTGCCGCCGACCATTGCCCCTCATCCAAGCTCTAGCGCGGTTATTCTTCCAAGTTTGCTAAGTAGCGATAGTTAGAGAGTAACGACGGTCTTAGCTGGCAAAAGCTCGGCGGAGATCCCCACCCTAGCAGGGCCAGATTCTGTCTTTATATATTTTGCCCCATTACACTTTCCAATCTCATCCAGCATCTCATAAATCTCATTCTTTCTTGGGTGCAAAATATCATCGACGAG
>BRYF01000026.1:12830000-12832500 GCA_030159135.1 Actinidia polygama | reverse complement strand
ACACTAACTATTTTAACCTGTCACAGTTTAAAACTTCCATTAGCATCCGTATATGTAGCTTGACAGCACTAAGGTCTAGTTTGGAATTTTTTTTTTTATCTTTAATGAATTTTTTCACAATTATATTATTTTTTTTAATATTTTCGGACCCCTTTCGTCAAGAGTAACAGAAAGTGTATAAATTTTTGATCAGATGGTTACAGAATTTCACTAAAGACAAAAAAACTCAATAACCAAAATAGTCCAAAAAAACTATATTTTTTTTTTACCACAAACGGGGCCTAAGTTGTTTATTTCAAAACAATTAGGAAAACAAGGTGGTACGAAATTGTGCCCTTTTAAAAGCCCCAATTCACCCAATTGATGCTTAAAATCTAGTTTTTATTTCACCCAATTTTTATCACACACTTTAATTTTTGCTTGGGTATATGCCCTAGTTGTAGGGATTAGGACTTTTGGAGGAGCTCCAACTCGTGCAACGTCGTTATCTTGATTGTTTTGGCACAAACCCCTTATTTTTGTTAAGTTAAATAAACGAAAGATGATGCATGATTCAAATTGTAACTGGTTAAAAATTATAGGCTTTAATTTTTTTAAATTAAAATTTAGAATTTAATTTGTTACTAAGATCAAACTATGGGGGGCTTTTTATGATTTTCCATAATAAATTTAATTATCCCCACTGACACACGGCTGTTTTTATTGGGGTAATGCTATTATCGGAATGTTTACCGAAATATTTACTAAATTGACCAAAACGACGTCGTTTTGAATTTAAAATCAATTATGGCTTTTAGTTTGTTTTTGAGTTTGTTTTTTCTGTTTTTAAATCCAGAAAATATCGTTTTAGTTATTTCGGTAAATATTTCGGTAACTGTAGCATTACCCGTTTTTATTCTTAAAAGAAGTTTTCCGTAGAGGACAGAGAGGATGGTTGGATTTGGTTCCAAGAGGGTAATACCATGGGATCAGTGGTTTGGCCCAAGGGGGTGGGAGAAAAACATTTCTTTTTTCCTTAAATTTTTTAAAATATGAGGCCATGTTTGTACTATTTTTTTAGTTACTTTTGTTTTTTGAGTTCTATTTTGATTTTAGTGATTTTTTTAATAATTTAATCAAAATTTTATATTTTTTTATTTCTTGTGGCAAATCTGATGGGCTGAAAGGCCTTCTCTTTCTATCTTAAAATCCATATGTTAAGGCCCTGGAAGGCCCAACTCAACTTTGGGCTTTTCATAAAGCCAGTAAGTCCACTGGGTCTGGCCACAAACCATAGAGCAGATTCACAAAAAACAAATAAAAAAAAAATATAAGGGAAGGAGTCACGAAAAAACTTAAAGGTAAGTAATAATAAATCAAACCTTATACCGTGTAACTCAAAGATTAGAAAATTCGAGGCGGAGGAGCCTGAGACAAATATTTGTAAGGGTACTTAAAGTAATTTTTGAATTACGGTTTGGGTAAGTGACCGAGATTGTGATCTGAGAGTAAAAACATTGCGAGACGAGTTTGTAATATTTATTGTGTAGAGTGGGTTTTCTTATCCCTCTCCAATATAGACGTAGATACATTACTTAACCACGTATATTTTGTGTTCTGTTTATGTGTTATTTTTTTTATTTCACCGATCTTGTTATTGCATAACCCAATTTGCTTCCTTTGTCTAAACTATAAAATTAAAAAAAAACCACCAAAAAAAAATAGAGCACTGCATATGTATCGGTTACATTAAAAATCAAGGCCGCCAAGAGGGTGTACAGCAGCACATGGGTGTCTGGACCTATATATACTTTTGTTCCTGCAAACTTGCGAACAACTGAACAAGATTGCCAAAAATGAAAAATAAAATAAAACGATCTTGTTAACCTATTTTCTAATATTAACATCTTTATGAGAATAAAATAGGGGATGCCATGTTGCATGTTAGGGTCATGGGTACTGTGCCAGCTAAAATGGAAAGTCACCTGAGGACATACACATACCTACTGCCCTTGCCCTTTCTTTCTAATAATCTTTTGGTCTTTAGAGTATATTCCTTTGACATCACTTCACAAAACTCTCTCTCTCTCTCCTCTTACAACTAAAATTCTCTCTCCTCTTACAACTCGGTTGATAAAGATTTTAACTATGTGTCTAATGAATTATCAGTTCGAGTCCTTTTAAAATTACTGAAGTTTTATAACTTCAGAATCCTCAAATTAAACTCTCTCATATCTAAATAGAATCGACAAAAGTAATGAACTATAAAATAATATATCTAAGCTGCCAAACACACTAGATTTAGACATAAGAGATGTAGCAATGACTTGTTTTTTAATAGTTTAATTCCTACCTACAAGGAAATATTATATATGATGGAAAAGTTCGAGCATACTTTTCAGAAAATTTTATAAAGTAAAATATTTCTCGTTTTCATCTTTTATTGATCTTTTAGAGAAAATAATTTTTGAGAATAAAAAAACATCTTTTTAATATTTTCTCAAAAAATGAGTTTTTTTTT
>BRYF01000026.1:12820000-12822500 GCA_030159135.1 Actinidia polygama | reverse complement strand
ACAACTCTGACAGCCTTTCGCACTATTATTGTCTTCACCTAGGAGCATTGTCGACCGCTGATACGCCACAGCATGTCTCTATATTTGATTTCCTCCTTCATATCTGGTAATCCAATGCCCCACACTAATACTCTTGAGAATCTTTAGTGAAATGTCAAATAATGCCGTTTGTGTAATATAATGTAATGAAAATGAGTTTATTGCCTTTATGTGGATTTTTATATGCACAATGAAAATTGGGGGAGGTCAATCTGAACGACGGAGCAGTCAGCTGAGCAGAAAAGAGAAACGAACAAGACGACGAGAAGAGAGCATCAAGCCGGCCAACCAAGTGCATCGGAGGAGTTATTCGGCAATATACTGACCGAAATACTGGGGACCACCACATGAAGAATCCTTAAGAATACAACAACAAATGTGACCAGAGAATGTGAAAATCCTTCCTACTGAACTATGATGTCACCAATAGGATCACGTCTAGTTGATGAGATAATGTTCAAGAAGCTACGATAACAGAATGAGATGAAGTCCATTTGAAAGAAATCCTCATCTATACATAGAAAAACAGTAGAAGGTGAAAGGAATGCCAAAAACTCTCTAAATCTTGTACTCTTACTCTGTTTGTCTTCTCTGTTGACTTAGGTACAGGAGTTCTTTTCCAGTTAAAGAACCAGGCCGGGCAGTATTTTGTGTCTTTGTTTGCAGAGTTAGAATGCGTGATTCACTTTTCTCAATTTCAGAACGATCATAAGCAAAGGTTGCAAATCTCGATCGTTTGGTTCCGTTTTATCCCATACCAAAATTTTCTATTTTGTTGTTGAGTCTTTTGCTTAGATTAAATAAAAATTTTAGAACCTTAAAGTTGTATTTCGATCAATCAATCAAATTTAGGAAGGAATTTGTGGATAGAAAAAAAAATTAAATGTAAATTATTGAATCCAAATAACTTTTTCGGTCCCTTTACCAAATTCTTAATCCCATAAGTGAATTGGGGTCTTGGGACAATCACAACATGCAATCACCAACCAGAAACAAATGCACAAGCTGTTGCCCTACAAATTAAAAGATGGAAGGGGATATACGTGCACAAGTTTGAGGCCATACAAACGGTGAGAGATGAGAGTGACAAAGACTTGTGGTGGTTAATAAGGAAAGTGTTTTTTAATCACAAACACAAAGCTCATTGGATAGGATATACATGCACGCTCAATTATAAATATTGCATAGCCCTAAACTATTGAAAGATACATGAATCCTAACATAGTTTAGTTTTTTCAAGTGTTGGTGCAAGATTTAGTGGAAGTTCCAAGTAGAAAGAATCATATCATTGCAATTTTGCCTTTCGTCTTTATTATTGTAAATTTGCCTAAATACTCACTTTTACTCAAATATTTGCCTAATTCATGTGTTGTTCTTGATACACTATTTCGAGTCAATGAAAAGATACTTATTTACTTTTATATGGCGATCTTCTTATTTAAATGAATGTTCTAGCTTACAAGATATAATTAGGAGATGTTGTACTAACAAATTTTGATATTGAAAGTTATCGAGAGTGATAAAATAGTGACATCTTTAAATTATGAATTACAGTAGCAGGTGTGCTGTGTGACATGTCATGAAAGAAAAAATAAAAAAAATAAAAAAAAATATAACTTATTCGCTTTATCTTTTCTTTTCTTTCGCGATCTACACAAATATTTTAAGTTCACCCATTAAAGCAGATAAATGAAATTGTGACAATTGGAAATTGATGAGAAATTGAACACATGAATGATGTGGGGAAGGATTATGAATGATGAGAAACATCTTGTTTCTCACCAACCGTACCTAACTTGCTTGGCCAACAAAACAAACCTAGAAAAACCTGTAGGATCTTCTGTCCCTAATAATGTTCTTTTCTTCTTTTTCAATATTGTTTCGTGCCTCATTTGATTGACTTGTGAAAATTGTTTCAATGAGGAAACTAGAGTTGATTGATGTAAACTTTGGCCTAGAAGATTTGGCATAGACCGCGGCCAACAAATTAGCATCCCACGTGCACTTTCTATTTTTTTTTTTCAAGTACAAAAAATAAAAGGAAAACGAAAACAAAAGAGAAAGCGAAAGAGAAATAAAAAGAAAGTAATTCCTTTGTTGGTTGTAATAGGTAAGAGTCCAGGTTTGAATCTCTCCCAGGATGAGGAGCTAGTAATAGGGGTATTTAGCACAGAATTTAGTTGACGAACTGCATTCAGTGTTAGGAGTATGATTTATGGCACTATCATTGCGTAAATTCATAATTTACGGATATATAAGTTTAATGACCGATTCTACAATACCCACCATGAAGGATCCATGAAGGATCTAGTTTAAGGATTAGCCTTTTTAAGAAAGAGATAGTAATGATAAATATTAATATAAGAAATGCTCCGTAGATAAAGTAGCCTTAAGTACTTATTTACATGATTAGACATCACTCTGCGTAGAATTTAGTCTAGTGTGCCCAATTTTTTTAACA
>BRYF01000026.1:12800000-12802500 GCA_030159135.1 Actinidia polygama | reverse complement strand
TGATTAATGGGTAAATTACAGTAATCTTCCCATAAATTTGGAAAAAAACACAAGCAGCTCCATGAATTTGGCATATTACACTATGCCCCCGTAAAATATGAACTTACATGACACCTTTGCCCCTCCTCGTCAACCAAACCATTCATCGGATAGATGAAAAACGACGTTATCACCTCTTTTCCAAAGAAATGTTTGTTTTAGCCTTAATCATGTCCACACACCACCCATATTATGTCATGTTTCGATTAATTACTTTTTGGCTCTTAAACAAAAAAGATCTTGTTTGAGAAAGGCAATGCTAGGCCAAAAAGCCGTCTCACGTGAAGGCTTCCGATTTATTATAAAAAACCACTACAAGATATTAGTTAGGGCTCAATTCACTAATTCATTTCCAAAATAAAAGGTTTATAAAAGCTAAAACCTGTTTGGATACTTAATTTTTATTTTTATCTTTTTGGTATTGAATTACTATTTCACCTCCTTAATTGATGGTTTTCTTTTCAGTTAATTTTTGAAATTAGGTCATTTCGATCATATTAATTACATTGTTATCATTACTTGTATGTAGTTGTGGGTTCACTTTTTGTTTTAAAAAAAGGGCAAACTACAGTGTTCTTCCCTGAGGTTTTTATTTAATACAGATTTTTTCCCTCACCTTCTACAAATTACACTAATCTCCCTCTAGGTTTGAAATTGCATTACAAAAAAACCCTAACAATTGAATAACATAAATTGATGACATCCGTTACCCATCAAAAATTCCCATTATATCCCTTAGAAATAAAAAAAAGGTTTAGCAAAATTAATTAGCCAAAAAAGAGAAAAAGAGAGAAGTAGAGAGTGAGAGAGGAGTGGAGGTGCCAATTGGGCTGGACTTGGTGAGCTTGCTCGGATTTGCACGAGATGAGCCGGGCACGGGTCTGACCTGAAACTCGCCAACCCACTAGACCCAGGCTGGATACATCCGGCGAGGTCTGACTTGTTTGAGTAGTCCGACCCATTTGACCTTGAAACCCAGCCTGCCACGCCAGCCCAGCCTGTCTGACCCATTTTTTGGGCCAATCTCGGCTCGGCCCTGCCCACCTACTCAGCCAGGCTACCCCCCTCCCCCCCGCGCGCACATGTCAACACCCTATCAATCAAAAAGAAAGTTTGACAACCAAATAAAAAGCCAACCTCCCCCAGCCTGTTAGGGCTGGTCCTAACCCGCCCATCGGGTTTGTCGGTCCCACGAGCTGAATAGGGTGGTTGACTTTTGGGTTGGGCCCAACTTGGCCCTCCACCTACGCGGATTAGGTTCAGCCTAGACCAAGCCCGCCTAGGCCCGTAAACAAATATGATTGGGCCAGCCCAATCCGACCCAATTCACACCTCTAGAGGGGAGAGAGAAACAGAGGTAGGGATTGAGGGGCAGGGGAGAAAGATACACAACACAAAACTTAAGAATAGAAAGAGACCTCGTCCTCGCCACTGATGCACATACTCAAAATCACCGTTGTTGGTCGGGCACACCGTTTTTTATCGTACAAGTGTACTTAAATGAATCCTAATGAACTAATCCAATAATTTTTTTAAAAAAATAGACTTTTTAGGAACTAATTAGGTACTGTGTAGTTTTTATAGTATAAGTATGCTTAAATAGATCATAATGTAATTAATCCTAAGAAAATTATATACAAAAATCTTCAATCAGAATGATGTGACTTAATTACATTCATCCATTGAAGATAAAAAAAAAATCTATTATTATGCTTCATAATTAATCATTCTGTATTTTTTTTGCATAAAAATTCATATATACAAAAATAAATTTTAAAAATCATAATATTTTAAGTAACATATAACGATAAGTATATATATTACATACGCATTACATATGCACATACTTTAGTATAATACATGTGTGAACATATATAACTTGAGACTAACACGTAATGGTGAATAAGGTTGAGTTTTGTTGTACGTAGCAAATTAATTTCGTTTGTAGAGTGGTCCTAAGAAGCCAAAAGACGAGCAATGAACTTGTTGGGATAGAGGCAAATTTTGTTTTTTTGTGACAAAAATCACATGGTTTCAAACAAAGACAAAAGATGACTAACCGATCATCTAGTTCACACACACTTGCTAGTACACACATAGAGACAATACGTATAAATCATAAGTATATATATATATATATATATATATATTTAGGTTGTGTTTAGATCAAATATGGCGTGAGGAAAAAAAATTAATGGAAATGAAAAGGGCAATGAATTTAACAATCCAAATTGGTTAGATCGTATGTACTTTTTTTTTTCCTCTCTAATTTTTTTATCGAAATACAATCTTAAAAGAAAAACATAAAATTAAGTAGAGAAGAACGTAGCTGTCCGGTTCACGGGGAAAATGGTTTTTTCGATGTACAATGAGATCAATTTTAGTTGTTGTACGGTTATACCATTGTGGTTCGTTGAACAAGTTTTTAGAAACAACTATTGGTACTTGACAATAAAACTAA
>BRYF01000026.1:12720000-12725000 GCA_030159135.1 Actinidia polygama | reverse complement strand
TATTTAAGGACCCGTTTGGGGAGATTTTTTTCTAAAACAATCTCGGTTTTTTTTACTGTCTAAGATGAGTTTATGGGAGTATTGTATGAGTTTTTTTTTTATCACAGTTTACCTAAAAAAAAAATCAAAAAGTGAAAAAACTATGGTTTTTTTTTTCTTACCCTAGACGGGGATTTAGGTGGGAAAAAAAGGAAAAAAATAATAATTATGCTTAATTTTTAATTTGGCATGTTTATAAACAATTAAACCCATCTAAACCATATTATATATTGTTCTATAAAATCGACATTTTTTTGTTATAAAAATTGGAGGATGTAAAAGATTTAAGTGAATTGGATTATGGTTAATTTCTAATTTGTCATGTTTATAAACAATTAAACCCATCTCAACCATGCATATGTATTGTTCTATAAATTCTAAATTTTTTTGTTATAAAATTTGGAGGATGTAGAAAATCTAAGCCTATGTTTAGATTCCGAATTTGATGAGAAAAAAATAAAAAATAAAAAATGATATAATCCAACCGTTCATGACCATTAGATCATCTACATTTTTTTTATTTTTTTTTCTCACAAAATCCGGAATCCAAACACAGCATAAGAGAATTGGTTTTCACTTATTTCTCATGTGGAAGAATTAAACTTCTCTTCTATATGAAACTTTTTGGAAGGATTTTTTTGAAGGCCTTGTTTGGCTCGCTCTTATTGACTATATTGTTTTCTTGCTTTCCTAAGTAACAAAGAAATTCACTTCGTTTGGCTCTTTAATTTTTAAGTTAATTTTTCAGTGGGTTCTGAAGATATTCATTAAATACTTATTTCAAATCTTTTACGACAAAAGTTTCAAATTCAATGTCAAAATCTATACGCCAATTATCGAACCTAAATTGGAACTATTTTAATTGAATAAGTTGTGTTAAATTCTCTTTCATTTAAAATTTACATCTATTCAAATAGAGTCTTAACGTAAATCAATAGTTTGTGCCATTACTCTTTCCTTTTTGGCATACCTCCCCGTTTCAAATTATGAGTTGACATAAGGATTTTGGAAATGATATGCATAAAAAAAGTAAAATCTAGAACTTCTTCCATTTTTTAAGCATGAAAATAAAATTAAGTTTTTTCGGAAACTCATATTAGCATTTTTCATATTAAAATCTTTACCACTTTGTGTAATTTAGTAATTATAAAAAAAAAATCTTACAACTCTCTTGCAAATTATTTAATTTAAACAAATACATATTAAAATTTTTATTTATCTTTCCTTTCTTTTATCTCACCGCTTTCCATCACAATTTTCACTCTAATTATATAATTATACAGAGATTAATTAGGAGGAACAATAAACAAAATGTTTGTTTTTTTGGCATCTAGTTTTTAATCCTTAAAAAGATAATCAAACCTCTTTTTGGAATTAGGCTTTTAACCAACCAAAATTGAAAAATCAATTTTTTTTTATTTAAAAAAAAACGATCCACAATTCATGAGTAACAGTAACTAGAAAAAAATGGTGAAAGTATATAATTTCAAAAAATATTAGAAAAAAATGAAGTGAGAAATAATTATTTTATAAGCAAGTCAAAAATAGAAACTCGGTACAGAAAAAAATGAAGAAAAACCCGTTCATCTCAAACAAAGTTTTGATTTAAAAAAAGAATCATTTTTTCAATTTTAACAAAAAAAAGTTAGTTTTTTCTTTTATTTAAAATTAAAGAGGTCTTAATTCTTAAATATCTTCCGTTTTCTTTTTGTTGTTGTTCCCCCCATTTCTCTTATTGCACTCTCTTTTTGCTAGTAGGATGCATTTACTAAAATATTATTTGATATCGTGAAAATATTAGAGTAAAATTAGGTATTCAGGTAATTTCACGCTAATAAAGAGAAAAAAAAGAAGCAATGCATTTGGAGAAAAAAGGGTTAGCACGAATAGTAGTCACTTGACCACCAAAGGCCTCATAAAACCTTTCGCCGGGGTGTATCCATTCTTTTGTTGGGATAGTCCATACGGGATAGGGATGGCAATTTGACCCGACAAATCGGGTCTCCGTCCCGCCCCTAATAGGGCGGGTTTGGAGTCTAGATAAACGGGTTTGAGGCGGGTTATGAGAAAAAAAATATAGCTCGAATCGGGTTCAGTTTAGGCCATGAATACCCCGAACCCGCCCCGATTATGTGTAAATAGTCAAAATTATTTTTATTTTTTTTAATTATACAGTAATATCCTTACTATATATATATATATATATATATATATATATATATATATCAATAATGAGATATAGGTTTTTTTTACCGTTTATAAAAATATATATATATATATATATATATATATATAATTAAAAAAATATTAAATGGGGCGGGGCGAGATAGGTTAGGGAGGTTGATTTGTAAATGGGGATGGGGTTTTGAGTCATAACCTGTCATGAGTTTGAGACGGGGGTGGAAGATAACTTTTTTAATCGGGGCAAGGACAGGTTAGGACAAATCCGCCCCTAACCCGCCCCGATGCCATCCCTAATACAAGATCCTACACCGGTTCTAAATGAACTCTCCTCATGTAGATAGTAAAATTTATCCTCTAAATTAGTCGATCGTGATGGCCAATAATTATCAAAAAATTAAAAATATTAAAAGTGCGAAAATATTATTTTTTTTAGTGCGTTATGGATTTGATAAAAGTGGGTTAAGGCGGCTGATTCACTGATTGCTGCCACTTTTTGAAGCAAAGCAGGTGCTAAATTATTGGGGAGCATCAAACAACATCCGTATCTGCACAACGTGGCGCGTTCAAATCACACCCGTCCCATCCTAATCCACACCACCCATCAAAATCACCTACATCACCGCACTAAAGAGGAGAGATTATTATCATTGTTTCGCGCTCTTGGAGGAGAAGCAGAGAATAATGCACTTATAATGGTTGTAGCCCATTTACTTAAGAGTTACAAATTTATCTTTGCGGATAGTTAATTATTGATAATTGTTTAAAATAAAAAAATTATAATTTTTTTATATGCAGACAAAATTATTTTTATTTAATTATACATATTTGTATTTATTAATTATCTAATAAAAAATGATCAACTCATCTTCGCCACCACCACTCTGCCCACTGACTTTTTCAGCGTTCTCTGGTGAACTTTTCGACAAACCTCCAGCTTTCCATAAATAATATCACTTTTTTAGTATTTTGAGAGTAAAATCAAACAATAAAATTTTATTGTTTGATTTTTTGACGAACTTTTTATAGATAAACTTATCTCTAAAACAAACAGTGAAATTTATTTATAAAAAAATTCATCGGAGGTTGGCCGAAAAATTCGTTAGAGGTTTATCAAAAAGTCATTAGCCACCGGTGGTGGTTGCCAGAGAGGAGAGGGATAATGGAGGTGCAGTGAGAAATATAAAAAGAGTGTTAAAAGTACAATGCTATTTTTCTCCTGTGTTATTAAAAAGGAGTTTTGATTTTAATTTTTTGTGATATGGATCAAATGTGTTAAAAAATTAATATGTTTTAATTTTAAATTTTTGCGACGTGAATCAAGTGTGTTAGAAAATTAATTTATTTGACCTTATAGTGAACCCCTAATTATAATTGTTTGAATTGCCTCCATAATTAAAAATAATATTTATCTACTTGGTGGATGAACAAATTTTCTAATCTTTAATAAAAACATAGGAACGACACTAGTACGGATGACGAGTCAAGTATGGCTAGGAAGTATCTTAAACCAGCTCTATACTTTTTCGGGTGGCTTCATCTTCAACTCCACCTCAATAATTTGAATCATTTATTTTATAAGTCTTGTAATAAAAATTATTCATATTATATGACTTACAATATAAACCATTCGAATCATTAGCGTGGGTTGAGAATAAGGCCCAACGGAGACATATGGAGAAATGATGTATGGAGGGGAGTTGATCCCCATAGCAGGTATGATCAAGAATCTACCAGGTTCGAAGTTTTTGTCGTTTATAATGTAACTTATTTTTTTAGATTTTTTTATGTTTCAATAGTTGATTAATCTATTAAATAAAATTTATTTTTTTACAAAATTAAAATGCAATTGTGCATAAATCTATACAATCTATATTTAAAAATACATATATATTGGAGATAACTTGAATTATTATATTTAAACAGATCGTGTTTGAGTTGGAGTACCTACTCTTCCCGCATTTTGTCATTCATCGATTTTAACTCTTAAACTCGTTCAAAACGCACCAAACTCTTCTGGCATTGCTAATGGGTAACCAAAAATTCACGGATTTGGGTTTCCTGCGGGCAGGAACTCCCTGCAGAGTTGCAGGGAGCTCAAAACGACGTCATTTATATCCAAAAATGTATTTTCCCAAAACACATTCGTTTTGAGAGGAAAGTTTTGTAACATAAAACGACGTTATTTTGGGACAAAACGCACCCAAAATGACGTCGTTTTGGGCTCCCTGCAACCCTGCAGGGAGCTTCTGCCCACATGGACCCCGAATCCAAAATTCACCTCGTCTGAGTTTTTGGCATCCCTAGCCACATCAGAATAGCGAAAATAAATTTTATGATCAGACTTGTTTATATATTATAAATAGACTACGCCGGTGTAGCCCAAATATTTTAAGTTTTGTTAGAGGTTGATTTTGATGATTAAAATCGTTCATATTGTAAGTATTATCGAAAACTTTAATACTATAAAAAATTACTTTGATCGGAAATAAATTAATAATCAATCACTATCAATTTATGTTCAGATAAATACATATAATCCTATGTATCACACTTAATTATAAAGTTATAAAACGGTACTGAACGGATACTAAATTGTGTTCGATCAAAATAATTTTTTACAGTAATAATTTTTACAACAGAACTTACAATATTATAATTTGGATCATTAAAATAAATTTAAAATATTTAAACAACACCGATATAATCCAAAAAATGAACTGCAGACAAGCCATGTTTAAATTTTATTGAGTGATTTAACAATACTCTCAGTAATGATA
>BRYF01000026.1:12657500-12660000 GCA_030159135.1 Actinidia polygama | reverse complement strand
TTTAAGACCGTTTTGAATCAATGCAGAGGAATTTATGATGGAAAATAAAAATAAATAAAAATTTGAGTGAAAAGGCTAAAATTATTCTTAAAAAATAAATAAATAATTGAGTTAATTTATTTTTGTCTTTAATGAACTTTTTTTATTTTTTGGTTAATTTTTTTTTACTTCTCTGATTCGGCTGGGTGGAGAAATCAAAAAAGTATTTTATTTAAAAAAAAAGTCACAAAAAATTTAAGAAATCCAAATGAATCTTGTTAAAGTTGGGATTCTATGTTGGATCAGTGATAAGAACTTGTGGTTGTGAACCGGATCGAGAATCGTAAGATTCTACTTTTAATATGAAATAACATAAAAAATATAACATAATAGTATTAAAGATTTATATAAAGTATTAAAAAATGAAAATTGATATAATGCATTGTTAGTTATGATGTTAAGTACAGTGCATTTTGTACAATGCATAGACAGTACATCCCCACATGTGATGAGACCTATATTTTTGTGAACTCTACCATGTATGAGTATGTAATGTAAATGCATTGTACGAAATGTATTGTCCCTAGTTTTTTTCCCCAATATAATGGCACTTGTAGTAGAATAAATAGTTATGTTGTATGGATTAATAGCTTAATTAACAAGACAGTCATTGATATTATAGACTTTTGAGAGAAATTGTATACATGAACAAAGAGAGATTATCAAATTCGCTATCAAATTTTCAAAAGGAATTCCTCATAAGAGAGAAGCTTGGGAAGGAAACATTTAGTTGAAGAATGTATATATATATAAGAAACAAAAACTAAAAGAAAAAAAAATTGTAGAATCGGGATCATAGTAAGATTTTACGTAATTTTTAACTAGGATTACAACCACTTTATGGTGTTACAAAACGTAAGATCCTAGTGAGATTTATATCTTTCAGCTTAACTAAAGTCGTAAGATCGTAAGATCCTACTATCCAAATCGAATTTTCTCTTTCTTGGACCGGTAGTCAACATTTTCACTCTCTAGAACCAGAGTTCAAGAACTCTCACTTTCTCTTTCTCCGGTCACTGATTTGCCCCGTTAGAAAGTTTCACATGGCGCAAAAAAGATCCTTGAATCAGGAAATTTTCAATGCTGTAAGGAAATTCCTTAGCCACCGCTTTGTCTATATTCAATTTTCTTTCACCTCACATGTTCCGAGTGCAGTCAACATCACTAGGCATCTAAGATTAGTGGTGTTTGATCCTAAAAATATTCTTGTAGGCGGTGGTACCACTCTATTGTTTAGATCTATCTGTCAAATAATTGAAGGATATATGCCCACAAAGTACAAAAGAATCTTTCATGATGGAACTTGCCCATTATTCAACTTTTATTCGCAGCTTGTCAGAAATTTTAAATGGAGAATTAGTAAAAAAAATTAGAGTTTAACTATAAAAATAAATTAAATTTTGTAATTTTAATTCGATATCAATTTAAATTAGTCATTAATCTCCGCCTATCTAGGGCTAACGGAATCAACTGATTCCTATTCAAAATGCATTAAAATTATTTTGTACAGTCCTATTCCTTTTAAAGCCCTAATCAAACTAATTAATAAGATAAATTAGAGAGTATGAGTTTCATATGTATTTAAATAAACTAAAGTTTTATGCCATTTTGAAATGAGAATAGTTCGATTAAAACTTTAAAAATGACAACCCCTATTTGATATGGTTTCAATGCATTTTGGATAAGAACCAATTGTTTCAGTTAACCTAGGTAGATGAAAACTAACAAATAATTTAAATTGCTACCGAATTAAAATTATAAGATTTAATTTATTCACATAGTCAAACTCTGATTTTTTACATAATTCTCCTAATCTTAAAGCATACCAATATAATAGGAGCAAATAAATATCACCATTAAAAATAAATAAATAAATAATTACGGCCTAATTTGGGCTAGTTTTTTTTATAGATTATATAGCCACTTAATTTGGTGATAATGAGAAGAATTCAAAAATATAAAAAAATTATTTAAATTTGAGAAAAAAATCACTAAAGACCAAAAAAAATTTTGCTTTAGTTTGAAAAAAAATGGTTCTGCTTTAGTTTGATATTAGTTTGGATTGAAATTCTATTTTAGCTGAAGATTTTCTTTTATTAAATTTAAATTTGCTGAAGAATAGGAGATGCCCTAATATGGGCAATGGCCAGCAATTGTCTTGGAATGACATTCTATGATGATCTTGTTGGGCCAGCATTGTCATTGATGAATTAGGTCCTAGTCCACTAGAATGGGAAGTCATAGTATTCATGAGCCCAGCCCATGGCCAACATATATATTGGTTTAGGAATGATAAATGAACCAAGCTGCTCGAGCTTAACTCGTTAAAAATTTATTTGAAATTAGTTTGTTTCACAAATTGAAGTTAAACATATATTTTTAAGTTTTTTATGATTCAAATTATGCTTGAACAATATCCTACTTGACTCGATAAATTTATATTGTGTAAAAAATTCAAATT
>BRYF01000026.1:12632500-12635000 GCA_030159135.1 Actinidia polygama | reverse complement strand
AAACTCCTTTTATTAAGAAAAATCAAAAATAAATATTATTTTTTATAAAATAAAAAAAAATTAACTAAAGATCAAAAATCAAAAATCAAAACAAAACTTAAAAAAAAAAAAGAATTACTCCATGCTGGGCAGACAAGCCAGTTTTGGGCTCTAGGAACAATTTTTTAGTCTTGTTTATGGTTAAATTATATTAAGTCCCCCTTAACTATGATTATTTCTGATATGCCCCCTAATCTTTTGACTCAAACACTAATCCCCTTTGATGTATTTAAAATTTTTCAATTTACACCTTCTGTTAGAAATCCATTAGTTTTTTTTATGGAAAATCTCATGTGCAAAGAACATGACATGAGAAATGCAATTTATACCAAGAATACCCTTACTTTTAGTGTTTAACCAATCATGGCCTTGGTCCTTCAACCATACCATTTTTTTACTATTTAACCAAACATGGCCTCAGGCCATCTACCTTCAACTCTCTCTCTCTCTCTCTCTTCTTCAACCAAACATGGCCTTGGGCCTTCAGACTCTCTTTGTCTCTCTAAATACTCTAAATCGGTATCTCCTTTGTTGCCTCTAGTTTTAGATTGGAAAAAAATGGGCATAATAGAGACCCATTGTAGAGTGAGAGTGTGTGTGAGAGAGAGACAAAGGATGCGTCCATGTGGTAGTAGGATGACACAATAGATGGAGGGCAAAAAGGAACTTTGACACTTTCTGTTAACATCCATTTTATCTTTTATTCATATAGTTGAAGAGAATTAAGTGTTTGAGTTCAAATACTATGGGGGCAACTCGGAAATAGGTCAAAGTTTAGGGGATTTTAAAGTAATTTACTGTTTTTTATTTGTATTACAAAATTAGTTTTTATTTTTTACTTTGGTTGTTTTTTGTAAACAAATATATATATATATATATATATATATATATATATATATATTTACTTTTTTTATTCTTCTTTGACCAAAAACCAAAAACTAAGATCTAATTCAAACACATAAAATTAATCTAGGTCTGACTAACTTTTGTCTTAGAAAACCAAAAGTATTTAAAAAACATGGAGAAATTGCATAAAAGACCTTAGGATGTTTATTTTATAATTTGGCTTCTTAGGTAGATGATGACTAGAAACTAGCCAAACTTTCATGTTAATACTATGCTGCAAAAGGCAATATATATATATATATATATGTGTGTGTGTGTGTGTGTGTGTGTGTGTGTGTGTGTATTCCAAGTGTAGTTAACAATTAACATCACTGGGCATCTAAGATTAGTGATGTGGGATCCTATAATTCTTCTAGGTGGTACCCTTCTAGTGCTTAGATCTATCTTTCAAATAATTGAAGGATCTCTCTCTCTCTCTCTATATATATATATGCTCACATATACTTTCTTCCTGTATATACTTTATTTTTAAATAAATAAATATCACACTTCTTTTTATTTCATCCTATATATACTTTCTTCCCCTTTTTGCCTTTGTAAGGTCAACTCCAATCTTAAGACTATTTGGTTTAATTTTCAAAATCAATTTTGCAGAATAAGTTTTACAAAATTTGTTTAATTGATTGTTTTTGAAAGTTATTTTCTGAGAATTTCTCAAAAAAAATGCATTTGTAAAAAAAATGTTTTCACATTTCTAAAAATCGTTTACAGTAAAAATGAATAATATATAAAACAATAACAGTGAATGTTTTTTGTTTTATAAAACCATGAAACCACGGACCAAAGATTTGGTTGGGCCTCTCCCAGGGGTCAGTGCAGTTAGCTAGCTCTTAGGCAAGCAAGCGCTAGTATGTGACGTAGCTTAAGTTCGATTTTCTACCAGCTGCGTAAAGCCTGCTATTTACATTGTGGAGGGGAGACTTAGGGGGGGGCCGCCACTCACAGATTAGTCCGGACGTAAGCCTGGGATACTGTGGTTAATCAAAAAAAAACTTATTGGGCCAGCATAATAATGGATGAAATTGGGACCTAGTCTATATATTCACGAGCCCAGCACGTGAAAAACGTATTCCGAGCTACAGATTTTGACGACTTCAATATGGGTTATTCGGACCATAAAACAAAGATGGTATTGCTCAATTAGGGGCCACGGACCCAAAAATAAGCCCAGCCTTGTAGGCCCACTTCTCTTGGAGGGGGTGTCATGGAATTCATGAAGGCAACTTCAAAGAAGAAGAAAAAAAAGAGGCAGGGGCTAATTTTATTTTTGGACCTGGTTCTCTTTGGAGTCCAGAATATGGGTTGCAGTCCGAGTATTTTAGATCTGATTTTGAGCTTATTTTGATAATAAAATTTTTATATTGTAGACTCTATAGCAAAGATTAGTTTGTTGATCGGGCACAGTTCAGTATCAATTTAGTATTATTTTATAACTTAATAAATGAGTATGACAAATGATTATTCTTATTTATCTTGATATAAATTATAGGGTTGTAGGGATAAAAAAAATCGAATGCATATAAAGGTGGTGGTTGACAAGCAGTTCCCGGTGGCT
>BRYF01000026.1:12552500-12555000 GCA_030159135.1 Actinidia polygama | reverse complement strand
GTACTTATTTCATGCATAATTATTTACGCCAATTCAATTCAATTTTTCTTCTTTCTCTAAGTCTATTGTGAAATCCATGAACTAGCGCAGCTCCAACGCACACGTCAATTGCCTACTATACCCAAATTCTGACATTAATGCAAGCGACTCCAGGATTTTATGTTAGTGGTGACATTAAAAATTTAAATTGCATAATTTTATAACATTAATATCCAAGACCTCGTGTTTTTGATAAATTAATAAAATAATTTATAATCTCAAACTATTTTTTTGAACCACAATTAATTTTTTTGTTTAGAAATTTATACATAATGGTGTAATTAATCAAAAATCCAAATAAATGAAGTTACTTTAAAGTATGTATAAACGGCATTTAACAAAAAAGAAAAATCGTCATCAACTTACAATTTCTATATAATTAGGTCTTCATTGGCAACTTATATCAATTTTTAGAAGAATATGTACTTAAACAATATGAAATTTCGTAGGTTTACACATATACATAATATACATAGTACAAACAAATACAACTATCTATTCGTAATGGGGTCGATCCGTGAATTGATCGATGATGACATATTACATGGTATTTAATTTTTGTTACCCAAATAGGGTCTCCATAGGATTCTTGCTAAAATAGATAATATTTTCTAAAATTTTCATCGGTTCACATATAGAAATAAACTTTTTTTTTTCAAAATTAAGAAATATATAAAATTTATATTTTAATCTTTTTTTTCCTCATTCAGTGTATTTAATCAATACCACTTGGTTATCAGCGGGCTAAAAATTGACTAGTAAGGGTTGACAAATTAATTTGGCAGTGCCAAACCTTTTGCCCATGGCCAAATTAGACTCTCTTTCAAATTTTGGGAAGTCTGGTCGTCTCTCTCTCTCTCTCTCTCTCTCTCTCTCTCTCTCTCTCTCATCACAAACGCTATTTTTATTTTTTATTTTATCAAGAAAGTCGAAAAAAGAGCCTATTTTGCATTGAAGAAAGGTTGCCAATTTTTTTTACGTATATAGAATTCTTAATTTCAACTTTGACATGCCATTTTAACTATTAATGTTCATTGGAAATTAATTCTTTTCTTAAGAATTTATTTATTATTATTTCTTTCTTTATATCTTTTGCTGGGTTATTAATGGCCTTTTGTCTCCAGCTGAGATATTTTGATTTTTTCTTTGAATATTATCATATGTTCTTTCTTTCTTTTATTTTTTTTCGTCTTTATGTGCAAAATTTCTTTTCTTCATTTCTTTTGTAACGTTATCGTATTCAAGTTATGACATCACAAGTGGAGTCTTGAACTGGTCACTGATAGCCTAATAGTCATGCGCCTGCCAGTCTAATTAGTTTGGAGAGAGACAAAATGGAAGGTCTTAAAATTAATGACGTTCAGTGACATTAAGGCCCTGTTTGGTAATGCGTCAAACTTTTTTTAAGTTTGCTATCAAAAAAAAGCAAAAAATTTTGGCTTTTTTGCTTCTGTGATTTTACTTTAGCTAAATCTAAGCAAAAAAAAAAAGAGCAAAAAAGGCAACTCTATTAGAAAAAAAACTGAAAAAAGTTAGTGCCAAAAGGAGCCTAAGACACGACATAGTTTTGACATAGCGTTTGCCTTTTTGTTAGTGGACCAAACTCAAATTAAAAAAAAAATTGAATTCTGAGAATTTTCATTTGGATGTTTTTGGATTTCTATTTTTGAATAATTAATTTTTTAACACAAATTCAACTACAAAAAATCTCAAATGCAACTGATAGCACGTAACGTTAATAACGTAGTATCAACAACTAATAATATATACCTATACAAATAAGATGAGAAAATCCTAATTGGTAAAAATAACAACCTTTTAAAAAAAAATTAATAACTGTTATGTTATGATTTATCGGATAAACATCCTATTCTATAATTAAATTGTGATATCAATAGTCACGTAATATGACTGCTGCAAGAATTTGTTTAATGGCGGCTTAGATTAACCGGACAGTAGTTGCCCACGTGGGCCAGCTACATACAGAGAAAAAGAATACTACAAAAGAGGAAGAAAGAGTCAACAAATCTATCTATCAATCTCTCCATTTGTGTTTGTGTGTGTATGCATATATGTAGGAATAATTGAATCATGCGAAGTTGAGTTTTCAAGTTTCAACTCTTTCGTCAAATTCAAAAGAGAGAGGGATCCACTTGCTGGTGACTGTTGAGAGATAGATGAAAACCTTTGACCTACTTTTCTCTTCCCCTCTTTCAATGGATCGAAACTACTAGTTTTCTCTCTCGAACACACACACTCTCGTAAACAGGGAATGCATTTTGATTTTTGCAAGAAATCACGTCATCAAATAACAAGTACAATAGAGATAAGTAACACAATTAAGTACACGTATTAAAAAAGAAAGTAAACTGACCAACAACAAAAGGACACAACGAAGAGATACATGTTAGCGGTGAATGCACATGATGTGTGTAATATGTATAGTTATTATAATCATAAA
>BRYF01000026.1:12515000-12517500 GCA_030159135.1 Actinidia polygama | reverse complement strand
AAAATGATTACATAATTTTCCAGGGTCTTCGTCTCGTCGAGAGCTTTCCAACGATATATTATAAGAGGAAAACGGAGTTACGCAGCAAAAGTTACGACCGATTAAAGTTTACCGGTCACGCGGGCATAACGACGCCCCCGTGTCTCCAAGTAGTCTTCAGCCTGGCTATCTACATCACCATACCAAATACGAATACTAAAAAAACTGTATGGCACAAAGTACGCAAAAAAAATAACTTTATTTTTTCGTTGTACACCTGCTTGGGCCCACTACACTCAAGAGTGTGTGTTCTCAACCACTGTGTATTTTAGAGTACCAAGAACTAACAAAATACTAATTGTGTCTGGCATTTCATCTTGAAGAGGATTGATTGCATTCGCTCCCCACTAATCACTCCATAGAATGAGGGTTATATAACACCCCTATAGCTAAGGTATTCACTACTTAATAATACTAGTAACTCCACCCAAGTCATGGCTAATGATTTTTCACATTTTATGTCAATGAGATCGAATATCATGGTACCCCGTGCCATTGATGTGGTTATGCGTTCCACTCACCTTACACTTGGTGCTTTATACTAATATTTTGAATAAAATAAAAATTATCCAAAATAAAATTTGGGTGGATTTGGGTATGGGTATGGGTATGGGTATGAATATGGTAGGGTGAGCACAAAAAAAATGCATATATACATATATTTGTATCAGATCAATATAATTTTTTAAAATATTAATATTT
The DNA here is from genome assembly GCA_030159135.1 of Actinidia polygama. NCBI lineage: Eukaryota > Viridiplantae > Streptophyta > Magnoliopsida > Ericales > Actinidiaceae > Actinidia > Actinidia polygama. The sequence goes on along the minus strand of BRYF01000026.1, from coordinate 12,516,759 downwards.
ACAATGGAGTCTACCATATAACAGTTTATACTATCAAAATGGACCCAAAATAGAAGGCAAAACAATATTTAAACAAAAAATAATGTTCATAATTATTTGATAGTTGTGTAGCACCCACAAAAATATAAACCTGACAAAATTAAATAAAGTAGGTTTCAACTTCAACAGGAGTAGTGGACCCCAATTGAGTCATTAGACTTTAGCCAAAATTAGTCAAAAAAATATTAACCCTATCCAATCATTAATTTCTCAAAAATCCCTAATGACTTTCCGGAGTATAGGCTTAAACCTATAACCTATTGTGGCGAGTCTTGGATGAAATTAAACCAATAGGCCTAATATGGCATAAAAGAATCACTTGAGAGATCAACAAACCACAAAAGATATAAATATAATCAATATAATTACGTTAATAGTGCTCCAATAACATTAGAACATGGATTTACTAAAAACATTCATAGCCAAATTGTAACTTCCAGAATCAATACAAATCATCACAAAATCAAAACCTAAAAAACGACGAACTCAGCATTTCATAGCGACACAGCGGACACGAGTTACTAGTCTTGAACCACGAGACAATGCAGTCGTCGTGATACACATGTGAGCACGGCATGCGAGTAACTTCAGACCCAACACGAAACTCATCCAGACATATAGCGCAATGATCCACCGAACCCAAACCATCACGAACAACGACTGTCTCCAACACCGGCTCGAACATGGCAACTCCAAACGATTCTGCCATAGCCAACGCAACTGACTCGACTTCATCATCCGATACCCCCACGCCAACCCAAACGAAAACCATAATTCCGGGGATGACCCTACTGTTAGAGTCAACACGACGAATTCTATTTGCGGTCATCGCCCTAGAAGAAGTGGATACTCGATCACGGGATCCCCATCAGACAGAGGATGGGCGATAAGCTTGAAAATGCAGTGTCACGGGATTGTAATCTGTCGTGATCTAGTACGCTCCATAACTTCGATCCACCTAGAGGTTGATCGTGTGGTGTGTTGATAAAAGATAGTTCTACGTGAATCGGATCGTCCACATTGAATTCAAGGAATTGATCATTGGTTACAGTAACATATCGGTTTACTATGCGGAATGGATAATCTGTATTTGTTGACATGTTACGTACCACTAGAGATCGAAGAACAAGAAAAGAAAGGTTTGACTGTAAAGTTAATATCTTAGGGAGAGAGAGAGAAGAGAGAGAGAGAAGAGAGGATTCCTAACCTAATTCTGAGGGAGTGCTAGCAGTGAATTTCATGTTTACAATGGGGCATGTATTATGTGTATATATAGGTTCTATAAATCCGTGGTTAAAAAAGCTTGGAAACATGTTTAGGAAGTTGGACACAAATTCTTTTATCTTCCAAAGAGAAAATAACAAAAAAATAAATATATTAAGAATCATTTTGTAACACAAATTGTTCTATCTTCAAAAGAAAAAATAATGTTTATTTTTCTTAAAAAAAATAAGATTAATGATGGAAAATAAAAAATTGGAAAAATTACGAACAACAACAACAACCTCATTAACCAATTAAACTTTATAGTTTCAACTATAACAAATTAAACTCTGAAATTTTGATTCAAACATAACGTTCTCTACTTTCAAGGCCAGAAAATTAGAAAAATGATATTGTTCAATGTTATCCTCCTTTAAAATTCTTAATCGATACAATTAAGGCTTTTAAAGGAGAACAATGAATCTTAATTGCATCGATTATGGCTTTTAAAGGGTGA
>BRYF01000026.1:12495000-12497500 GCA_030159135.1 Actinidia polygama | reverse complement strand
CTCTGGTTGTTAACGTCGTCTTTACTGTCATCGACCTCGTTGTCGTCACCATTACCATCTTCACCGATAACGGCAGTAGCGCAAGTGTTATTTTCGTCACTTGCTCCAACATCGTCACCCATTGTCAATCCATTTTTCTTGATAAATATAAATATAAATATATATAATCAAGATTTTTTTGGAGAAACCAAGCATTTAGAATTTATATGAGTTTTAAGTCATCTACTAAGGAATTATCCTATTTTTTTGGTAAATCTCACTTTAACACTGCTGCACGTTGCACTCAGTCTCATTTTGCACCTTCCACTTTTAATTTGAAAAGTCTTCCCCTTACACTTTCGATAAAGTCTCAATTTCTCCCCTTTTTTCCGTACGATGTTAGAATGGTGGACGAAAAAGATGGTTTAATTTTATTTTTATCCCCTAAACTATTATAATTTTATTTATTTAGATCTTAAACTATTAACTCGATCTATGATGTCTCTAAAAAAAATTAATTTCAGTCTATGAAGTCCAAGTAAAGATGTATATTCAAATGATAACGATAAAAATGGTCATGTGCATGTCATGTAACCAAACAACTCTATTTATATGGACAAAATAGACTTTTCATTTAAAAATCACCACTATTCATTTCTCTCTAACTCACTCTTCTCTCTTTTCTCTATTTGTCTCTCGCTAAATTCACAAACTTTTTTTTTCTTTGTCCTCTACCTACGCTACAGACTCATACTGATCTTAGGAAGCCCCAACACAACCATTAGGGCACTACAAACCTCCACTCACTTCTACCCACTAAAGCACCACCATTCATCTACCACTGTCACCACCAAAATAGTTAATCCCTACCATAAAACACCACTATCGAAATCCCTCCAACTAATAAGCACTCTAACAACCCGCCTCTCATCTCCAACTCTAGACAACAACCATTCTCTTATCGTTGCCCGCGATCCAAATCGGCTAGACTTCTTTTGAATCGGTAAAATTAAATTACGAGAGCACACCAAACACTTGGTTTCCCATCATGTGAGAGTTCTTTGTACTCATACTCCAATAACGGTTACAGAAGAGGAGAGATGGAGCGAGAATGAGTTGTGGGTTGGGCTTGGGTTTTATGTTCGGGTATTAGTGTAGGGTTTGGGTTGGGCTTAGTTATGTGTTCGGGTATTAGGGTAGGGTTTGGTTTGGGGAGGATTACTTAAAATGTCAATTTTGCTCATTGATGGTATGTGCATTGCACGTGATAACTCTTTCTGTCAATGATTTTAATGAAAGCCATCAATTAGATTTTATAAACTGAAATTAAAAACTTAAGGAACATCATAAATTGAATTAATAGTTCATGAACTAACTAAATAAAATTATAATAGGTTAAGAGGCTAAAAATAAAATTAATTCATATTTTCCGTCAACATTCTAACTCCGAATGAAATGAGGAGGACATTGAAGTTTGATCAAAAGTGTGATACAAAGACTTTTAAAGACTGATTGCAAAGTGCAAAGGGAGACTTTTCCCTTTTTTTCCCTCTGCAATTCCTTCTGCTAAATCGGTTATCCAAATACATTTGCCTAAGGAAAATAAAATGAACATAGAGAAATTGATGAATTCAATAGCTCAAATTTATTTATTTTTCCGCCAATTTTTCTTTTCTTCTCCAGAAAGCCATTAATGAATCCTTGAGCCAAATGCAAATAACGCGTGGAAAAGAATTCGTTATCCCATATTCTCTCACTGATTTTTCAAACACATTTTACGCAGGTGAACAAGTACGACGGGAAGTGGAAAAAGCAGTGGTTTGGCGCCGGAATATTCTACGAGGGCAGCGAAGAAGTCCCCGTCGACGTGTTCAAGAAGATTGAGCAGCGGAAGGTTCTCAGCAACTTAGAGAAAGCGGGGCTCTTATCGAAAGCCGAAGAGTTGGGTCTTACTCTGTCGGCCATCGAGAAGCTGGGGGTGTTCTCCAAGGCGGAGGAGCTGGGCCTGCTCAGCCTGCTCGAGAAGGCGGCGAGCTACTCGCCGTCGGCACTGGCCTCAGCGGCGCTTCCCATCCTCGTGGCGGCCATCCTCGCGATTGTTCTCATTCCCGACGACTCCGTGGCCCTGGTGGCGGTGCAGGCCGTGATTGCCGGCACGCTCGGCGTCGGGGCTGCCGGGTTGTTAGTCGGGTCGGTTGTTTTGGGCGGGTTACAGGAGGCAGATTAAGTGACCTTTTTTTTTTTTTTGAAAAAAGAAACATTTGGTGTTTTTGTTGATTGTTTATATGCCACAATATCATAATGAGGATGTAAATTATGAGGGGATTTTTTCTCAATTTTCGATTGGTACCAAGGAAAATTGTTAGATAGTAGGGGTGTTTGTTGCAGTTTATTTTCTAATCGTATAATTTTTTTAAAAAACTTGTGCTAAATTCTTTTGCACGTCATCTCCTACCTATTTATGGCCCAAAAATAATATAAAAACAAATTTTTAAGAAATTTCACTTGATGCATCTTTAGT
>BRYF01000026.1:12480000-12482500 GCA_030159135.1 Actinidia polygama | reverse complement strand
TTACGATTTTCAAAACATTGCTTTGAATGACTATTTAGTGGTGTATTATAATAGCCTTAGGAGGACTAGAGTTTAGAGGGAGGAGGAGAAGAGAAGAGAAGAAATAGAGAGGGTAAGCGAAAATAATGAGGGTAAAATAGAGATGTAGAGAGTAATAAAAAAAAATTATATGATACACCAAGATGAGCAATGACTCAAGTATCCTTGAGCGTGTGGCTCGGGTAGGGTGTAGGTTTTGTGTGTTTTATTCATCTCACAATTATAATATTTATTTTGCATACATAGTGAAATCTCTCTCGTGGATATAGATAATTTGAGCCGAATCACATAAATTTTTTGTTGTTATCTCTTTTCGTATATGTGTATTTTTTTATCTATTTCTAAGTGCTTATGTGGAATCGAAGAGATATGCGGTATAAAAGAATAATATCCCATGGTATCAATACGTCAATTTCAAATAAATAAATTTGCGAATTTTGTGCAAATTCCCTAGAAACACGCCAACTTGCTAGTTGAGTGCGTGTTCCCTAGAAACACGCCAACTTCCCACGAATTATGTCATTATGTGACTGAGTTTAAAACCATTCAAAAAGAAACTAATAGTGTGTACTTAATAACAATAAAAGCGTACTTAATCTACTAATAAATGATTTAAACGTATCTACTTTGAGTTATGCGAGTTTGATACATACATGACATGTTTATTATTCTTTTTTTTATTGGGTACATCGAAAATCAACATGTTTATTATTCAAGCTATAAGGTTGTGTCATTTCTGTATTTGTGTCACAAAAGGCAACCCTAACTTCATGTTTAATTCGACCAATGTTAACTTATCGTGTCAATAATTATTCTACCGATCTTTAATAAATATACTTTAAAGTTATAAATTTCGGGAGTTAGCATGAATAGTAGTCACTTGGCTATTGAGAGTCTTATGAAACTTTTGATATGAGATTTGACTCTTATTTGCGTGTTATTAATTTCTATGTTGGTTCAATCTATACGGAGTTTTACTCCAACTTTAAATGGGTCTATCACTCGTGAACGGTGGAATTAATTCATCAAATTAATCAGTCCAATGGTTGGGATACTAGATATCAAAAGAATACTTTAAAGCAATAGTTTGTGCAATGCATTTGTTATTTTTGGATGGGTTGCCAGATTGGGTTTTCACCTATTGGGCTGATCAGATCAATCCAACAATTGGGCCCATGTGTATTCTCTCTAATGGGCCTAAGTTGGTGACACGTGCCCATTTATTGGTTGGGGGGCCACTCTTTCAAAATTCCATTTGCTTAGTGTTAACCCATTTGGTGGAGGAAAAATAAAAATAAATGAAGAACTACGAATTTCTTCTTGTTTTTTTCTTTTTCCCCTAGAAATTCCTCCTTAAACTTTTTATTCAAATACTATAACTTTTTTTATATTACGCTTTGGAAATTGTAAACATAAAGAAAGAATTCTATATAGCTACTAGTCCTCTCCTTTCAAAACTACAATTAAAAAAAAAAAAAGAACAATACACCAAAGTAGAATAAGAAAGTTATGGTAAGTCAACATCTTACATAAAGCATTGGATCACAAGTAATTGGGATATATTCTTTTCTTATTCTTCTATTTTATCACGGGTTCTCTTACAGACAATGTAATCTTCACACTGCATTTAGACTGGACAAATACATGAGGTGGGTGGATTTTATCACGGGTTCTTTTTATTAACCTAAGAACATTGGCGGTCCCAGGGGCGGGCGGGGGCCACGGCCCCCCCCAAACATTTGAAAAATCCAAAAAAAAAATTAATAATTTTTTTTTAAATTTTTGATGTTAAGTTTAACTATTTTGCTATTGGTTATATACATTTGGCTCCCTCTAAATCTTTTTTTACCAAAAAGTCCATTAAAAATGTATAATTCAACTCTCCCTAAATAAAAATTCTGCATCCGTCACTCCCTAAGAAACTTATAGAGAGTATAGAACAAAGGTGTAGAGATGTAGGGAACATGAGAAACTGGGAAATACCTGTTGTTTGGGTGTTAGGTTTTTAGGTGTTTTTCGTCTCATGATCTGTACGCACTATAAAACATTATAAATTTATATATCTCATTCATCTGCTAAACCCTGCACTACCCAGTCCCCCCTACCCCTTTCTCATGCATCCACGTGGGGTTGCACGTGAAAAAACATTTAGTACATTTTTGTTTCAATTCATTGATTGTGAGTGCTATAATTTGGATATATATATATAGGAGATGGATCCGGGGACACAAATTTTGACACAATTTTAGACACTACATCCTAACCCTTGAAATCAAGGGTTGAGATTACAATGTAGTAAATTTTTCTAAAGTGTTCTTGAAGTTTATTAAAATTACGTCGTTTTAATAATTCTGAAAAGTAATCTGAACCCATATATATATATATATATATATATAGTTGTATACTGCACTTCATTAATTAGGTTCATGCATTGGCTATAGATGTTCATTGTTCAAGTTAC
>BRYF01000026.1:12450000-12452500 GCA_030159135.1 Actinidia polygama | reverse complement strand
TCGATAACATTTTCGGTACAAAGTGTGGTGATGTAGACTTACCCAATAGATTATTAGATGATAATGCGTATGAGGTCACGAGTTAGTGGGTTCCACCCATGAATATGAAATAGGGACCAAGTGGGCCCAGACGGGAATGGGAGTAGACGTATGAGGGCCCAATGGTGGCAGATTGGTTGCAAGGTTCTATTCAAATTTTATTGGGAATCAATGGATGATGTCATATGTGCAGTTGCTATTTTTGGGTCCAGTGGGCGGGTTGTCTTGTGGGCATAACAGTACTCTTTGATCCTAATTGTTTGCTGGGTTATCACAGTTCCGTTCGGTTAAATTTATGGTAAAATCATAAATTGGATTGTGAGTAAAGGTTTAAGTTTTTTTTGAATTGAACAAACCGTGTGAATTATCAAAAAGTTCGGTTTAATTTTATGGTTTCTATTGCTCAATCACATTTATATTTTTTACACTGATAAAGACACAAAAATACAATTTCTAAACTAACAAAAATCACAAAAATTAAAAATTTAAGATAAACTAATATATTAAAAATCTTAACTTAAACTAATAAAACTTTAAAAAAAGTACCAGTTCGGTTCGGTTTTTAATTGTGGTCCGGATTAAAAACCTATAAAATCAACCGTGCGGGATAATTTAATTTTTTTTCCCACTCCTAATCGTTTATCATGTAAAACTCACTGAAATTATTTTTGTCAACCACTAGGGGTGCTTGGAATGACAAAAACTAAAGGTTTCAACCCCGAAATCAAGTTCAAACTTCCCTGGTGGTTAGTCTTTCGGAATTTTAGCACAAAAGTTGATGAGCATACATGCCACCGCTAGGGGTGCACAAAATTCCCGAGACCCGACCTCATTAGTTCGGGTTGCTTCGGGTCTATCACCGTCTCGGGTCGGTTCTAGGTCTGAAAATCCTGGACTCATCCATTTCGGGTCGGTTCTCGGGTCCATATAATTTTTTACCCAGAACCGACCCGAGATGAGAATCGACCCGAGGAACCAACCCGAGATCCGAGGAACCAAGGCGAGAACCGATCATATATAAACATACAGTGCACTCGCGCACACTTGATTATTACCTATGCTACATAAAATTTAGGGAGAATCGAAGAACCGATCCGAAACAACCCGAGAACCAAGGAACCGAGGAACCGAACCGAACCGGAATCGAGTGGTTCAGTTTGGTTCGGGTCTCTTTTAGCATCGGGTCGATTCCGGATCTAAAAATCTAAAATCGTGGATGGTCAGGTCGATTCTGGATCTAACTCAGATCCGATCCAACCCGACCCGTGTGCACCCCTAGCCACCGCCAATGTGTGAATCGGTGACAGTTTAAATCAGTGAATAAATCCAAACAAAAGAAGAGGCGTTTCTCCCTTAGCGCCTAAACCGCACTATACCTAGCTTTAATAAATAAAAAATGTTTACGATTAAACCGGTGAACCACCACATGAGCTCGAACTGGGTAAATGCGTTAGAAAGCAAGAATCCAGACCACTTAAAAAAAAAAAAAAAAGAGATTAGACACTTGGATGAGACTAAGCAGCTAGAAATTGTTCTAATGCGCCCGTATCTTGATTAAGACCGAAAACCTATCTGTAGTAGGGCCGAGTTTAAGCTGTCAAACAAATGATAGAATCGAATAATAAGAATAAGCACTAGTAGGGATATGGATGGAGTCTCGCTCAGTAAGGAGTCGTAGATTCGAAGAAAGGGAAGTGGCCTTTATGTTCAAATGACAACTGCCCCTTTTGGCTGCGAGGTCATTGTAAGCAATCAAACCACATGGTTGGAGTACCTTTGTTTTAGAAAAATAGACAATTTATTCTCAATTTCTATATTTCTTACGGACTCGGGAATGATTTATTTTCCCATTACTGCAAACAAGAATTTGTAATGTAGACAAAGTACAAACGTCGCAAACAGGGGCGGACCTAACAAGGGTCAAGCAGGGGCTACAGTCCCCTTCACTTTCAAAAGTTTACAAAATTTACTTTAGATTTTTTTTTTACACTTTTGCCCCCTTAAAATATATTAATTTTTTTTTTACACTGTAGCCCCCGACCTAAAATCCTGGCGCCGCCCCTGGTCGCAAATCACATTTTTGCACGAGTGGAACGAGGAAGATTTTCGGGTTTTATCAAGGTAAATGTTCCTTCAGAACCAGCATTTTGGAGGTTGACAGAAATTTCCACAAATTGTTGAACAAAGTATGAACCAGAAGTGAGTTCATGCAGCTTCAGTGTAGGCATACTCTTACAAATAGCTAGAAATAAGTGGACTACCCCATCTCATTGCGGAGAGGAAAAAAATACTTATAACTTGTTTGGATTTTTCGATATTCTTTTTCAAGTAACATCATGGCAACGCGATGAAGTATAAGATGGTCAGAGAGAGCAAGAAACTTACAATTAAACAGAGGAGAATGCATCCAGCAGCGCCAGGGAAGAAAGAATACCAAAAATTCAAGACGTGCAACTTTGCT
>BRYF01000026.1:12390000-12392500 GCA_030159135.1 Actinidia polygama | reverse complement strand
TTAAAATTAGTATACTTTTTAATTTATTCTTCATTTTGTAGCAATGTATCTCTTCGTATATGCATGCAATGTATCTTTTATCTAACGTTTGTATCTTATCTGTTTTTTAGGTTATAAAACTCTAATGAGTACGCCTAATAAGTATTTTTTTTGTAGTGCTCGTGAGCACGGGCAATTATTAATATAAAAAAAATTTATGATACTCATTCTCTCCATTCTGAAATGTCTTGTATTTATCTCAAACTTTAAGGATCTCTTTGTGAACCCCTTTTTTTTAGAGCAATTAATCTAATTTATAGGTTAGTTCAATTAACAACGTAGAACTTCTACTTTGAGAAATACATAGAAGGAGAGAGAGAGAGAGAGTGAGTCAGAGAGAGAGTTAAGAGGTAGAAAACTTGTAATCATTTTTATGTATAGTTGATTTTCTTTTCTCTTCACTGCAACATAGATATACAATCGAACAAAAAAAAAATTGTGTTATGTTTCTTTTGTAATTTCGTTTATTCATTTTAATTGTTTTATTAGTAGATTAATTCGTTTTTGCCTAAAAAGTGTTATCAGAGTTGGTGGTTAGCAATCTATGAGCGAACTCTCATTGGACTCTCTTGGCACAGTACACCGATGTCATGGTTTTGCAATTGGCTCTCGACTGAGCATGAAAAATCCAAGGAGCAAGATGCGTGCAGTATGTGGCAAGGTAGCTCTCGATGAAGTAAGGATGGATGGCTCTTGATGGCTGAGTAACAATCTAGATCAAGGATTAAGGGGTGCTCGAACGATCAAATTGTTAGATTAAATTTAATGGGGAGTAAGGCTAATGTATGGTGAAATTTTAGTGAATTCTTTTCAAAAGTTTATATTTTTCTTATTTCTCTTGATGAAATTAATTTAAAACTATAATTTTTTTTATCTATTTTGGAAAAAAGTTCACTAAAAACGAAAAAAAATCATTTTTAGCCCTAAAAAAAATTATATTTTCAGACTTCTCGAAGAGTGAAATCACAAAAGTATAAAATTTTAATCAAACAGTAAAAAAAATTATTAAATAAAAGAACTCAAAAATTAAAACATCTAAAAGTCAAAAATAAAAATAAAAATACCCAAACTTGGCCAAGTATTGCTCTAAGCACTCGTGAATAATAATACACTTTCTTTAATGTAGAACCCACAAGTGTTGGGTTCAGTTTCCTTGCTGCAACTAACGTGAAAGGACACCCAACGCGATGGCGATTACTAACAAAAAGAAAAGAAAAAACCCATCACAAATAACGAAATATTATAAGAAAATCAAACAGTAGTTGTTGTAGTTCGATAAAGTATATTATACAACAGAAGCAAACATTAGGGATGATAACGGGTCGTGTATAGATTGGAGACCTCACTTTATACTTCTATTTAAAATTCACTTTCATCTCCGAACCAATACTCAATATCCGACTGGGTAGATATTGCTACTAAACCCATATCCAACCTGATACCCGAATTTAAAAAAAAAAAAGTTATATCCTAATAATACAAAATTTAACATATTTATATATCAAATTTCAACATATTTCCTAAAAAAACTTTTTAAACGCACCACATATTACAAAACCATTCATAATTTAGTTCATTTACGACATGTTACAATAAAAAAAATACCAAGTGACATTTTTCATCATCCTAACTCTCTTTATGATATATATATCGAGTTTGGGTTGAGTTCAGGTATTTGAGTGTGGAGGTAGTCAAACCATACTCAACCCATACCCGATCGGTTATTTCACCCCTTCCACCATATCTACTTTCATTGGATAAAAAATCAGATAAAATCCATACCCAAATGCCCAATTGGGTCAGCCCTGTCGAATTTTGTTGGAATTACCATCCCTAGCAAACACACTATGCCTCGTTTGGATGTAATTTTTTTAACTCATTAGCTGCTGTAGTTTGCGAGTTTTTAGTTAAAAGTTTTCACCGTCTAACCAAAATTTATATTTTTTCTGATTCTTCCAAACTATGAGGATATGAAAAAATATTTTTCTTTATGTAATTTGAAGAAAAAACGGGAAAAAAAATTCTATTTTACTTGACAACTAAGCTAAATTTTGTTGCTTTTAGTAGACATTTTCCAAATTTAATTATATTTTTTACATTTTTAAATTCTTCTCATGAAGAAAAACAAAAAAAAATATAAATTTTTAATAAAACAATGAAACAATTATCTAAAAACGAAAGAACATGCTAACCAAAGCAAGATTAGCTCACTTCTAAACTAATTTACCCATTCTAAATTGAGGCCAAGGCTCTATTTAGAGTTGCTTATTTAGTTCACTTTTGAACGATTCTAATTCACTAAAAACTGAACCGTTTAACCTAGTTATAAAAGTTGACCGCTATTTTAGCTCTTTTCCTTTTCTTACTTGGTTTAGAGCATCTCCAACGATATTATGTATTTTGCCTAACCTGCTCTCAAGAAATTACAGCATTTGGAGTGCAAAAAAATTAGGACATGCTA
>BRYF01000026.1:12350000-12355000 GCA_030159135.1 Actinidia polygama | reverse complement strand
AAAAAAAAATAAGTATGAGGGATGAATCATGCTAATTAAAACAAGTATGACTGTATGAGGGATGAACCATGCTGGTAAACATTCCTAATTAAGAACCAAGAAAATCTTATTCAGCAGTGTTACATGCCTCGAATTTAGACAAAAAAAAACTTATCGAATTCAAAATATATAGTTTATATTCAATTCGTGTTTTCCATTTTAAATTCGAAAAATATTTCCTAATTCAAATCCGGGGCTATAAGGTTTCCAAATTTTATTTACTCTTTTGGTCCAAAGGCCACCAAGAATGGCAATAAGTTTCATGACTGTTACCTTTATTTTTCATGTCTTTTTTATTTTAAAAATAAATCTTCTTCCTTGCATCTAGTCACCGAACATCTCAGCAGCTGGTCTACTGTGGACCGCAATTAATTAATTGACCACAAGTTTAGAATACTAATGTCCTCTTTATTTTTATTTTTATTTTTTTTGTTGTCCTTGTAATTTTATAAAACTGATGGCATCTCCAGCCTCCTTATCATCATTTTTATTTCAGTTAAAGGAGGTTTTCTTTCCCAAAAAACTTCTTCAATAGACTACATATGAGGCTCTTTAAATTTGACAACACAAGGTTTAGGTTTATTTTCACAATGATTGCATAAGTCTGTATATAAAGTATTGACTTATTTATTACAAAAATAATATTATTTTTTGTATAAGAACATTTAATTGAGACACATGCACAATACGTGATCGATTTTCATCACTATTTATAACATATTAATAACGAAAGTGGTGTAAGTAATATGATTAAATAGTTAAGAGGTTCAATATGATTCACTTTTTAGACAATGAAGTGAAAGTGACAAAATGCAGTAGTTTGGGAGTGTTTGAGAAATTAAAATCAATTTTTACTTTTCCTGTATTGAAAGTTGTATCAGGGTGTTTGTCATAACTTCTCTACTTCTGCTTATGGGTCAAAAAAACTTTAAATGTATGTTTGAAGTTTCGATAAAAATGAGTTATAATTTGGTGTTATAGCATTGCTCTACACCATTCAATGAATGACACTTGTTCATATATTGTCCACTACCCAAATCAAAAAGCACCATTGCTTAAACCAATCATTTCAATATTAGAGCACCACTAGAATTTGCTTTAAGAGCACAAAATAATTTCTCGATAAAGAGGGTTGGATCAGATATAACCACACGATGTTTTTGTACTGTATATGTGCTTGCATGGCCTATCCCATGAATGATGTGGTATTGATGTGAAAATCAACCATCTCAATTTATACAATAAATACCGTATAAGTTTATATCATGTAGAACATTATATAAAAAAAATTATAGACCGGATAAGAATATTAATTTACTTAAGTAACCATAATAATATACAATATCATATAGGATAAAAGGTAAAGTCCTAAATTCATTCTTAAGCCATTGTTACTCCAAACAATGGTTTGGTTTGGATTGGATTGGATATAGATGGAAGCTTCTAAATCAATATATTTACCCCAAACATGTGATAGGATAGGAAAGTTTCTCAATTCCCTCATATACGATGGTATTGACGGATTGAATTGTATAGCTATATCATATCCGTCATCTTTCTTATCGAAACCCCAAACATAGCCTAAAAAATTAAAAAAAAATAATTTTTAAAATCTCTATTTTAATGATTTTCAACTTTGCTCTCATATAAGTTAGGAAGCATGCTTAGAAGAAAGTATAAATTTGTAGCATTGCATAAAAAGAGAGAACATAACAGGTTTAAGGGGACATTAAGCATCTCCATATATACTTCCTAACCTTTCTCCAAATCCTAATAAAGTAAGAGATTTCCTATTTTTAGAGGATTATTTTTAGTAAGAGAGTAAATTAAATTAAGAGAGAGAATGGAGAAATAATTTAAGATCAGCCCAAAGAATGTGGGTTTGGCCCACAAAATGATCAGTCCAACTATACTGGGCCTCATCTCAACAAACTTTAAGATCTCCATCAATTTTAGTGGGATAACATACATCAATATAAGCACTTCGATTCACAAAGTACGATGACGTGTTGTTTTTTTAATTTTTTTTTTTGTATTTTGAAATTTAAAATGATATGACTTTTGTTGCGAATAATTTTTTTTTATAAAATTTATATTTTTAGAAATTACTCGTTGAGATCTATCAATTAAACATTCTTTAAAAATATTCTTGGGATTTTTTCATTGAGAAAGTTTTCTCGAAAATCTCTATTTTTTCGTAAAAATATATTTGTAAGTTGTTTTTGGAATTTGGAAAATTATTTCAAGACAAAAAAAGTATAAAAATCGCAACAAAATGATAACTTCAATGAGTCAATTTGGACGAAAAATATTACGATATCACTTTAGTTCAAAATCATATGAATTTTATTTGCATATTGTTAAACGCGGCACTAAGGCAAACCACGTAAATGTAAAGTGAATCTTGCCATATTTTTTATAAGCACAAAATTCCGGGATGGTATCATATGAACCCGTTTGGTATAATTTTTATCCGAATTATATTATCTTTGTTTTAATTTTTTTTTTGATTAAAATTATTTACTTTTCCATTTCATCATTCATAGAGGAATTGAATAAATTTAAAAAATACGACACTATTAAAATAATAGTGTCTACGTAAAAAAAAATGAGAAAAAAAAAATATTCTCATTTTTTTTATTTTTTTAAATTTTGAACCTCCTTATTAAAGTTATATAAGTCTACCATTCACGTATGGATCAATTAACCATCCGTGGGTTCCGCCTGACCCTTTACTCCCGACATAACCTCTGACTCTTTTTTATGTGAGTAGTGATAGTTATATATCTATTTTTTGGTGTATACAAGATACATTTATTTTTGTCCTTTTACAAAATAAGTAGGACCCGTTTTAATTAGGGTTTTCACGTTTTTTTAAAAACTCTAATTAGGACAGATCCCACTTATTTGTGAAAGAGCAAAATGGATGTGTCTTGTACACATCCACTTTTGAGTATGTACCAATTATTATTCTTTTTATGTCATTCAGCTTGTCTTTTTACTTTTTTGCCCTTCGTTCTCAGATCGAGCAGACCCAAGTCTTGTTCGTTTTTGGTCACAAATTTCGATCTACATTGCTACCAATGCCGAATCTGGTGGCCACAAATCTTGGAAGGGACTTTAGGTAGTCAGACGTTGACTGTTAAAAGACTGTTGGTGGCCGACAATGATTGTAAATCGAGCAACGCCTCCATAAAAATTACTCAATTTCTATATTTGTGTGGGCTATAGAGATGAAAAGGAATAGAACGTAAATAAAAGTAGTGGCTGACAAGATATTTTTGATGATTTGACGTTGTTTGATTGAACTGGTAAGATAGTAATAGTGAGAATGATCGCTCAAAACTATTCTGAAAACGACTCTCCGAAGTTAGTGTTGGGGTCTATCCATTTTGAGCTTTAGCCCAATTAGTTTACAAGTGAACCCAATTCCAAAAGGTTTTGACCCATCCTTCGCCATGAGTTGCTCTCTTCCAGGAGTTTTTGGGCTCCCAAGGATGGCCATAATGACTCCAAAAATATATGTAAATTTTTGCCTATAAATAGGAGTGCACAAAATATCCAAAAAAATTGAAAATCGAACCAACCCAACCTCATCGGGTCGGTTTGGTTAGGTTTTACCATGCCATCGGTTCGGTTTTGAGTCTGAAAATTGTAGACCCATCTGGTTCGGTTCTCGGTTCTGTAAGTTTTTTTACCTTGTACCGAACTGAATCGAATTGAACCGGAACCGATCAAGGTGGTTTATTATGAGAAAGAATCGAAGAACCGAAGAATACAGTGCACTGATCATATAGTAATACAGTGCACTCATCATACACTATTATTGCTCATGGTGATTTATTTTGTGAAAGAACCGAATAACCAAAAAGATTAAAGAACCAAAATGAACTCGATTGGGTTGGTTCGATTCGGTTCCTTTGGACGATCGGTTTCATTATGGGTCTAAAAATGAAAAACTGATCAAGATCGGGTCGATTCTGATTCTGGGTCTATTATAGAACTGAACCGAATCGAATTGACCCATGCACACCCCTACCTATAAATATCTCTTGTAGGCTATGTATTCTAGGTGAGAGGGGATAGAGAGAGGGAGAAGAGAAAGAGAAAGAGAATAGAGAAAAAGAGTGAGCTAATAATGAAGGAACTTCGGGCCAATAGCTCCTTTGCTCAATTGCGACATGAAAATGGTGAGGATAAAATAGAGATGTAGAGAGTGACGAAAAAATACTATGATACACAAAGATGAGCAATGACTTAAGTAACCTTGAGCTTGGGGATCGGTAGGAGTGTATTTTTTTGTGTTTTGTCCATCTGACAATTGTAATATCTATTTTACATATATAGTGTTATTCTTGTCCCATAAATGTAGGCAATTTCGGTTGAACCATATAAATTTCTTGTTGTTATCTCTTTTTATGTATTTTATTATTATTATTATTTGTGGGTGCTTCTGTGGAGATGGGGGGATATATGACATAAAAGAACAATATCTCAATAGTTAGTGACCGAAAAAGAAGAGAGAGAGAGAGCAAGATGAGGGTTCTTGTCTCTAGTTTTTAGAGAGAGAGAGAGAGTAGATGGATAGAGTAAGAATGACTTGTCTATAAGAGTGAGTCTATTTCCTTTATAGAGCATCCGACGTGTGTGTACACACCAACTGCCATGTTAGTGACTAGGTGTTGAGCCATTGTGTCATCGTGTCATCCGCGTTTGAGCACAAGCATATGGATGATAGAGAGAACTTAAAATTAGGTTTGATCTCTAAGAAATGGGTAGGAGTAAGAGAGAAGGTGAGAGAATTGGGTTGTTGTGCACTCAACGTTGAAAAATGGGAAGAGGTAGAAAGTGAGTCTTTTATTCGGGGGTAAATTTTATTTTTATTGACCTCAGATGAGGTTTTTGACAAATAAGTCATCTCCTTTGTAGTTTTAATAGTAACATTGATTTTTTTTTATTTT
>BRYF01000026.1:12295000-12297500 GCA_030159135.1 Actinidia polygama | reverse complement strand
TTTTTTTCCTCCAAAAAAATATCACTTCATTTTTTTTAAATGTGTGAGGCCCACATTGGTTGTGATCTAATGACCAAAAAATCTCTAAAACTATGTATTTTTTTACTCATTTGATCATTTTTTTATTAGAACCCACAAAAAAAATTCAAACACTCATTTCTTTCTCCTTTATTTCTCTCAAACTAGCAACACTTTTTTTAAATCATTATATTTTATAATTTATTCTTTATTTTGTAGCAATAATATTATATACATGGCGTTAATATATATTTTATCTGTTTTTGAGATTATAAAACTAAATACGCCTAAAAGATAATTTTTTTATGTATAATATATGTAGACACGGAGATTACTGGTACATAAATAAAACGGAAAGCAAAAGCAAAAGTGTAGACACGTGAAAGTGGAGATAACCCTAACACATAATAATGACTAAAGTGACAACATTGTCATCAAAGAATCTGCACTTTTACTTGCCATATATGAGAGAGGAACTCTTCTATTGACACGTAAATATCTTTTGGAAAATAGGTCATAAATATAAACATGGCGGGCTGAATTATATATGAGGCATTTATATATTATTTTTTTAATATTTTTAAATAAGAATTATTAATTAAGTCAGTGTAATCTAGTTTTGCTAACAAGTTATTTTTAATTAAACATAGAACTACTAATCCACATAATTTTTCTGATGATTTTTTTGATCTTAAGTAGTTTTTTATTTATTAATTTTCATTTTTGTTTACAAAAGAAAACTTCGTGTGGAAATAATTGTAACACGTATTATCAATACGATTCTATAAGCAATGCATGCATTTGAAAATAAATTTATTCTATATGCTATCATCATCTAATGATTTTAATTTTTTAAAATTAAGTAGAAAGTTTATTCCATGCATGTATTTGTCTTTATTGATTGGCATTTTAAACTTTTTTTTAAAAAATTATGGACCTTTTTAACCAATAAATTATAAAGAATTTTATGAACTTGTATAAGTCTAATAAAAAATTTAGGACCTTCTAAAATTAGGAGCCTAAAGCAATGGCTTCGTTGGCCTTATGGTTAAGCCGCCACTGAATATATATATATATATAATTTTTTAACATTAAAAAATATAATGGGTGTTTTGTGTGAAAAAACTAAAAAAAGTCATATTATTTTTTGTACATTTTATAAAATATAAATTATTCTTTTAAATTATTTTTTGAGAAAAAAACTCGTTATTTTTGTATCTTAATCATTTTGTAGTGAAGATGGTTTTGAGTATATGAAAATATCTTTTTGATGATTTCCCAAAAATATATTACGTTCCAAAAATAAAATCAAAAAATAAGTTTGGAAAAGCATCTGTTTGGGTCGGTTTTCAAAATCAATTTTGTAAAATACTTGTTTAAATATTATTTTTTAGAACAATTTTTTTATAAATATTTTAGTATATTATTATTTTTAAATAAAAAATAATTCTTGGAAATTTGGGGAGTTTTTTGTATATTAAAAAAATGTGTTTTTTGTAATAACTTTCAAAAAGAATTTCAAAACTATTAGCAAAACTGACATGTGCAGTTTCTAAAATATATTTTCAAAGATTTTCACACCACAGGTCCACAGCCAATCAACAATAGACACTTAACCAGATCAGCTTCAAGCCAATACATCATAAACCTCCCATCAAACCTTTTATCTTTCCTAATCAACCATAGTTTCATCATCTCAATCAAACATGTTCTTGATGGCATTTTCTTGATGTAACAGTGAGAATTTGCATGACTTGGGTATTTGGCATCAAAGCATGTGCATTTTTGCAGGGGGGGGGGGGTACTACTTATGAGGGTGATTAACAAGAATGTAGAGGTTTGGAGAGGGATAGTTCAGGTAATTGGCAAAATTATTAAGGATTTTGTTGTAATTTTGTATAGTAAAGACAAAAAAAATAGAGTTTCTTAACTTTTTTTGCATAATAAAAAAAAATAAAAAACTCATAATAAAAGAGTTAATTTCTTAACATTTTTTCGTCTTTTAAAAGATTCGTTTTTATTTGTAATTTTCTATATATGTACTCAAAATTCATCTAAATGCTTTGTTTAGATTATTTTTATTTATAATTCTATATATCTTTATTTGTTATTCACTTTCTAAAATGAATATTTATTGAAAATGACAAATTAATGTGGGAAATAAAGCTTAGAAAGCCTTCTAAGAAAATGTGGTTCCAAACCATAAGAATTGTGTATGTATTTTTTTCTTCTTATAGCTCAACATCTCTGTTCAGTCCAATTGAGTTCGAGAGAAATTAATCTGATAATTCTAAATTTTACGGTCGGACAAACTTCTATTAGCTCTAAACAGATTAAAATTAACGATTCCGTAAACACAAAGTCAGAGTTCTAAGAACTTTGGATGTTAGGTTCTAGGCAGAGTCAGATACGCATAATGATTGATGAGTGGTTACAAACAATATTGGTGAGTCCACTTGGATGAGAGCCACATGATGGAAAA
>BRYF01000026.1:12207500-12210000 GCA_030159135.1 Actinidia polygama | reverse complement strand
AGAGAGATTACTCCTCCATTAGTGTGACAATCACTTTAAAAAAAAAAAAGGAAAGAAAGTCATGTCTAGCTTATATGCAGCATGTTATATGCATATAGTGGTAGGTGGCAATGATTTGTGTATACCTTTTTTTATCATCAACCTTCATAATTTCCACATGCGAGCCAGCAATCATGAATTGGTCTTTGGCTACACCCTTTGTCTTCAATGTTTACACTTTCCTTCTTTTAAGTTTAGGGTATAATACACTTGACGTTCCTATACTTTTTTGTAAAATCCTACTTTGAACGTTTTACTATTTCAGTCACGTGTCAATTCAATCTTTCTGTTTATATGTCATTCGATTAAGGTCTACAGAACATCTTTCCGTCACTTACGCTAATGAAAGATGGACGAAATAGCCACAACATCACTTAAACTTAAGTATATGTAATATGTGATAGAGTAACACAATTGAAAGTAAAAAATGTGAATTAGATGAAAGCCCTAAGGGTACAAGGTGGAATTTACACTTAAGTTTAGTGTTTTCACTATTCGCGGACGATCGGAGGGGCGGGCAGCGGCGATGGAAGCAGTGGCAGTCCCAGGGGGCGGGCGGGGGCCACGCCCCCCTCCCCTCCAAACATTTGAAAAATTCAAAAAAAAAAAAAAATTATTTTAATTTTTTTTAATTTTTTTTATTAATTTTTATTATTTTGCTATTGGTTATATACAACTGCCCCCTCTTAAATATTTTCATCGAAAAATCTATTAAAAATTTATAATTTAATCCCCTAAATTAAAATTATGCGTCCACCACTGATAGAAGGAACGGAGAGACCGTCACGGTGGGTCTCTCTGCTTCTTTCAATTTCTCTCTTATCTATATGTAGATTTTAGAATTTTTTATTTTTACTTTTAATTAGTTTTTTTTAGCCCAGATAAAAAAGAGGGCCCCACGCTGATGATGTATCGTGGCCACGTCACCAGATGTGTTCATAGGTTTTCTGTAAGAGAGCTGTTTTTCACAAAACCCTGACACGGGGTGTGTGATGATGTGATGGGGTGTCCAAATTTTTGGACAACTTTACCCTTCTTCTATTCTCTCTCTTTCATATATTATTTTTTTCTTTTAATATCATCTTTTAATTATTTATTAAAAAAATTTAATCAAATTTTATTTATTTTTTTTAATTTCACCTTCCGAATCTTTATGATAAATTTTATAATTTATTTTACTCCCACTTTCAATTTTTTATAAAAGAAAACAATATAGATCCAATTTTTTAATATTTTTTTAAATCTTTCTCAATTTATAAAATTAATGCAAAACTAATTAACATAATTTTTTTTTGAACACTAAAAAGAAAAATTAAAAATTGTTATTATTAATTTTTTTAGTTGTCAAACTACTAAAAAATGCATTATTAATTTTTAAATATAGTCTCAAATGACAAATCTGAATTTTATCTTTAGTGCTTTCAAAAAAAAATTATGTTAATTAGTTTTGTATTATATTTTATAAATTGACAGAAATTTAAAAAAATATTAAAAGTTTTGATCCATATTTTTTATTTTATAAAAAACTGGAGGTGGGAGTAAAAGAAATTATAAAATTTTATCATAATTTTTTTATATATAAAAATTCATAAGGTGAAAGTAAAAAAAAAATAAAAAAATTTTGATCATTTTTTTAATAAATAACCGGTGGTATTAAAAGGAAAAAAAAGAATTAAAGGGTTAGTGGCAAAGTGAAAGTTTGGGAGGGGGTGGAAGTATCAATTTATTTTCTGTAATCCAAATCCAGCAAGAAATGGGGGTCACTGTTCTTTACTTCTCTAATTTTATTACTTACAAAAAAAACTTTGTCATCTTTGCTGCATTTTTTGAACTATTTGTATGCATGTACTTTTTAGTATTGTTTTACTTACCCCAAAGTAAAGATTTGGGAAGAAAAATATCTTTCTAATTCAAGTTTTATAAACAAAAACACTCCACAATTCATACAACTGCTTGAACCCAATCCTTAGAGAATTATGTGTCGTGTTGGGCCCATAAAGCATTTTTTTAATCTGTGTTTATTTCGCGTAAAGTATACTGAATATCCCTTATTATTTGCTTTTATAACTCGAATCCAGTATTACTTGTCAAAAACATTAGGAGTAAGCCTTAATTGCTCGAGGCCGGCCTCGATGGTGAAACCTACCATATGATGTGCATTATAGCTGAAAACTTTTCCCACCAAGGTCCTTTTTGAGAACAGAATCCAAGAGTAGAGAGAGATGAAAAATGCGTCTCGACACTCCAATATTCCAGTGTCACTCATCAAACACATTAAGAATACGTCTCAACCGCTAAGCTAAATCCTTTGTCGGTTAGTTTATTTTTTTTAATTAAAATAACAATGGAAGAAAAGGGACTGTTTAGCTGCCTCTATGGTACTGGTAGGGTCTTTAAAAGGAAGATGTGAACTAAAAATGGGACATTGGACAAGTTCTCTGGTTCACAATTCATTACAACA
>BRYF01000026.1:12160000-12165000 GCA_030159135.1 Actinidia polygama | reverse complement strand
TTATAATTGGTACCAAATAAGCCCATTTGTAATATTTCTGTTTGATAACTTATTTAAGGCATGTAATAAGTAAAATTGAATGAAGTTAGTTTGATAATTACATTTACGTGATTAATTAAGAATTTAAGTGCCTCAAAAGATTTTAAATAGCAAGGTAGTTATTTATTTATTTTTGATTGAATTTGTAAGTTTCTGCATTAACATCGACACCTATTATTACTCACCACCTAGCACCCCAACATCATACCACTGTTGCCGCCGCTACTACCACCACGGTACCACCACCTACCATCCCTCAACCATCATTACCACGATCACCGCTACCCTCCACCTCAACAACAACACGACTATAACTCTCAACAAACAACCACCACCACCACCACCATTACGTTAATTCTATCACTATTGTCGTTGTTGCAATAATCACCACCTTTATTACACCAACGCTCCACCGCCACTACCACCACCGTCACCACCAAAATGTCACCACTTCTTTTTAAAAATTGAAGGAGACAATAAAAAATAATAATTTTTAAATTTAACTTCTTGTACATTTAATTCAGACTTTTATATTTTTAATGCAAATAAATTTTCAACTTAACAAATTTATTATCCAGTTTTTAGTTTTTAATTTTAATTTCAATTTTAACATTTAATTTTATCAAACAGTACCTTAACATTCGAGATTACATCACATTGAAACGAATATATATATATATATACATAGAGAGAGAGAGAGAGAGAGAGAGAGAGAGAGAGATGGTTAACTTTCCTACCCTACAATGTTGAAAAAGAATCATAAATTTGATGCCGTGTATTTTCAGGATTTTGATGTCAACATTGGAAAACTCAAAGCCCAATGTCTCACACCGAACTCCAAATTTGACATCAATATCAAATCACGTACCATGTGAAACCATATCCTGACACAGTCCAACGCCATTGGTTTCCAAGCTATGGGATAATTTACTTTAATGATTTGAATATCTTCTGTTTCAACGAGTGTAAATTAATATTCTATGAAAAAACCAAATCGATCTGTTAAAGCTATGACGCCAATCCCGACGCTACGCATCAGCTGATCGTTCCGCCCCGAACTGATAACCATTGGTTTGATCGCTTCGATACCTTTCAAACCAGCCAGACGAGATGGACAAGGAATTTTATTGAATTTGATTTTAGAAAAATGAAAGAAAAAAAATTGACTTTGGATATAGACTGTTCTCTATTTTTAAATAAAATATAATAAAATCGTGCAATTACACCGTCTAACATTTGAATGAATAATTTATTTACAAGGATTAAATAATGAACTCATTGAAGTGGGATTTGCCTAAAATAGGCTTTCACATACCCAAAAACTCTTTCGGGTAACTTGAACTTTGGCAAACACTGATAGTATTATTGAAGTGGGATTTGCCTGAAATAGGCTTTCACGTACTCCCACTCTTTCGGGTAACTTGAACTTTGGCAAACACCAATGGTATCATTCCCATATGATCTATTTATTTTATTTCGACCAAAGTATTATTTGTATTGAAAAGATTAAGAAGAATGTGTAGTTTTGAAAATGAGATTCGAGACAAATTATAACATTAGCTCGCTAAGTTGGTATTCTCTATCCAATTCCATAAAAAATCATAGCAAGGTATCGCCCTGGAACGGGGAGATCTCTTTTAACTTGCAACTCGTAATCATGGTTACATTTGAGTTTTTTCTGTGTGCGTGCACAATAAAGAGAATATCATATTCTAAATAAACCAAAAGACATTTTCAATGTTATTTATGAGACTAAACGAAGTCCAACACATTGAAGAATCAAAAGAAATTAATCTACTTTCAATTATTGATCATCACTAAGTGAGAATCACAGAAAATAAATGGAAGAGAGTCAACATATAGTAACATGAGGGAAATCAACAAAAATAGAGAGAGAACTCCGTTTGGTTACAATTTTCTGGAACAGTTTTACAAACAAACTTTTCAAAAATGATTTTGAAAATAAAACATTAGCTATTTTTACATCTTATTTAGTTTTAATGAAAATATTTTTCAAGAATTTAAAAACATCTATCTAATATTTTCTAAAAAATTATAGTTTCGAAAATATCTAGTTGTCCACCAAAACAAGTTTATGAAAATATATTGCAAAACTGATTTTGAAAACATCAACCAAACCGAGCTAGCTCTCTCTCTACGTAGATGGAATCAGGGTTTCTTGTGGCATACAGCTTTGATCCACCTGAGGCTACAGGAGGTGCCTTGCTTAACTTCTTAACGCTGGTTGAAGGCCGCTGATTTGGCCCTGCCAAATCCTTCGCCCACCTTATTATTCCTTCCTGCGGTGACCACCGCCACCACTACCTTGAGCAAACCATGATGACCCCTTCCCTTCCATTTCTACTCCCACAATAATCTCTCTCTACACAAAATGATCAAATCTAGAGAGAGAGAGAGGGGTACAAGTATAGATGAGGTTGGGTGGTGGGGGTTGTGTATCTTATTATATGTATGAATGGGGATGGTATCTTTGATCTCTATTTTCTAGACGGTTTTGAAGTTTGAATTTTGTAGGTCAGCTTCAACAAGTCTAAGAGGCTACAAGTCAAATTTTGTGAACGATGGTTAAAATAATGGGAGATTCGGCCAACCATTATTAGTACTGAATAGATTGTAGGACAATTGGTATGTCCACCTAATTTCATCTTAAACCCTCAAGTACAGTAGATAAAATGTGACAAAAATATCCCTAGTATTTATTAACTCCCACTCATACAATGCAACCACCTTCGTCGCCGGTGATCAACCATTTTTCGGCAACCCGGCTGCCAACAACAATTTTCCGAGGACCCTTCTCTAAACGCTGTCGACATTTTCCAACGTCTGGCTAGCGAGACAATTTTCAGCGACCATCAACTGACTACCAACAACATGTTTTGACGATCGATGACGAGGAGATAGTAAAAATCTATAAACAAGAATTTCATTGTTCGAAATTCGAATATAGTACAGTAACAGTAAAATTTATCTATTTGCTAGTGTAATTGTAGCGATGGTAAAATTTTACAAACGAACATAGTCATAGTATGAATACAATAAACAACAACGATAAATTAAATGACTTTGCAAAGGCAAAAATTATCCACAATAGTTTTTTATTAAATTAAATGACTTTTAACTCATAAGATTTTAGGTCCGTAGACTTCTCTGTCTTGCAATAATTTGGAGTACTAGCCCTGTTTTGTTTATCCAGTTACATGCACCACGTCTTAAACAATGGTATAACCTTAAGATAAAATTTGGTTTTAAAGAGTTTTTTTATTTTATTTTTAATTTTTTATGATCTTTTTTTCAAATTTAGTTCAACTTTTTTCTTTTATTTTTTAGATGCTGGTAATATATACAAATTTAAAAAGTAGAATTTTGATCAAATCTTAGTTATTTGTCTAATATCTTGAGAAAAAAAAATTATACCACCCTTTAAATCTTCGGGTAGAAAACACAAGTTTTCGTAAGGGGTAAATAGCACGAACTTCTCTAAGATCTGTTCTTAGAACTTTAGAATCCTTACCGCAGAAAATTCCATACTAATAGAGCGATTACTACATCATTATACCAACCATCACCGCCACAATCACTAATGACTTACTGATAGAGCCACTATCACATCACTTATCCCTACCATCACCGCCATGCCTCGTCTTGCTTCTAAACTCTATAACCACTGCCGAAAATCTCTGCCCCATAACTAAATCACATTGCACGAGGGGAAGGGCTTCCGAAAATCTGTGCCCCATAACTAAATCACATTGCACGAGGGGAAGGGAAAGATAAAAGAGACAAGGGGAGGAAATTTTATTTTATTTTATTTACTTTTGCTCGGTAGGGAAGCAAAAGTTAAAGAGGGAGAGAAAGGTATTAAGGTCCTTGAATATTTTTTGTGGAGGGTAATAATGTAATATCATGCTTTCATTAGAAGACAAACATTGCCAGGGGATATTAGTGTAATTTTTAAAAGTTAAGGGAGAATTTATAGTCCTCGTCATGCAGACTTGGCCTTCGTCTTCTAGAAAATTAACGTACGGGAAAGAATATTTAATAAGTGGGGTTTCAAACGTTAAAATTCCTCGTGTTGTTTCATTGACATGTGTAATCGTATCTACAACTTAGTTGGGCCGCCCCGACATTGGGGTTGCCCTAACCGGATGTCAATATAGTTGCCCTCGTATATTAATACATTACCAAAAAAAGTCATATAAGTTATAAAGGAAAATTAAAATCAAAGTTATATTATACTTTTAACTTAAATTATATCAAAAAAATCAAAATCAAAATCAAAATCAAAATCAAAATGTAACCACAGTTAATCGATTATGGTAACATTTTTGTTATTCTCAATTATTAATAAATCTTTTAACCTGTGAACTACCACAATAATTTCAAGTTGCCGATGAGCACTTGCACCAGTGTCATTCATTGACATGCTCAATCTTTTAAACTGTGCGGGTCTGACTAATAAAATTCATACCACTTAATTCAAGTCAAGTTCTTAGAAAGTTAACCACCCGAGCATTATGAAGGAATTGAAACAAATTATCACTACGGTTCCACATCCAAACCTCACAACAGCTGATCTATTCACCATCGGTCTTCCATACAATAATTCATATACAAAGAAAAAACCTAAACTACAGCACACAAAGCGGGATTGTGATCTCCATTAACCAATTCCTAACATCGGATTTCAGTACATCAAAAACCTAGGATTTCTAATTCAAAAGCACTCTCTCATTTAAGAATCATCACTTGGGCACTCTGTGTTTTCATACTGCTTAATTCAAGTTCTTAGAAAGCCAATCACCCAAAACCTCACGAATGAAGTGACACAAATTCTTGCTACTGTTCCACAACCAAACTTCACAACAGCATTATCTATTCACCATCGTTCTCCAAACAACAATTTGCATAGAAAGAAAATTGAAGAAAAAGCCTAAACTACA
>BRYF01000026.1:12132500-12135000 GCA_030159135.1 Actinidia polygama | reverse complement strand
CGAGTTCGCATCCTCCGAAGTGCGTGTGTGTATAGAGTATTCTTAGAGTATATAAAACGATGTTATTTTGTATATTTTAAAATCAAAACGGTGTTATTTTAATCTTATCATGAAACGACGTCATTTTACTGTTAATTAAAACGACTTTGTTTTCAAATTATGCATGACAATTCATTAGCTTGATTAGGAAAATAAAATAATAAATACAAGTTTTTATTGTATTTTGTATTTTTTAATTAATTACATGTTTAATGCACATTTTTAACATATATTAATAAATTCTTCAAATGTTTTAATGTATTTGTATAAATATTTATACACTTCACTTATTAATCACTGCATATCAGTGGTGGTTAGTCTTTTCCTTTTTAGTTATTGGATATAAATTTAAGATAGCGCCTTTTACACATTTTTTCTCTGATTATATTTTTACTTAAATACCCTTCTATTTATATTTTTAAATTACTTATGCTCAAATACTTTAACTAAACAAAAGAACAATTAGATAAATTTACCTAATAAGGACCCAAAAAATGCAATTCAAAAAAAGATAGGGTACAAAAATCATCGCTCTAAGTTTATTTCCATTTATAATCTTACTTTCCTTTTTATAAACTTTGTAAGGTACTCGAATCTTAGTTCAAACTTAAATTTCAATCATTTTTTTTTATTTTTACTTCTTTACGTAAATTTATGTCAAATTGAGTTTAGCTCAAATGTTTACTCAAATTAAGAGAGATTCATTTATTGACTATATTTCACTAATATATATACTTGACAACTATAATTTCCATTCATATATAGAACAAAAATAATAGGTACACACCCAAAAATGTACATACCTAGGCACACCCTCTCACAAACACAGTGGGGGTCGCCCTAATTAGAGTTTTAAAAAATCATAATTAGGGCGGGCTCCACTGTGTTTGTGAGAATGTATGTCTTGTACACACCCCTTGCTGCCACAAGGTCACACCGCCTTCACAACCATTGCTACCATACTAAAGTTATAGTTGCCGCCACAATCACGTTTTTGTCATCGTTCTCTCTTTCAAATCTAAGATCTACAACACTGATCTACCACCACCACCGGTCGTTTCCAACAACATCCAATCTTTTTCTCTCCCTGAACAAAGTTTTTTTGTATTTATTTGTTATGTGTTAGTGTTTGTTTTTGAAAAAACAATGGTGAATAAATTATATATTTTTTGAATGAAAAAATATTAAAAGTTCAAAGTGAAATTTATCTGTTCAAAACAATTAAGTTTTGTTGTTTGAACAATTAAGTTTATCTGTTTGAATAATCAAGTTTATTTGTAACAGTTGAGTTTATTTATTTGAATTATCAGTTAAGTTTATGTTCGAATAATTAAGTTTTGCATAACAGTTATATTTATCTGTTTGAAATATTAATTTTTTTTATAATGGTTAAGTTTATTTGTTTGAATTATCGATTAAATTTATGTTCGAATAACAGTAAAGTTTATCTGTCAGAGTTTGTTGTGGTAGAAAAGTGGTTCAAAATTTATAGTTAAGTTTTTATTATTCAAACTAGTAAAATTAATTATTTAAAATAGTAAATTTTATAGAAGTTGAGTTTTATTATTTTAAATTTTTCGAAAATGAAAGTTTACTGTTTGACTTTTCAACTTTCTAATAGTGAAAGTTTAATGTTTGAGTTTCTAATAAATTTTCCAACAATGAAATTTATCTCTAAAATCAACAGTAAAATTTATCTTTGGAAAAGTTCGTTGGAAAGTCATTGCTCGGAGAATTTGTTGGGAAGTTCGCCGAAAAAGTTTTCAGTCGAAAAATGACCTCCGGCCGCCGTTGGTGATTGTCGGAGAGGGTAGGAATGTAGTGAGAAATAAAGAGTGAAGAGAGTATGAGAGTATTTTTGTCCGATATGCTATAAAAGAATTTTGACTTTATATTTTTTATGACATGAATTAAATGTATTAGAAGATTGGTCAATGAATCTTAGAGCGAAGTTTTTCTTTGTTTGAAGGAAATAAAGTGTAATTTTCCCTTCTTTAGATTGGTTGTATTTTCCTCCCTGGAAAGGGAGACAACGTGCTCGTGCCGTTGCAAAACTCACCTTACGTATGCATATAGACCGATAAGGTGTGAACACCCCATAGAGGTGTGAAAAGTTGAAAAACCAACACGGTATTATGGGTCCCACTGCATATATTTTACGGGATTACAGCCGGCCAATCCTTCGAAAAGGATCCATGGCGATGAACCTTTGAAGGTTTCATTGTTGGGGGTGTTGGGTTGTGTGGGTGTGTGGTCTGAGTGTGACCTCTCTCTCTCTCTCTCTCTCTCTCTCTCTGCGTGCACGGTTGACCCGGTGAGTCAATCAAGGGTGCAATTGCTATTAATAAGAGCACATACGAGCAAACCCAAGATTGCACTTGCTCAATCAAAGCTTTTAGAGGGAGAAAAATGCCGCAGAATGGAGAGTGGGAGGAAAGTTGCAATGTTGATTCGGAGGAAG
>BRYF01000026.1:12017500-12020000 GCA_030159135.1 Actinidia polygama | reverse complement strand
TGTATTTATTATTTTTATGTTTTATAATTACAGAAAAATATTAAAATAAATATTAAAAATAAATTAGGTTTTTAAGATATTTTTCTTGTAACTTTAATACATATATTTGTAATAATGATGTATTATGACAACAATATTTTTCTTTAATTGTGAAACATAAAAATATAATAAATACATCACATAGTTTGACAAAAAGAATCATTTAGGTTTTAAGATATTTTTCTTGTAACTTTAATAAATATATTTGTAATAATGATGTACTATGACATCATTGTTCATTTTTTGATTTGACCCTCGATTCGCTCTCCGATCTGTTTCTTAAAAATAAAAAACGTAGTTTAACTGTTAAATCTGTAAAGCCACCATATAGTTTGAAAAATACCAAGCACAAATTCTCTCTCTTATGCTAAGTTTAATTTCTCTCGCATTCAAATTATTAATTAATTTTATAAAAAAATGGTCAATTGCTAGGATATTTGTTGAAAATAATCATAATGATAAAGATTTATTTGCTTTTTATTAGAAAAGAGTCACAATGAAAATAAAATGATGCTTCTTTGTTAAATTGTAATTAGTGTACTAAGGATGTTTTTATGTTTTAGAAATAAAGAAAATGTTGAGAAATATTTAAAATAAATTAGGTCTTCTTAGTTATTTTTTATACTTTTAATACATATATTTATATTTTATGAATATTAAATTTATTCATGACGTATTATGACATCACATTTCGATTTCAGTTTGATCTGACGGTTGAACTTGTGATATATTCAAGACATATTATGACATCAATATTCAATTCTGGTTTGACCAAACGATTGAACCGGTAACTCATTTGCCCGGTCCCTTTATTCATTCTGGTTTTCAAAACATTGCCTACATAAAGAAAAATAATTACATTTGCTTCCGGTTCGGTCCCTCTTTCAACTTTTTCAAGAAATATTTAAGAAAAATAGTTTTCTATTTTTTTGTAATTACAATAGTACACTTTGCTGTATATTTAACAATATTTTAAGCAATCCACCCGGTACCAATCCGGTTTTCAAAATATTGTTACCCATCATTTTAAAAACCAAACCGGACCAATCGGTTGGCTGGACAGTCAACCGGTCTTTATTCCAGTTAAATTAGTAAAACCAGTAGCTGTTGGCTGTTCTCTTAAATTGGATGGTTTGCAAAACACTTTCATTGTAATACGTGACAAACAGTCAGTTCATTAATAGTTGTGTTTTGCTCACAGTTTAAATAAAATGGCAAATTGAGAAGCATTAAATAGGAGCCTTTGGGGCTTCAATCCTTGCTTCCCACCAATGTAAGATTAAAATGAAGGCGACGAGAGTTCTTGAGAGAACGCCGTATAGAAAAAAAAATTATAACTTTATTTCACGTAATACTATACTACATTTGCTTAATATATAATATAGATACACAAAATTAAGATTATCTATTTCAATATGTTATAAATAAATTTATATACAAATATTTTATTATTTAATCGGTGCTCTCACGACACTCTCAATCCTAAAACTTTTCAAATTACGCTTTCACGTTCTCGTTCCGTTATGCGAATCGATCACTTAGATGTGAACACTATGCCAGGAGAAGGACAAGTCTCTTTTTACACTCCCATGCCTTGATGCTAAATGCCTAGATCAACACTTTTATTACCTTGTTACAACATCACCGTACTTTTATTCGTACCCCGTACCGTACCCGTAGTGCATTGTTTACTTGTATGTTAAAAAAGGAAGAAAAAAAAAAAAGTTAAAAAGACAAGGGGACAATGATTTGTTCAATTCTTGATCTGTCGCATTTCTTCGAAATAAATAAACCTCATGCGACCCCACCTTGAGTCTGTAATAGAGGTGTCATGTCTGAGGATGAAGGTATTGTATCAACTCCATAAATTTCCTTCTTCTCTTCTTCTGATTGTGCCCATATCACTCCATAGAAACCCACCACAATTACAATTGCTCCAATCACACTGCAAAAAGGATTAAAAATGAACATATTATAAAATGAGATTGGGCTGAGTGGACTGTCGAGCGGTGGGACTAATTCGGGGACCAATTGTGTGATCCAAACTATGCAATTTGTTAGGCTCCTTGAGAAAGTCATCATTGTAAAAAATTAGATTGATCGGTACCCAAGATCGGTACTTGATTTATTTTTCAAATTATATTACCGTTTATTTTTTTTTACGACAAATATAATTTGATGATATGATTATCGATACTTGATCAATCTAATTCTTTGTTGGGACGATCTCCTTAGCGGGATAAGCTAAATGAACGATTCAGACTAAATAAATAAGTTCGGGTACGGACAATATGGTACAGTACCTACCCAAATCTCTCGTAACACAATTCTATGGTATTTCCCATTGAAAATGATTGTCCAGCGGAACAAGCCAAACACACCCTAAATACCCAATGCACAATAATATGACCCAACTTTTAAACAATAAAATTGCACTTAAATCTTCCCAAGATTTTAACAA
>BRYF01000026.1:11977500-11980000 GCA_030159135.1 Actinidia polygama | reverse complement strand
AATTCATGTATTTTGACAAGAGCAGCTTGGGGGCTTACAAAAATACAAACACATGACGTATATATAAAGTAGTCTTGGGGTCATAGAAAATTACAAATAGATTGCATAGAAAGAAGCAGAAATTTCTAAACAGTAGTGTCTATAAGAGACATTATTTCACGGTAGCAGACTGACACATCTAAATTACTGGACAGGTGGAGGAAAATTTTTAATATAAAAAACATGAAATCTTTGATGTGGAATGACGATGCTACCCCTCCATGTAAAACGATGCGTTTTTGATTTTTACTTGCCTCACATGTAGGGAGAGAGAGACCCCTCAAAGTGAGATGAGGGAGAGAGGCAAGTAAAAACCAAATCGACATCGTTTTGGGGTAACATCATTATTCCATGTTAAAGACTCCATGTTTTTGATATTAGAAACTTTCCTCCGCCTGTCTAGTAATTTGGATGTGTCAGTCCACTGCAGTGAAATAAAGTTTACAAGATACCACTGTTCAGAAATTTCCCCTAGGGCCCATTTGGGTTTGCGATAAACAAGTTTTCTCACTTTTGTTTTTTTTAGATAAAGTGGAATAAAAAAACTAAGTCGGTTGTTTGGGGTATGTAAAAAAATTATTATTATTTTTTGGTAAATCTACCTCAAACAAACTAAATAAAACTTTTAAAAAAAACAATTGGACAACAAAAAAAACTTATCCCAAACAAATAATAAAAAAAGAAGCTAAAATATTCAAAAATCACACACTAAAAAACCCAAACATGGCCCTATGTTGAGGTTTTAAAAATAAAAATGAAGAAAACGGTGAAAATATAAAAGAAAAAAAATTAAAATGTGCTGTCAAGTAAATGTCAAAAGAAGATGAAACATCATATTGTCAAAACATGAAGTTGAAAACTTAAAAAGGAAAGGAAACACAAGACAAGAGATTCCGATTCGGTTGAATATGATAAGAAGCATAATGCAACCAGGGAGAATAATGGTTTCCACCAAGATACAAAGAAACAGAAATAGCAAGAATTTTTTGGCTTTTTGCGCACAACTAATATAGAGCATTTTCATTTTACTATCATGGTAGTCAAGACTGCAAAAATTTAACAGTTTTCATGTTTCTTTTAACATTTTTTAAAAAAATTTACAGTTTTTTTTATGAACATCATCATCAAAAGAATTCTATAAGACCAAACATAAATGGAAAAAAAATTCCATGCTTCTCCAGCTAGCACACAAAATACACGAATAGATCATGTTTGAAGGAGTATGTATGACGCAAAATACACGAGCATTCCATTCTTACAAATATATTGCATAGAAAGAATCGAAAGTTTCTAAACAGTGGTGTTTATTAGAGACATTATTTCACGACAGCGGACTGACACATCTAAATTACTGGGCATGCAGAGGAAAATTTCTAATATCAAAAACAAAAATTTTTTGATGTGGAATGACGATGTTACCACTCTATGTAAAACGATGCGGTTTTGATTTTTACTTGCTCCTCTCCCTCACCTCACATGTAGGGAGAGAGATGAAGGAGAGAGGAGGGTAAAAATCCAAACGGCATCGTTTTACATGGAAGGGTAACATCTTCATTCCACATCAAAGATTTTATATTTTTGATATTAGAAACTTTCCTCCGCCTGCCTAGTAATTTGGATGTGTCAATCTACTGAAGTGAAATAAAGTTTTCAAGATACCACTATTCAGAAATTTCCCCTAGGGACCGTTTGGATTTGGGATAAACAAGTTTTTTCACTTTTGGGTTTTTTAGATAAAGCGGAATAAAAAAAAATAAGTCCGTTGTTTGGGGTATGCAATTTTTTTTTTTTTTTTTTTTTGTAAACCTACCTCAAAACACACCAAATAAAACTTTTAAAAAACCCCAATTGGATAGCAAAAAAAAAAAAATTTAGCTAAAATATTCAAAAATCACCAAAAAAAAAAAAAATACAAAAACAAACATGGCCTTGTTGAGGCTTTCAAAAAAAAAAAAAAATTAATGTCGATAACTTGGTTCAAGATATTTTGCACAATCTTATCTTGGTCCAGTCAACCCCCAAACCACAAATTCATTCTAATCCACTAGTGTTTCTTTTTAATAGATTTTTTTAAGTTGATTTAGTTTTTGATTTTTAGTTAATTTTTAAAAACTATTTTATCCTTTTTCGATTCGTTTTGACGAGAAGTTTAATTGTTCTCTATTTTTTGTAAATAGAACTCTAAAAACTAATAACTTTACCAAACGGACTC
Organism: Actinidia polygama; assembly: GCA_030159135.1. Lineage (NCBI taxonomy): Eukaryota > Viridiplantae > Streptophyta > Magnoliopsida > Ericales > Actinidiaceae > Actinidia > Actinidia polygama. The sequence goes on along the minus strand of BRYF01000026.1, from coordinate 11,977,749 downwards.
ACGAATGTCATATCTTATTCATTTTTTTTTACCACAAATGACTTTCGAAAATATTTTTTAATTGTTTCTATACCTCTTTTTGATTTTTTAAAAAAAAAATCTTTTCAAAGATTTAAAGACATCTAGAGTAAAAAAAAATTATTTTTTAATTTTTTTTATTTTATTAAGTAAAATTACTCAAATGCCCTTATTCTGTTGAATTATGTTGTCCCCATATCTTATTTATTCCTGATTCGTCTTCCTTGATCA
>BRYF01000026.1:11937500-11942500 GCA_030159135.1 Actinidia polygama | reverse complement strand
AGACTAGAGTTCTAGTCCCTATTAAACTATGAGAACGAAGACTCAATTCCTAATTGGACTATGATGGGAGTAGTTCATCTTCAAAATGAGCTTTTCTAATTTATTTCTACAAAAGTGAGAGTCATACCAACGCACCACTTTATTCATACCAAAATTCCAACAAATAATACTTAATAATTAATAAACATTTTTTTCCCATGTCAAAAATACCTAGCTAATTTTTGCTTAAATTGGCAGGAAATGCAATTTTTATTACTTTTTTCCTGCTATTGCGATTATCAAACGTAGAAGGTGTTTGACCGCGTTTCACCATTTCTTTTTAGTGTATGAAAGTAAGACTTGACAATTAATAAACATTTTTTTCTCAAGTCAAAGATACCTATTACTCGATTGAATTGGCCGGAGATGCAATTCTTACAACCCTTTTGCCTGCGATCATCATACGTTAGAGGTGTAGGACCGTGTTTCACTGTTTCTTCTAAAATTAGTGTATAAAACTAAGACTTGACAACCCTATTTGTTTTCCCATGTCAAACATTCCTGATTATTGTTTAAATTGGCTAAAATCGCGATGCAACTTTTAATACCTTGTTTTCCTTTTTATTATATCATACGTACCTTAAAAAGTGTTCCGACTGTTTTTTACCGTCTCTTCTAAAATTAGTGCATGAAAGTACGACTTCCATAATCAATCAACATTTATTTTTCCAAGGCAAGTATAACTATAATTCCTATTTTGATTTGATGATGCCGGGATTTGGACGGTGGGCTTTGGTGAACTCAAAAAGGCATGGAAAAACAAAGTCACTACTAGGGTTGGAATTCCTTGATTGCTGCCCTATGTATCATCTCAATCATGTGGTTATGATTTAAGGAGCAATGTAGATTATTCGTTTGCCCTTGGTGGCGCTCTCTTTGCTTTTAGGCGTCTCGACCGGTCGGTTGTTGTAAAGGATGGCAATTTGACCCGAACCCGACGGACCCCGTCCCGCCCCACCCTTAATGGGACGGGTTTGGGGTCTCAATAAACGAGGGCGAGGCGGGTATGGAAAAAAAAAATCATAACCCGATTACTAATCGGGACGGGTCCGGTTTTACCCGAACCCGCCCCGTTTAACCCGATTAACATATAAAAGACAAAATTACTCTTATTTTTTTAAAAATATACCATAATATCCTTACTCTCTCTCTCTATATATATATATATCAATAATTATATAAAAAAATATATATATATAGTTAAAAAAAATAATCGGATCAGGGCCGGGGCGGGGGTAGGGGAGGATTTTCTTAATCGGGGCGGAAGTGGGGGAAGCCGAACCCGCCCCGTTGCCATCCCTAGTTGTTGCGGCACCTCTAGCGCTTAATCGGTCGAGATATCCTACCCAGTGGTCACACCAACTAATCATGCCGACTGATTTTTACCGACTAGGTTTGATTGATAGGAGTATTTGGGCGCCGGGTGGTACCACGTGTCAAGCTCTTGTTACTGTCCGTAAAAATATCTTAGAATTCACATAAAAATTAAAATAATCAACCATATAAGGAAGTACAATACGAATAAGTTCAACTATTGACGAGACTTGATGTACAAACCCATCTTCTTTCTACCCACTACCAGATTTCAAGGAAGGATTATTATTATTATGGAGTATAACTTTTGAATATCTATAATACAATTCCTATATGTTAAAAGAAAGAAGCAAATTAGTTTAAGGCCTACTTTAATCTATTTTTTTATAGATTTTTTTAGCTGTTTTAGTTTTCTAATTTTTTCATCTTAGTGAACTTTTTTAACCGTTTGTCCAAAGTAAGTTTTATATTTTTCCGGTTGTACTTGATGAGACGAGTTTAAAAATATTAAAAAAATTCACTAATTTAAAAAAAATATCACTAAAAACAAAAACTCTTAGACCATTATCTAAAATTCAACATTTTTGAGCATGCGAGATGCATTTAGTGTGTTTAGAATAAAATTGAAGTTGGTGTAGCGCTAAAACTTTTTTAAAAAAAAATTATTAAAATTTTATAGTTTTTCAGTTTTTCAATCAATAAATAAGAAATGATAGTTTTTGCAGAAAAAATCGTTAAAGACAAAAAAATATTTTACTCGACCAATAAGCCACAACCTTTGTTTTTAGTGGATTTATTTTTTAAATTTGGACAAAAAAATTTATATTTTCAGATTCATCTTCTTCTGAAGAGTAACCAGAAAAGTATAAAAGTTAGACCAAAACTTATTTCGTGTTTTGTGAAGGCTACCGATTCAGTTCTAATTCTAAATTTTGTGAAATTGGTACTATAAGCTAAATTCAGATTGTGGTCGCGCCTAGTTTATGATGTTGGTAAGAGTTCAAAAGTTAAGAGGATGGGAAAAAAAATCATTAAAGCCGAATTTTGTGAAAAGTGGAGACTATGATTCTGTTATGATTTAAAATTTTACCCCCCTAGGGCAATGATGTTGGGAAAAGCTCACAGGCTGCACTGCAAGCAGGAATTTTGGATTTTTTCCGCGTGCTGTCGGCCACTTTGGAGTGAATAGCGGACAATACCAACACGCGTGCGTCAGCCGCAAATCGAACGCATTTACGGTAGAGGTGCACATGGGTCGGGTATGTGACGGATTTGAGAACTGATCCGATCTTTTACGGATTTTCCTTTTTGAATCCGGAACCGACCCGAGAACCGGGGAGAACCGAACCGCTCGGGTCCGAGTTGGTTCCTCGGTTCTCGATTTGGTTCCGGTCGGGTCGGGTCGGGTCTTTCTACAATTTATATAGCATAGGTAATAATCAAGTGTGCACAAGTGCATTGTAGGTCTATATGATCGGTTCTAGATGTCGGTTCTCGTCTCGGTTCCGAGTGTCTCAGGTCGGTTCTGGGTAAAAAATCACACTGACCCGAGAACCGACCCGAAAAGAACTGGTCCAGAATTTTTAAACTCAGAACCGACCCGATGACATGGTAAACCCGAACCAATCCGACCCAATAAAAACGGGTCGGATCACGGGTCTAACGGGTCGTTTGTGCACCCCTAAGTTACGGTTGTGCACAAACGTAACTTAGTGGGGAAGAAATGGGAGAATGAGAGAAGAATTATGAGAGTATGTTTTGTGATTAGTGTGGACCGATAAGATAAAAAAATAATTAAGAGATAAATTAAATATTTATTTTGTAACATCTTCCCCTTTCTCTCTATTTTTCTATACGCTCAGGTCCCCCAAATTATAGAAATGTATAATTTTGGAGTTTTTTGTTTGGGAACTATTTCATTTTGGGTTCTAATAATACATCATGGCACCTTTCTTTCCCCTCATCGTTCCCTGATACGCGGTAGAAGTCAATGACTCAATTGTGTGAACATAAGATTTGGCGACTAATCAACAATGGTTTTCTCCGGTCAAAGTACACAAATAAATTATGGCTTAAATCGGCCGGATACGCAATTTTTTACGACCTTTTTTTTCTTCGATTATCATACGCTAAACGTGTTCAACCGTATTTCAATGTATATTTTTCTAAAACTAGTGTATGAAATAAGACTTGATGGACAATGAATCAACATTAATTTGTTTTCCCAAGTCAAATTAATATAACTAATTGTTGCTCAATTGATCGGAGATGCAATTTTTATTACATTTTTTCAGCTATTATGATACGATGAAGGTGTTCGATTGTATTTCACTGTTTCTTCTAAAATTAGTGTTATACCGTTTGTCCAAATTAAATTTTATATTTTTACCGTGATAATAAGGTGGTAAAATCAGAATTTCACTGATATTGAAGCTTATTTCAGTGTTTCTTCTAAATTTTTTTGTCCAAATTAATATACCTAAATAAAACCGTTTGTCCAAATTAAGTTTTATATTTTTCCGGTTTTTCTTGATGAGATGAGTTTAAAAATATATAAAAAAATCACTAATTTAAAAAAAAATCATTAAAAACAAAAACTCTTAGTCCATTTTGTAAAATTCAACATTTTTGAGCATGCGAGATGCATTTGGTGTGTTTAGAATAAAATTAAAGTTGTTGTAACAATAGCGCTAAAATCTTTTGATTAAAATTTTATAATTTTTGAATTTCTCAATGCTAATTTTTGGAGGAAAAATCGTTAAAGACAAAAAAACATTTTACTCGACAAATAAGCTACAACCTTTGTTTTTAGTGGATTCGTTTTCTAAATTTGGACAAAAAATTTTACATTTTCAGATTCAGTTCTGATTCCAAAACCTGTTTTGTGTTTTGTGAAGGCTACCGATTCAGTTCTGATTCCAAATTTGTGAAACTGGTATTATCGGTCCAATTCAGATTGTGGTCACGCCTAGTTTTAATGATGTTGGTAAGAGCTCAAAAGGTAGACGATGGAAAAAAAATCATTAAAGACGAATTTTGTGAATAGTGGAGACTATGATTCGGTTATGATTTAAAATTTTGGGAAACTGGTACTGAACTGGTAAGGTTGAATCAATCTAGAGCTTGAGCACCCCTAGGGAATGATGTTGGGAAAAGCTCACAAGCTGCACTGCAAGCAGGAATTTTGGATTTTTATTCCGCGTGCTGTCGGCTACGTTGAAGCGAAAAGCTCACTGTTTCTTCTAAAAATCAACTGTTTTGATGATGAGTCCGAGTCGAACTCGCAATCGATATTACCGTAAACCTTAGACAAGCCAGATTACTCATGAAGATTGCTTTCAATTACAATGAACGGAAAACGGAAAGCGAAGACGATCTGTGCGAATCTCGAAAGCTTCTGCGGCGATCCAAGAGCTCCTTGGGCTGAGGCTTCGGGGCGCTTTCCTTTTCCACTCCGAAGAAATCGATTTCCACCGCCGATCTCGACATTGATTTCGTTTTCTGAATTGCGTTTCCTAAAAATGTTTGTTTCTGAATGTTGTTGGGGAATAGGAAGGGTCAGGGGATATTTATGCGTGGGGCAAAGGGGAACACAAGAATGTGAAGAGAGAGAGAGAGAGGACAACTTTGCCTAATAAATAAAGGAC
>BRYF01000026.1:11867500-11870000 GCA_030159135.1 Actinidia polygama | reverse complement strand
GAAGCAGATACAGAAACACTGAAAAAAAATAAAAAAAATTGCAGCTAATATAACCTAGAGAAGGAAAGCCAAAGTAGTTTGGTACCCTACGCTTATAATACATGCATAGGCTGCGAGCAACTATTGTACCATGAGACACACCTACAATACAAACTCATCTAGAAGTCTTTTATACATAGAGATGGAACAAGGTAATTGCTAACAACTAGGGAAACCTCAGGATTGGATTAGTGGACCGGGACTTAGAGCCTACTCTCTTCTAAAATTTTATATTTAAGTTTTTTTCGATATTATTAATTTCTGAGTTGAGTCAGTTTATCCGGAATCTTACTCTGCTTTTAATCGGGCCTTAGTTAGTGGATGGTGAGATTGATTCTCAGATTAGTTAATTCTTAAACCAGATACCTAGTTATAAAAGAAAAATTTACCACGAGGAGGAATCAAAACCCAAAAAAAAAAAAAAAAGATTGAAACATTTTAAATCTAAGTGGGGCTGATGAAATCCAACCAACCAACCAGCCAGCCAGCCACACTCACCCACCCCATTTACACGCATAACTTGTACCATTGCTAATGATGTGGTCCTGTGGAACATTTCAATTAGAATGTAAACATTATTTCCGATGAATAAAAAATTAAATTAATTTTAAAATGTAAACAAATTCACACCTATATAAACACCATCGAGTCATTGACCATAGAAAAGATTTCCAAGGATTAAGGTCCAAGCTCCAACAACATAACACCCCGACCTCATCCTCTCTCTCTCTCTCTCTCTCTCTCATCCTATTCCTTAGGAGTTTGAGCTCCCAACAACATGACAATGGAAGGAGAGAAGGGATACAAAAAAGGGTTGTGGACAGAGGAAGAAGACAGAATTCTGATAGAGTATGTGAGAGTGCATGGGAAAGGAAGATGGAATTGTTTAGCTAAAATAACAGGTTAGATTGAATCACTGAATGTAGCATTTGGGTATTGTTATTTTTGCATAAATTTGTAAGTTAATAAGTTATTTTTTTTAATATTGGTGTAGGTTTGAAGAGGTCTGGCAAGAGTTGCAGGTTAAGGTGGATTAATTATCTATGTCCAACCATAAAACATGGCGACTTTTCAGAGCAAGAAGAAGACCTCATTATCAGGCTTCATAATCTCCTTGGAAACAGGTTTTATTCTTCTTCCCAAATTATTATCATTATCAATTTAACTGAATTGAACAACGTGATCTAATGCGTTCAAGTTGGATTGGACAGTGTGATAGTAGATCAACCACGCTATCCAATTATCTTGAATTGAATACTATGATATTTCGTGTTCAAGTTGGATTGGACAGTGTTAAAGTGGGCTCACCACGCTATCCAATTCAAACATATTCAACTTTTAACTAATAAATTTTCTTAAAATGAAAGGTTATGAATAGAATAAGTTTTACATCAACATCGTTATTTTTGGTTGAGATTAATAATTAAAATGGTGTATTTCTAATCGCAAAGGTGGTCTTTAATTGCTGGGAGAGTGCCTGGACGGACCGACAACCAAGTGAAGAACCACTGGAACACTCATTTGAGGAAGAAGCTCGGAATCAAGAAGAAAAAAACTAAAGTTGGAGGTATTTTGCAAACAGACTCTACTAAACTAGTAGAGAACGTCAGCATTTCTCTTGACACGACTCTTAAGCCACTCTCGGACAATAATATTGGAGTTGAAAACCTTTTGGCCACCGAAGATGGCTTCCAGAGTACTAAAGTTGGGTTTTTCGAGGTAGAAGAGCCGAACGTTTCTCTCAACACGACTCTTAAGCCACTCTCGAACAATAATATTGGAGTTGAAAACCTTTTGGTCACCGAAGATGGCTTCCAGAGTACTAAAGTTGGGTTTTGCGAGGTAGAAGAGCCGATGATAAACCAGTGTCGCGAAAACCCTATCTGGGTTTCTTATTTAGATTCCCCTAGTTTCTTGGAAGTCTTGGATGAGTATTCTCCTGATTTTATTTGGAATGGCTTGTAAAATTTAATTTCTTCATACTTTTAAGTCATTTTAACTAGAAATATAATCTTTATTGTACACTACTTTTAACAATCAATAAAGATATTGTTACCATATTTGTACAACACATTTTGTGTTCAACTTGATACGTCACATTAATTGGACATTGATGAGGTTTACGTGAAATGTATTAGACCCACGTTATTGGTGTGGAACATGAGATGGTAAACAAAACAAGGTGTACAAATATGATAACTATTGTGTATCGATGTATATACTTATTTCATGTGTGTGTGTTTAATGTTGTATAATTCGACTAATAATGATACTGTATTTCACCAATACAAAATTAAATCACACTCTAATAATAATTTTTTTTTACTCTTCTGATTCTTCTGATCGAGAATACTCGAAAAAACATAAAGTTATAATCAAACAGTTAAAAATCATTCAAAACAAACAAAAAACTAAAACAATAAAAATAATTTTAAAAAAGCTAACTCAAACCGGTCGGCCG
>BRYF01000026.1:11810000-11815000 GCA_030159135.1 Actinidia polygama | reverse complement strand
AAGAAAGTCTATGGAGATAAATGAGAGCATGATGAGGTAGTGGACTTTTCTTAAGTTGGACGACGTGTCCCATAGACGAAGGGCGAATATTTTACTCCACATCAGATACAATTCAATACTCGTTCAATACTACTTTATAACTTATCAAACGAGTGAGGTACACATAATCAGACATATAAATTGATATTGATTGATTATTTATTTATATTTGGTCAATATAATCTATAATATAAATCATAACTCATTTTGAATTCAAAAATTATCTCTCCCTATCTACGGTTGAAATCCATTTAAGTTAATCTAATAGCTGAGATTTCACTTGATGTTATTTTTTTCCTACCAAAACTATCACTTCATTTTTTTCAAAAATGTGAGTCCCACATAAGTTATAATCCAATGGGAAAAAAAATCTTTAAAGTTGGGCATATATTTTACCCGTTGGATCATTTTTTTAGTGGAACCAAAAAAAAATTAAGACACACATTTCTTTCTTACTCATTTTTTCCAAACTAGCAATATTTTTTTAAAATCATTATACTTTCTAATTTATTCTCTATTTTGTTGCAATGTATCTCTTAGTATATGTATCAAATATATCTTTTATCTAATTTTATATCTTATCTGTTTTTTAGATTGTAAAACTCTAACGAGTACGCCTAATAGGTGATTTTTTATTTTGCGTAGTACCCATAGACACGAACAATTACTAATTTTTTATAATATTAAATTTTTAATGAGATCTATAATATAAACATTTTGGACGGCACTTTTTGCGAACCCGCGAAAAATGGTGTAATGTAAAGCCCATGTCCTAGCTACACGAATATATAGCTGAAAGAACCTTCCTTATAGTTGGGCAAACTTTACACTTGAGCCATTTTTGTATGTAACCCCAATATGTTTAGATTTATTTATTGGCCAAATAAATCTAAAATAAAAAATACTAAATTCGTAAAAGATATAACTAGAGATTAAAAAAATGGCTTTTTTTAGTGTAAATTAGGTTTTTTTTGATTAATTAAATAAGGGTTTCAAGCTTAGTGATTACTATGTGATACATCTTAACCCTTAATACAAGTTTGACCCAAGTCACAATGGGTGTATGAACGATAATAACCAAATTAATTAATATTATATATACACACAGTATTAACTATCCTAATCTTTAATACATGATATAATTTTTTATTTCGTTGCCTTCTCTTTTGAGAGATTTTAATGCCTATTACATGATTCATTGGTGACAAATTTTCAAGTTTCAATTGTTGGATTTTCTGTTCATACACTCGCGAGTAAAATAAAGGCAAACCGTGATCGTCAAAGTTACATTTTCGACAAGTACGAAGGGGCTTTGGTTTATTGGTTGTTGTCGGATTCATGAATCTAGTTATAATTGTTTTCTGACTCCATAACATTTTTAAGGCCAGAAAATGTGAGCTTTTTACGATTTATTTGTGTTGAATTTTAGAATTGTTTGAAAGTGCTCCGAGTATACATAAATTTATAGATGATAAGATTATCATAAATGAATTTATGATCATATTTGATTATCAAAATTTTTTCGTAATATAATAAAACTTCGTTTATCATAAGTTTATCATAAGTAAAACAGTGTGTTCGCAATGATAAGTTCATTCTGACTTATCAAAAATATTCTATTTTAAGCAAATATAATATGATCATACGTCGCTAATGATAATTTTACCATAAGTGTTTTTCATATTTTTTTTCATCGTTATTGTTTACGTTATGGAAAATTTATCATAAACCAATCACTGATTTGGTTATGATAAATTTATCATAAAAAATTATTTTGAACAAACCACTCGTTTACCTATGATAAATATATCATGATAAAACAGTTATGAAAAATTTATTGCAAGTGTAGCAGAAAAAATTCAAAACAAAATTGGCATAACCCCTGTATAACTTGTGACAAAATTGTCATGTGTTACTATATTGTTACGAAACTGGAGGAGATAACTATATTGATAGTAATCTTAATATAACTATTAATGAAAGTGATTAATATGGTAATTTTTTGAGCAAAATTTGAATTATTGCGATAATATTATTTTGATAAGAATATTCCGATAAAATTGAAAGAGATTCTAGTATTATAGAGATTTTGAGCAAATTATGTTCAATTTAGTAATTTTTTTCCTTTTATAAAAGTTTGTTCGTATTTAATGAGTTATCAAAAGTTTACAGAGGTGTTTCGAGTATATGTTGAATCATAAGATGTCCAATTAAGTTTTTAAAGTGGAAAAGACATATGACAATGTTTGGGCCCCAATAGAAGTGCGGCCAAGAACCCCTTTTTTTTGTTTATATCGATTTTTTCCAAATATTTTTGCTTGATGTTGCTAAAGAGGATCTCTAACCAGCTATCCAAATGAGTTTTGTTGGCCAAAATAACTAGTTTAGAACATCTCCAACAATATTCATTATTTTTACCCACATTTTAATGAAGTAGGGGCTCCCTTAGATTTAGGGCATGTTTATTTTAGAGATAAGAATATCGGATTATATTACAAATTCTGTGGGACCACTAATATGGTATTCGTTGCCTCAAAAGGAATATATATTAAGCCTAAAATTACTAAAATATACATAATAAGTAAATCGCAACGCCTAGCCACACACCATTTTTCTCCATAAATAAGTAAAAAGAAAAAAAGAAAAAAAAAAAAAAATATATATATATATATATATATATATAGAGAGAGAGAGAGAGAGAGAGAGAGAAAATAAAAAAAAGAAGGAAAAAGTTAAAAACTAATAAAAAGCAGGAAAAAAATAGAAAAAGTAAAAATAGGGGGAAAAGTAGGGAAAAAATTAAAAAAAAAATTAAAACTGATAAAAACATGTGTTGTGTCATTCCCGTGTTCCAAAAAAACAGTGGTCCAATCCAACCTATCATCGTGTCCGTACTGTGCCGTGCTGGAGTTTTAACGTGTTATGCCAAAATTTTAACTTGTTATGTATCTCCTAGCCCACCCATTTAACACCTATGGTAAGGAGACTATTAGAGCATGATTTTTGTGATTTGACTCCATATTGTAGTGCAAACCCAGAGATAGTGAAATGTTGGAGATATCTTATACACCTTTTTATTTTATTCCCCAACAAGCTGGCCATCCAACTATGCATTTTACGATTGACAATTTTTTATAGGCTAATAATAAATAAAAACCACTTTGCTCGGATATCAAGAATAATGTGTATAATCTTATGTATTACTCTCATTTATTAAGTTATAAATTAGTATTAAACGAATACTAAATTATGTCTGATCAACGTAATTTATACAATAATAAATTTTACGATAAAATTTTACAATATGAGTGTTTTGAATTATTAAAATGAGTTTAAAACTAAACAAAAAATACTTAGATTGCATAGATAAAGTAAATTTACGCACTTGACTTTAGAGAAGCGTCAGTCCAAATAAAAAAGACAAAAACATATTTGGGTAAATTTTAGTGACCTTTCTGAGATTTTTGACAAATACAGTATAATTCATGTAGTTTCAAAAATAACACTAACCTTATTTTACTTTTAAAATCAATATCAAAATTATTTTTTAGAGCTCATTTTTGTGCAAAAATAACAATTTTTTATTCAATTTAGAATTTTTATTTTTTTTCTCAATACACCCATTAAGATAGATAAATATTCTCTCTTTTTTTAAGTATATTTAGATTAAGAGTATTTAAAATATAAAAGATTAAGATTATTTTTTTTTAAATATAGATTACACTTTTTTTTAAGTATATTCTTTTTATGAGTACATAGAAAAAAACTATGTAGATCAATAGTTATTGGTAAAACTTAAAAATAAACTAGTTTACAAATAAATAGTATATTTAGAAAATAAGAAAACGTTAATTTATTTTAATGGGTGTATTGAGAAATAAATCTTAAATTAAAGAAAAATTTTGTTATTTTTTCATAAAAATGAGTTATGGAAGAAAATCTTGACATTAATTTAAAAAAAAATCAATGTTATTTTTGAAATTTTATAAACCTCAGGGTGGTCAGTGAAATTTCCCCAACATATTTTGATAGGTCCAAATGAAAGTGAAGAGATTGATGGCAATGGGACAAGCAGGGGACGCTCGGTCGGCTTGTACTGGGATGGGCCCACCATGGGCGGTACAGATGAGGTTACATAGATACACCATATCAAAATAATAGAAACACCAATCACTCCTAGTGGAGCTAGAGAACAAAGAATAGGGAATAAATAGATAAGCTTAAAGGTTGGGGTAGGTGAGAGAGAGAGAGAGAGAGAGAGAGAGAGAGAGATCCTGCCCACCGACTCTGTAGATTCGTCAAATCCATATAATCGACGATGACATAAAATAGAAAATTCCCTTTTTCTTTCTTTTGATTTACCATGAACTCTATCAGAAGCCAAGAGAGAGAGAGAGAGAGAGAGAGAGAGAGTAGCTCATTCGACAAAAAAAATATATAAATCCTCTTTCTCTTGATTTTCTTCATCCTTCCTTCACCAACTCTTTCTTAATTGAATAAAAATTCAAATAGACCCATTCGTGATCAACTGAGGAAAACCCAAATGGGTTCCTATATTATAATTCTCTGTTGACGGTGTTTGTGGTCTTCATGGCCCTGTTCTCAAGTGGGTCTAGCATTGGAGTGAACTAGGGCACAATCGCAATGGTGAAGCCGATGGAGTGTGTTGAGGAGATGGAAAATCACTCGATTCGCAAGGGTCAGATTAGATTATTAGGCTCCGTTTGGTAATTAAATTTTTTTTAAGTTTGCTATTAAAAATATCAAGATTTTTTAACTTTTTTATTTTTATGACTTTATTTTAGTTAAAACTAAGCAAAAAAAATCAACTATAATTGATTTTTTGTTTATTTTAAATAAAAAAACTTAAAAAAACTGGGGGAAAAACGGAGCCTTAGAAGAGAGAGAGGCTTGTGTGGTCCTCCAAAACCTCAAAGGGAAGCTTCGAGGAAGGAAAGAAA
>BRYF01000026.1:11615000-11617500 GCA_030159135.1 Actinidia polygama | reverse complement strand
TACATTTCCTGACCAACTATAAGATCTGAAAACATCAGCAAGTAGAGGAGTCCATGTACCTGCATGAAGAATGAACGCTTTCCTATTCAGTACATCTGCACTAAGATTCATTTTGTCGCAAACCACATTGAGTCAGCTTGAAGAAGAGTACCCATATCAGGTTTGTTTAACCTATACTCAAATCTTTTGTTCCCATGTAAACAAAACGATAGTCAGAACAACATATTTCATTTTTCTCTTGGCAAATGTCATTCATAATCTTCGCACATCCGATACTTATCAAGATAAAGGTTCAACCAGTCATCATGGAAAAAGAGCGGAGTTGTGTATGCTAAATACTCCGGGTACTCCTGAAAATCAGATTAGGAAGGATGAGAGAACCAGAAAAGAAAATAATATTACACCACAAATAAACAAGAACCTGCTTCTTATCCACACCTTCACAAAATGTCAGTCCTTCAAATACAATGGGGACTTGCCCTCAAACGTACCAGTTCATGCATCATTGCACTCGTTAGAAGAAAATTCAAGCCAACAGTCAATGAACTCTTACTCTCTTCTGATTGGTAAATTCTCTAGTAGCACAGTCTGCAACCTGTAAGAGACAAGTATCATGCTAAGTGCAAAGCTCCTGGATGCATTGCAAAACTATGTTACATAGACTCTTCTAAAGATGTCAACTGTCCGTGTGGACGCGTGACACTATAGTAAGGTTGCGAGATTTGTGTCTGACATGTCTAATTACCTAACGTCCAAAAAACATGTCAGCTTATTGGTTTTTACAATATGAAAATGCATAAAACTCCCATAGTTTGTATTAAATGCTTTAAACACTATTTTACCATTTAAAATAAAATAAGAAAATTCAGTAATACGAATATGTTGCCTTATCCCAGTCTCCTTAGATAGAGGTAATAAAGTATGTGACGCTTAGACCAGAACCCGCACCCAACACCCATAGGTGTGTGACTGTGTCAATGTGACATAGCTGCAAAATTTCATCGGAAAGATTATTTACGGAGAAATAAACAAGAAGCCGACATAAAAAGAGCTCAAAAGCTCCAGTTATTTGGTTTATTGAGATGCTTTGAAAAATCAGAACTAGACAGCTATAGCAAGTTTTATTTAGTCTGTTGTGAGAAGTTCTAGAGTGAGGGTAATGCCCAGGTCTTGACATAATGTTCTATCAAACTAACTTCATTTGTGAATCAAAGAAATTTGTAAAGACAAGATTGCAGTGTTACCCGGTACGAATTATACAAAGACTAATCAGTGTTATCCATACACCGTACAAATACAAGTACTCAATTAGTACTACAGGCACTACATAATTTTTTAAAAGTAATGCCACATAAGTTGTCCCTATTACATCATTCTTTCCTCATACATCTAAGTCTCTAAATATCATAACATGTGCTCGTTAGGCATCGTAATTAGGCCTTCCGCTATGAATATTTTAATAAATATTAGTCAATACTTTTCAATATCAATTGATACAGCATTTTTCATTTTATAATTACCCATGCTCGATAGATATATACATAAACTGGCAAGGATTGCAATTCCACTCAGAAAAAGAACGATTCATTCAAACTCCAAATGGGTAAAACCCCAAAAAAACTGCAGTCAAATTCTAAAACTGTCACAGCATTAACCAAACTCAGTACGGACGAGCAAATACATAAACATATATTTTGGGGACAAATGCATACCTTAACTGTGGAATTACCACATTGGGTCGAGAAGAAACGGAGATTGTCACCTTTTAGATAGAGACGATAGCGATAGTGATGCAACTTTTATTCTTGTTGGAACATTTCTTATGGTAGACGTGATATTTGAATGAGACATGGAGTGGAGTCACATCTTAGTGCGTTAATGCATCGACAGGGTCATGTCAACAGGTCATTATCTTAGGATGTAATGCCCCAATTGAATGGCTTGTAGTGTGGCCAACTTAGCGTTAAGACGTGGTTAATAACCATTTTGAGATGATTAGGTTGCCGACAGCATAACAGTAGACAGTAGTGTTTACCCCACATAATAATGAAAGAACGGGTAAAACAGAATATAAAAAACGAAACAAAAAGCACACTGTAGCGTTCATGCTGATTGTTATGCACTTTTAATTGCATGACATCACATACCTGAAAGGTGAAGTGATTACTATCTAGACTCTAGCACTGTTGCTGTTGCTGCATGATATTAGTAAACAGTTCAACTCAAATCAATTTGATTAATATCTTAAACACATATTAATTTTGAATACATACATACATATACATATAGGTGTCAAACGGACACGTATAAGCACATAAATAAATGTGTGTCAAAACCTAAAATGGGTTGTGCTGAGCTTAAATTTTTATCAAATGGGCACGTCATGAACTGTCGGTTTGATACCTCTACGTATATATATATATACACTGTTGGAGTGACTTCAAACTCCTCCTCTTTGAATTTGCTTCAAACACTTTTTTTGATTTGAATTCAAAGTCCT
>BRYF01000026.1:11522500-11530000 GCA_030159135.1 Actinidia polygama | reverse complement strand
TTTTCCATTCCATCAAGATACATTGTACAAATTAAAGGTAACACACTCCTTGACATTGTAAGCATTTGCGATGGAACCTACTGGTCGAGCTCAGTTGGAAACAAAAAAAAATGGAGTAAAAAATGGCTCTTGACCTAGAATCCACAAGATTTTCAAATTAAATAGAGACTGGAGTAAAAAATGGCTCAGGAGTTTTTGAAAATGAACCCCTTACACATGCAGCCCTATCCCATGCACGTGTTTCTTCTCCCTCTTGTCTTTTTCTCAATCAAGAATTCACAAATACAAACAACTCTTATGATAGTACAAGTGTTTGGTGTGTCTTGATGGAGTCGTGAATATTTAGAAACTATTTGGTACGCTCTCATCCAAAACCCACGTTTTGCACACAATCTAAAAATGCAACACCAAAGGTCACCTCCTCCTCTAGCATTACAACGAAGATACCAAACCAAATAGGTTATGCCATTTTCCCCGATGAAACCCTATCTACCACCGAATACAAGGATCTTGATTATTCGATGGGTTACGTTATGCCATTTTCCCCAATGAAACACTATCTACCACCGAATACAAGGATCTTGATTATCCGACAGGTTACTATTCAACACACATAGAAGGTCCCATCAATGGCTTATTTTGTCTTTTCGATAATAGGGATCGTGGTATGAAACTCTTCCATGCTCTCACCTTTCCCACAACCTGTCACCACCTGTCAGTCTCCCTATTTGTGGTATTGAAATTGGGTTAGACCCATTCAATGACGACGATAAAATTGTTCTTCTTGAGGATTTATGTGAGGACTTTAATGACCGAAAACAAATGATCCATCTATTAATGTCTAGTGCTAATATTCATTTCAACAAAATAGAAAAGGTTAATTATTCCATCCACGTAAACAGAAATATTACACAGTAGTTGACTTTTATAAGGAAAAATAGACCCAAGCAAAGAAGAAAAAAAAGGTTCATAATTCCTAGAACAGCTTAAGACTTGCATGAAGATTTTTCACAAGATCATTCTTCACTGTCATGGTGAATCCCACTTCCATCTGCAAAAATTTGAGGAAAAAAAAATAGAATTTCAGAAACCAAATTGACTGAAATTAAGGATAAAATCTTGATTGATGTTCTTGTCCAAACAAATGAAAACATACATTCTAATTTCTCCACAGTGAAAACAACAACAACAGCAAAAACAAAGCAGGTCATCGTCCATAACACCTGAAAAAATACGAGAGAGAGAGAGAGAGAGAGAGGTGGCAACAATTGAAATATAGTAGTAAGAACATCCTTTATTGTCTATTATCAAATACGAGTTCAAATCTCACACCAGTTGGAGTACTGATCAAAGACATAACAAGTTCAACACCCACATTATTAAATTAACAACTGACAAACAACAGAAATACTAAGAAAAGACAGCAACACGGCAGCAAAAAACAACAACACAGCAATAGGTCCATAGTCCATAATACCTGCACAAATACACACGAGTCATTGTCTAATAACCCTTCTTCAAATCACAAATTAATGAGAGCAAATTAAATATATTATTTAACAGAAAAAGAAAGGATGCATGAGTACTAGGTCGCGAACTGGGATTGTTCGCCAACTAGGTCAGATTGGAGCAATATTGGTTGAGAAAATCTTACCCACTTTCGGAACGACCTCTC
This sequence comes from Actinidia polygama, assembly GCA_030159135.1. Classification (NCBI taxonomy): domain Eukaryota; kingdom Viridiplantae; phylum Streptophyta; class Magnoliopsida; order Ericales; family Actinidiaceae; genus Actinidia; species Actinidia polygama. The sequence goes on along the minus strand of BRYF01000026.1, from coordinate 11,528,325 downwards.
GATGTCCTTACAGTACGACAAGAATATTATCAACGGCCAGTTCACTAAATCCGAGATCCGCTATGGGACCTGATTGGCCTGTTGGGGAAAAGGAGGGATTTTGATCCATCCTTTTGGTTTTGCAACACCACAACCCCTAGTGTCTGGATTGACAGGACATGACACATAACCGCGTGCCCTGTCGTCGAGGCATATAAAGATTTCACGAAGCATGATCTCTTGGCCCATCCGCAAGCATGAAATATACACGTGATTGTTTTTCCCAATTTTCCTATGCAGAGCCGACTCTATTTGGGTCGCGGTGTATAATGCAGTGTCACTAGGAACAATCATACCACCAGCCAACACTCCCAATAGATCAATATTGATTTTGATTTGTTCCACGGCTTTTTCAAAGTAGGCCGTGGTGGGATTGATTTTACTATAAGAGCATACCCCATGTTTGTTCCACTGCTTTTGCCAGAACGCATAATTTTGAGTACTTTGTATTATCGATGGCCAATAAGTTGAAAGATCAGTAACCAGTTTCGGGGTTTTGCTAAGCTGCACGCATATGCAACAAAAATATAATTAGAAATAATAAAGAATATATATTCTTCTATGTTTTATGTTGAAGCTGAAAATAGCAACAACAAAAAAAAAAAGCTTACATAAGATTTGAGTTGATCAGGGGATGAGTATGTTGGGATGGTGGGGCCGCGGCAGTCTATAACAGAGTTTCCGTTGTTGTCTGCTGGCCACAGGCCATGCAAACCAAAGTTTTTGCGTATCTGACTCCAAGGCTTGCAGGGGTTGCCAGTCCTGCAGTACGTTGGCGGCCATGACATGACCATTTGGATCAAAGCATATGAGGGAGGTGGAGGGGTAGGAGGCGGCGGTGGGGATCGGCGGGGAGGTGCCGAGTCCCCTTGATGACAAACACAACAAACAATAAGGAAAATAATAAGAGAGAACTTCATTGTATTTATCTTGGATGAAAAATATGAGTTTCCTAAGGCCACTATTTATAATACATTTGGGCAAGTGGTTGTGGTCCCCATTTGAACCAAGTTCATGACATACCTAATTAATTTGAAGAAAAAAATCACAAAAGACAAAAAAAAAAAAAATTACTTGACAAATTAGCTAATTTTTTGTCATTAGTGAATTTTTAATTTTCATATTTCTCTCATTAAAAAAACTTGAAAAGTACTCTAAAATTGGATTAAACTCTGAAAAAGTTCAGTAAAAAAAATTTAAAATCAAAACAATTAAAAAAGATCTCAAAAAAATTCTGTACTAAATTCGGCCTAAGTTATGTCCATACAGACAATATACAATATTAAATCAACCCTTGATCTTTACCGCTCATTCATTCCAAGTTAATATCATATTGTCCATTACATGAATAAATTAGACGGCTTGGATAAGTCCATAGTGAATTAGAGTACTCCATGTACTTCATTTATTTATTTTTTGCTGATTGATCCAACTATGTTTGGATGCCTGTAAAATAGGAATTTGATGATTAGGAATTAAATACTCAAAAATCACATACTGGGATTCATTTTATTCAAACATTTGGATTCTTATCCAAGAAACCCTTTTTAGGAAGTTTTAATATTTTATTATCTTAAGGATTGATCATAAAATGTGATATTGCCATGGAAATGAACGTGTGGTATTAAGATTCCTTCGTAGTTTGGAAATGGAATTGCAGAATGGAAACAGAAATGGTTGCGTGGTATTAAGATTCCTACGTAGTTTGGAAATGGAATTGCAAAATGGAAGCAACAGTTAATCACGAATCACATTCCTCTTCTAGCGAATCCATTTCGAATGACAGAATCATAGCTAGAGAAGCATAATCAAATTCTCATTTTCAAATATGGAGCCTTTTACATTTTAAGAATTCAACAAACATCGGAGGCCTAGCATTTCCATTCCTATTTAGTGCAACAACAGCAATGCTATATATATATAGAATTTCAAAATTTACTTCCAAAAAAATTTTCAGAATTCAAAATAAATGTGTGGGATCATGACATAACTAAGTACCATTCATTTTTTAATTTAATAAACATTTCTTAATCTAAATTCGAGGGCCATATATATTTATGAGGTTGTCCACTTTAAATAAGTTTGGAAAGTCTATATTCATTTAGTTCAAGTTCATCCTATGCAATATAAACACAACATATTTATCTTTTTATTTATTTATTTAAATTAGATTAACCCCCTCTTGTCTATTTCTCTATCATGGCCCACTCAAAACTTTTATTATCAATGCCGTGAAATCTTTCAGATGAAAGGACAAAATTAACCCTGCATATGCCGCCCTCTTTCACACGTTTTTCTTCTCCCTCTTGTCTATTTCTCATCAATTGCTATAATATTCCAACACTACAATAGATAAAAGTGGGGTCAAATTCGGTTGTTTGTGGTGGTGATGGTTGGGTTATCAAATTGGGTTTGATTGGCTATGGCATTACAATCTTGTAGAGATTTGCCGGATCGCCGCGGCAACAAAGAATTCGGTTGTTTGTGGTGGTGAGGGTTGGGTTACCAGATTGGTTTTGATTGGCGGAGGCAATACAATCTTGTAGAGATTTTTCGGATCGCGGCAGTTGGTATGAACAAAGGGACTGCTCTCAGCACTTGAACTCACAACTTCATGGTTAAGAGGTCAAACATTTGCCACTTGAACTAGTTGATCCACTTCTCTCAAAAGAGAAATAAAATATAAAAAATCATACAGTTTAAAAGTATAATATCAAAGTGCATAATATCTAATAAATAAAAATCAAAGTCCAACATACATGAAAAGGTTTTTTTTTTTTAGCAGTTCTTTTGTAATGCTGGCAATGAAGGGGGGACGAGGTTCTGCCTATTACTATACTTACAATGATGGAGGAGAAGGGAAAATGGATGGTGAAATGAAGGGAAGGGGAAAATGGTGGGAAATTCTGATACGTGCAGAATATGAAAAGGCTTAGGTTAAATGTGTTATTTTATTAAATTTCGAAGGGCAGAGTTGGCATTTCAAATAAAGCTTTCTCACCAAATCTCAGGATGGACTCAAAAATTTTCTCTCTCGTCACATTTTACTCTTAAAGTTTTTAATAAATATAGTCATTTTTTTATTTTTTTAAAACAACATTGACATTTCTTATTTTTTTCTTCTCCCTCTTGTCTATTTCTCATCAATAAGATAAATTTTTTATTATCAATGCCATGAAATCTTTTAGATGAAAGGACGAAACTAACCCCTGCGTCGCAGTTTTTTCTTCTCCCTCTTGTCTAGTTCTCATCAATGCAACGGAATACTTAGTTTTACCAATGATTTTCAAACGCAACTTAGTTTTAATCCTTTTGTACAAATCAAAATTAATTGTTTTATTTCAACAGTATATGAGGGAGCAGAAGGGGGGGCGGGGATTGGCTGGGAGGTGCCGAGTCCACTTGATGAAAAACACAACAAACAATAAGGAAAATAATAAAAAAGAACTTCATCGTATTTATCTTGGTTGGAAATATGAGTTTCCTAACCCCACTATTTATAATACATTTGAGCAAGTGGGTGTGGTTCATGACATGCATTAATACCCCGCCATTATAATGGCTTTCAACTCCCCTTTTCTCAACCCATGGAATTAAAATTGTTGTGATTTAACCCTGAAAATCAAATATTTCACAAGGCTGATAGCATACACATTTGTTGCTTGATATCTCTGTTAATACTTTGTATATGATATGTTTAATCTACTGTAAATTAGATTCTAACAAATGTAAAATATAATGGATGATATTTGTCTTTCTATAATTAAGATTTGGCCCTACTAACATGTCTTTCTATGTTTAATCTACGGTAGGGAATTGTTGAAGATCTCCATAATTTTGAACTCGTCTTACACGCCGTGGAAAATTTGAACCTAGTTGACTCAGCGACATGCACTAATAGCCTTTCATTAAAATTGACTCAGCGACATGCACTAATAGCCTGTCATTAAAATTGTGGAAGATCTCCATAATTTTGAACTCGTCTTACATGCGGTGGAAAATTTGAACCTAGTTGACTTAGCGACATGCATTAATAGCCTGTCATTAAAATTTTGATCAAAATTTTATATTTTTTTGGTTCTTTTTCACATGAGGCGTCTGGAAATATAAATTTTTTTATTTAATTAATTACTTTGAAAAAAATTCAGATTTCTCGAGAAACAAGAAAAGGACTCAAAATTCGAATCAAACTTGGAAAAAGTTATCTAAAGACAAAAGAAAAATTAAAATCAAAACAATTAAAATATATCTCAAAAAATTTATGCAAGAAACCATTTTTAGGAAGTTTTAATATTTTCTTATCTTATGAGCATCAAATTTGAGATTACCATGGCGATGGATGATTGGTGTTCAGATTCCTACTTAGTTTAAAAATGAAATTACAGAATGAAAGTGACAGTTAATCACGAATCACATTCCCCTTCCAGTGAATCCGTTCCGAATGACAGAATCATAGCTAGAAAAGCATAATCAGATTCTCCTTTGCAAAAACAGCAACAGCAATAGATTCATTTAAGTATGTAGGATTGTGCAACAACAGCAATGCTATATATATAGGAGTCTCAGAATTTGGTATAAAAAATATTTTCTAAATTCAAAATGAATTGTTAAGATTCACTTAAGTACATAGGATCGTGACATAACTAAGTAAATTTGTACCATCTGTTTTTTAATTCAGTAAACATTTCTTAATTCAAATTCGGGGACCATAGGTTTCTTGTGCAACCAAACCAATATATTTATGAGGTTGTTCACTTTAAATAAATTTGGAAACTATATATTCATTTAGTTCAAGTTCATCGTATGCAATACAAACACAACCTATTTATCTTTTTTTGTAAATTAGATTAACACCCTCTTGTCTATTTCTCGATCATGGTCCACTCAAGACTTTTATTATCAATGCCATGGAATCTTTCAGAGGAAAGAACGAAATTAACCCCTGCGTATGCAGCCCTCTCCCTCACAGAATTTTCTTCGCCTTCTTGTCTATTTCTCACCAATGCCATGGAAGAAGTGGTATAATCATTGGACTCACACGACAAAACTTTTATTATCAATGCCATGAAATCGTTTAGATGAAAGGACGAAATTTACCCCTGCGTATGCCGCTACCATCTCTCTAACGTGTTTTTCTTCTCCCTCTTGTCTATTTCTTGTCAATGCCATGGAAGAAGTGTTTTGATCATTCGACGCTGCAATAGATAGGAGTTGGATATTCTGGTTCACACGACAAATCTCGTCAATGCCATGGAAGAAGTGTTTTGATCATTCCACGCTACAATAGATAGGGGTTGGATATTCTGGTTCAGACGACAAAGAGGTGTTATAATCATTGAAAGCTGCAATAGATGAGGGTGGGGTGAAATTCAGTTGTTTGTGGTGATGAGGGTTGGATTATCAGATTGGGTTTGATTAGCGATTTTTCAGATCTCGACGGTTGGTATGATCAAAGTGGTTGCTATCAAGACTTGAACTCACAGCCTTATAGTTGAAAGTTCAATCATTTACCACTTGAATTAGTGAATCTCACTTCTCTTAAAATAGAAATAAAATATAAAATCATACAGTTTAAAAGTATAATACCAAAATACATAATATCTAATAAAAAAATCAAATGCAAAAAAATTAACTTTCACCAGAACCATGACACCATAGACTAATTTAATAGCATCAAAAAATAAAGTGCAGCCATATGTTCCAAAATTACATTAAAAAATGGCGGACTTAAATTTTGTTAGTAAAAATACAAGTATTAGATAAACAATCTCATAGTATTAATTATT
>BRYF01000026.1:11462500-11465000 GCA_030159135.1 Actinidia polygama | reverse complement strand
AGAAATCAAGAGGAACTAAAAATGTATTAAACTTTATTCAAACAGTAAAAAAAAATCACTAAAGATGAAAACACTCGAAAAATCAAAACAACTAAAATATTTATAGGACAAATATTTATTTACTTCCTAGATTAGCAAATACTTTTAACACACAAAATTGGATAACAATCATATGAGTAAATTATATTTTACACCCTTTTATTTTAGGTCAATTACTAATGTGGCTTTTTCATACATTTGTTGTTTAATGAAGTGATAAAAGGAGGCTAATAATGCTATCTGGTTTCATAAAAAAATGTTATGTAGTCCTTAACTTCACTTTAATCTCAAAAATGGTTTTGATCCTCCATATTAGAAGAATCATGAAATATTTAGAGGATCAACCTCTATTTGAGAGGTTGCAAATCTAATCTTTTAAATATGTATAACTTTTAAAATATGATAAATTTTACTGAACTCCCCTTGAGATTTCTGATAAATGTAGATATCGCCCTTATAATTTTAGAAATTGCATTGATTTTCCTTTTGAAACTATTATCAAGATTTCCCCTTGAGTTATATTTTGTGCAAATATAACAATTTTACCCTTATATTTAGATTTTTTTTAAAAAAATATATACCCATTAAATAAATAAATTATTTGTAAACTACTCTATTTTTACTTTTTATCGGTAAATATTTTTTAAAAAGAATTGATCTAAATATTTAAAAAGTACTCTTAATCAAAATATACTTAAAAAATAAACCTTTATTACCAATAAAAAAAAACTAAAAAAATAATTTAAATATTTTACTTGTTAAGTGCTTCTAATCTAATCATACTGGAAAAGTATTGAATACTTGCAAGTAGTAAATTAAGTTATTAACCCACTAACTGCTAACTCTGACAAAAAAATTATAATTAAAATTAAATTTAAAAAAATATTAATTTGATTCTCTCAACTCTAAACCATTCACATTGGACTGTGATTGGGTCCAAGACCAGCCCATTGAACATTTTACGGTCCACTTTGGCCCACGAAACAAACCGGCATGTCATTTCTGACAAGACCGCGGATGTCCCATAACATATAAGGCGTCGTCTTACGTATTACTTTATTAAAAAAAAAAACAAGGAGAAAATTACGTAAAAAATTATAGGTTTTGGTTATGAGAATAAATTAAATTCTTTAATTTAATTTGATAATAATTTAAATTATTTATTAATCTCCTTTTACTTAGGGATAATGAAACCAATTGGTTCTCACGCAAATTGTATGAAAACGATTTTGTATGGTGTTATTCCCTTTTAAAGTCCTAATTAAACTAATTAATAAGATAAATTAGAGAGTTTGAATTTTATATTTATTTTAAAAAAAAATGATGAATAGTCGACTTCTATGTGTTTTGTTGTAGTTGGGTTAGTTAGGTTGTGAATCTACGTCGCGGGTAGTCCACGATTTTTAATATTTTATATTAAAAAGTTTATAATTTTTTTATATGTAGACAACCTTGCTCTCATTTTAATTATAAATATATTTACTTATTTAATAAAAAAAATGTCAACTCGTCACCGCCAACACCGACAACTTCAATTGTCGATGACATTTTCATATTGAACCTCACAAAGTCACACCCAAACTCAAATACAATAATGCAACTCAAATAAAAATCCAACACTTTGAGAGAGAACCTAAATCTGAGCATATAATGTGGGAGTTTATATCATCTGATTGTTTCTCTTCTATCAACTGAACCCAAACCCATTAGAAATTTTGCACTAACACCAAAATTTGCCACCTTCTAGCTCTCCTATCTATACATATATGCACACACATCGTTTGTGATGATACGAAAACAGAGCAAAGCAAGCAAATTTAGCAGATAAGAGATCCAGAACAACGTTAAACTATCAAACATCACAACGTATCGAATCTAGAGAGAGAGAGAGAGAAAAAATCAATTCCAAAAAATGCATATGCATAGAGAGATTGATATAGTAACTACTTTCGAGATTAAGATACTTCGGATCTGACCGGAGAAGCTTACCGGTGCAGTGCAATCCAGGGTTTCTAGTAGGGGTGGGCATGGGTCGGGGTGGGTCAGACTCAGAACCGACCCGCTATTGATCGGTTCTCAATTTTTGGACCAGAACCGACCTGACAATCCAAAAGAAAATAACCAAACCGCTCGGGTCCAGTTCGGTTCTTCGGTTTTTCATTTTCGGGCCGGGTATCTGTTCTGTGTCGTTTCTGATAATAATATAGTGTGTTGAGTGCACTGCATAAGTAATAATCTAGTGTGGTGAATGCACTATATGTCTATAGGATCGGTTTTAGACTTCGGTGCTCGAATCGGGTCGATTTTGAGTAAAAATATTTGTAGACCGGAGAACCGAACCAAATGGGTCGGGTCCAGAATTTTCAGACCCAAAATCGAATCGAGGGAATAGTAGAACCAACTCAACCCAATAAGATCAGTTCGGTTCGGTTCTCGGATCTGACGGGTCTTTTGAACACCC
>BRYF01000026.1:11370000-11372500 GCA_030159135.1 Actinidia polygama | reverse complement strand
AGGTGGAGGAGGTGGCAGCGGCGGCGGTGGAGGTTGTCATATCCCAAATAATACTAGATTTGGCCATGTAGACAATCACAATAATACAATAAACTAAACCAACATAATACGTCTCAATGATGTCATTACATCATAGTGCGAAAATAATATTACAACGTCTTGTCATAACATCAAAGTACAACTAACATATTCTTCCCGTGGGACCATGCTCTCCATGAGCTATCAAATATAAAATATGGATAACAATCTATGGACAATACCTACATTGGGCCAAAAAAATATTATAATTCCCAAAATACACTTTAATATGTTTATCAAATAAATTACACAACCGGCATTCACATACCTCACGATTCAAGATAACCCTCGGTACTTGAAATTTATTTTATAGTAAATGTGTGTTACCTTGAAAAGATTTAACAATAGATTTGATGTCTCAAGCCAAAACCATTATACATAATCGTATAATGAAAACATGATGCAATGAAATATGTTTTCATTGATATCAAAATATACTTTTGATTTCCAATTCATGATTTCACAAATCATTTAGTCTCTACATATTCCAACTTTTCTCAAAAGCATTTATTTCATGATTTCTCAAATCAATGATTTCACAAACTTTTTAATTTTTCACAAAAGCAATAATCCAATTCATTTGAATGACACACCTATGTTAATACCTAACTAACCTCATTATGCACTAAGCATATGAAATAACATCTGGCCAACTTCTCGAACTTTCACCGAAGGGTGACATTCTTAACATTTTGTGTCAACTTCCCAGACTTTCACCGTGGTTTTTGACATTCCCTCCGAATTGTCAACTTTTTGAATTTTCACCGTTGATTTTGACATTCCCTCATTCGCGCAATTGTCATCTAGGACTTTAACTTCAGGCTTAATCTAAGTCATCTTATTTCGAGTACACAACGTACTAAATTTTGTATATCCTAGCGTGTCATTCTCAAAACCATTTTTAAATTTTCACCAACGCATAACATTTATCTTTTCGACAAGTTCAATCGTACATCCATGTTACATTTATCAAAACTTAAATGCAACAACATAATATATAAGATATCATCATGTTCAACGTAAACCATTTTGAAACAATTTAAATGTATTTACTTAAAAAGGTTTTCATAAACTTTTACAGCATGTGACTACCGGTAGGAGTCTGGACATTACCGGTAGACAGGATAATCCAGTGACAAAATACCCAAAGTCACTACCAGTAGTGAAAATGTTACGACCGGTAGGTAGGGCTCTCGAGCCAATTTTCAAGAAACAAAGGGAACTACCGGTAGGAAAAATAGGACTACCGGTAGACATCGCAAAAAACAGACGATTTTCAGATCTCAGAACTCGAAACTTTTCAAACAAACCAAATCTTTCATTTTAGAGTTCAACACCAAAAATAAAATCTTAATAGGCTAAATGTAAGCCATTAACAACAATTCCAAAGCTAAACTCCAACAAGAAAAACCCCATTTACCTTAACAATAGTGATAGGTACACACCCATTTTTGGGTGTGTACAAGACACACCTATTTTTTTTCTCTCACAAAACAAGTGGGACCGTCCTAATTAGGGTTTTCACGCTTTTCTAAAAAGCCTAATTAGGGCGGGTCCCACTAATTTGTGAGAGGGCAAAATGGGTGTGTCTTGTACACACCCACTTTTGGGTGTGTACCAATCATTATTCTTACCTTAAATCTAAGCAATGCAAGCTTCAAAGAAATGGATGATGCTCTAAGATTCCAATTTGCTCCGATTCCAAGCTTTCTTGGTTCAATACGAAGCTTTCGTTGAGTAGGCAATCTTCTCCCAAGAATTTTTACCCAAACCTCACCTTAGCACACTCAAATCTAAGCTCTTATGTATCAAACCCTAGAGAGAGAGAGAAAAAAGGAGTAAATGGCAACATTAATTGTGTTTAGGTCAAATAGAGATATAATAAATGCCCCATTGGCCCTAAGGCCTTGTTTGGAAACTTGGCCCAAATTAAATGTCTTCCTCCTTTTTCATACAAGCCCAATTGCAAAATACACTTAGGCCCATAACGACGTACACACACATATATATGTGTGTGTGTGTGTGTGTGTATGTGTACACGTGGCATCACCAATGCGTCATAAATAAAAAATAAATTATTTTCAAGACCCTACAAAGGTGGTGATGGTTGTGGTGGTGCTTGAAAAAAATTAAATTAACAAATTTTGTAAACAAAATAAAAATAATTTTTTCTTATTTTTACTATTTTTAAAAACAGTAGTAGTAATTTTTTCTTATTTTCATTTATAAATAGCAATACAAGCAAGTTTTTATTTTTATTTATAAAAAAATAAAACAAAAACAGAGATATAATAAATACCCCATTGGCCCTAAGGCCTTGTTTGAAAACTTGGCCCAAATTAAATGTCTCCCTCCTTCCTCATACAAGCTCAATTGCAAAATACACTTAGGCCCATAATGACGTATACACACACATATATAT
>BRYF01000026.1:11335000-11337500 GCA_030159135.1 Actinidia polygama | reverse complement strand
TGAAGAAGAAGAAAAAGAAGAGCAAGGACGAAGATGGAGAGGATCTTACAGCTGCTAGTGAAGGTAAGAAGAAAAAGAAGTTGCGAAGCAAAGACGAGGAATGAATTTTGTAACCTGTGATTAGGTTTTATATTGAGGTAGATATTGATCTGGCACGCTGCTTGCATCTGTAGTGCTTTCATGTTCAATTTTGGCACCAGAAAAGGTCATACCTCTATGTTTAGATACATTGGATCTATGTTTCATCTTGTTGCCAACCGAAAAATTGTGATCAAAATTTGGTTTCAGAGAACTTGCTATGATAGAGTACTAAATGTTCACCTTAGTTTGAGTTGATTTGGTTTCTGTTTATCTCATGGTGTTTGGCCTTGCAATGTGACCATGGTATTTTGACATGGACGTTTTTAGCTAGAAATTAAAGGACCACTTAAAGTATGAAATTTCTGTTTATCTAGCCTGGACCAAGGAGTCTGATGTGTGCGAGTAAACCTGTAGTTGATTCAACAGGTGAGGAGTGTAGTTGATTCATCAGGTGAGTTGTTACGCTCCTTAGTGGATTTTGACTTTCATGATTTGGCAGGTGAGTTGACCCCCAATCCCTCTTTATCCTTTCACAATACCCCCATTCAATATGTTATGTTTCTCTAATGTTTCCTATTTTGCTTGAAAATTTTGTGTTGTTTCACACTCAAATTCACACCGAATATTTGGAACAATTCTTTTTTTTTGGTTTTTGGTTCTGCCATTTTAAATGTTCATTTCGTATATCTTGCACCCTTGCATTTTAATTAAAAACATATGGTGATTCAACTTCTACTGGGAGTTGTCTTGAAATGCTAGACCAAGCTTCTCAAATTTGAAGTTTAGATATTTCTTGATTGCTTATTTTCTATCCAGTAGGTCCAAGCTGATGTAAATAATAAGAAAACTTAACTCTGAACTTTCTCTTTCTTAACCCTACCTACCCAATGTTGGTGTTCACCAGCCAACAGGATTTGCCCTCTCTTAAAGCAATCACTATGCTTGTGGTGTGCCATTGAGAAAATATCACCTCCATATGAGGTGGATATAAGGATATAAATGAACCAATCTACTCGTTATCACCTCGTTAATAGTTCATTTGAGATCAATTCGCTTGATAAATAAATCAAACTCGAACATATTTTTAAGGTCGGTAAGTTTTGAAACTAAATTTGAACAATCTATTACTTGGCGTGATAAAATTATATTGTTTAAGAAATTTAAGCTACTAAGCTCGGCTTGATTAAAACTTGTTTGAGATTGATTCGTTCGATAAACAAACCAAGTTTTAAAATATTTTTAAAACTCGTTAAGTTTTTATATCAAGCTTGAAGATTGTACTATTCAGCTTAATTGACTTGTTTACCAGCCTGTGTGGATAATGTGTGGATAACAAGAAGACACATTCAAAATTAGTTTTTTTTTATTAAAATCCGTAAACAAAATGAAATAAAGACATAAAATCAAATTTTCTGTTTCTATTTCAGGTTTCTGACCATTGTTTTTGTACTTCTTGACATAGATGTACAACTTTGTTTTACCTATATTTATTTTCTGTTTCTTTTGTGCCACAAAAAAGTTCTTTGTTCCCATGGCTCAAGCAGTTTCCAAATAGCAGAATTTGTGCTTTAATTACATTGATTTCTATGTTTTGAACACAAACTGCATAAGGAAAAAACCGTAATTTGTTCAATGAATAGGTGGTTGTCGCTAAATTTCATTTAGTAAAACCTTGAAGTCACCAAACTTTCCAGTGATTTGACCTTATTTTTGGTCAAATTAGCATGATTAATGAGGTGCTTTCTATATTATGCTGAATTGATGTTCTAACTTTGTCCCCCCGCCCCCCCAAAAAAAAAAAAAAAAATCAGATCTCAAATTACTACTCTGTCCTAATTTGTTTGTCATTTGTGCCCTTTATTCGGATTAACAAATTCTTTAATAATTTTTTGTACCAATAAAAAATCTCAATTAGTTACTCCTTGCAAAGCTTTCAAAATCATCAAAAAAATATAAATTAAAAATTATTAACGACTTTTTGATATGTTTAGAATAGTAAAAATAGACAAATAAATTGGAACATAAAGAGTAGTTGAAAGAATATAACCGTATTTTTACAATTAAAAGATGCGCACACCCTGAATTTCTCTTTACACCTATATTATTTGCAAAAAGTTCAAGCGTTGGAAGTCCAACCAACCAAGTAAAGAACCAAACTCTTTTTAAGTATCACTCTCTCGAAATATAGTCTTTGGATAGAATGAAATCGAATGCAAATAAGGTGGTGGTTGGCAAGTGATTCTCGATAGCTAAACGTTGTTCGGCTGAGCCTGCAAGACAATAACAGTGAGAAGTACCACTTAGAGCTGTTCCAAGAACAGCTCTCCTGAAGAAGATGAAAAAAGAGAGAGTAAGATAGCGAATTCTTGGCTCTAGTTCTAGAGAAAGTAAAAGGAGAGAGCGAGAATCATATACCAGT
>BRYF01000026.1:11287500-11292500 GCA_030159135.1 Actinidia polygama | reverse complement strand
AAATTTGCAACCATGATCATTGTTAACATTACCAAATTGTTAACCTAAATATAAGCTTTAAAATGCTATGAAACTGTGAACGAGACCAAACAATTGGCCTTGTGGATGAAGAAAAGCAAGTTGAAAAGGCTTCTAGAAGAATCTGTCTGTGCATAAAATTGTGGGATTATGTTACTATCACATAGACAAATATATGTCTTGAAAACCCTCTCTGTGACGTTATGGAAAATTACATAAAACTTATAATGTATCATTGTTAATATATATTGTTTTGGGTTCTTACTGGTCAGTCCCCTTTTTAAAAATTAATGTATAAGTTATTCTTTTAAGTTTATTTTAAAAAGAACGATATTCACGATACAATAAAATTGTATATCTGAGCGTTTGATACAAAAATTCTTTAAATACTTTGGAAATTCTCATATTTATCACCGATAAATTTTACGTTGAAACTTTTAAATAATTTTCTATTCCATACGGATCTTTCATGAGTCGACTTCAAAAATATAATTTTATAAAAAAATATAAAATATTAAAATATATATATATAGTAAGATATATATATCCAAAGATTTTCCTACACCACCACCACCCCTCTCTCTCTCTCTCTCTCATAAATATCCCATCATCTCCCCCTCTCACATACTTCAACTTCCTCTCTTTTTCTCTTCTTCACTGTGTATTTCTCTCACTACAATCCCATACCCAAAATAAAAAACATGGATGTGGCCAACCCAATGGCAATTCAAAGTGAAAAAATCAAAGAACTTGATCTACCAATCATAGACCTCTCTTTTGATAGATCAGAGATTTCAAAGCTCATTGTGAAAGCTTGTGAATAGTTTGGTTTCTTTAAGTTGATAAATCATGGTGTTCCTCATGATGTCATCACAAGAATGGAAGAGGAAAGCTTGGGCTTCTTTGCCAAACCGGCCCATGAAAAACAACGGCCCTGGCCAGCCAACCCGTATGGCTATGGAAGCAAGAACATAGGCTTCAATGGAGAGGTTGAATACAGTCTTCCAAGTACAAATTTGGCCTCCATATCTCAAAGGTTCAAAACTCTCTCCAATGACCCAATAAAATTCAGGTATTAGCATCTTTATTAAGTTTATTTTATTAGCATTTCCATTGTGTTATGTTTAGGTCTTTAATATAGAAAATGATTCACGATCAAATAGGATTTTTATACGAAGAATTATGCAAAATGATGAAAATATAAACCAAAATAGATTGCAAGCCAGGTTCTCTTGGCATAAGAAAACATATTTGTAAACAAGCAATAAATCAAAGATTTGTAAATTGGACATAGTAGAGTAACAATACTTGCCTGCAATTCAAATCTATGCAACAAAGGGGATGACCTTATTAGGGAAGTACAAGAGAGGATAGTGTCAGAATCCAGCATCCCCGAACATCCAATTTCAATTCCAACAAAAAGAATGCAAGGAAAAAAATTTAAGAAAATGGGCTTAAGATGACTGATAAACTAACCAGAGCCCACAAGTCCAAATCAAGTGTCTCGAACTGCGAAAGATTAAAGGATGGCAGTGACTAATTTCCAGGCGTCTCAACTTCAGAGATGGACCAGAGATGTTCAGATTTTAAATACAAACTGAGTCGTTCACAAACAGTTCTTCGAGAGATGAACAGTTGTATACGAAGGACTTGATAACTTCTCCAGAAACATTTAGAGAATGTGGGGGAAAAGTGTAACAGCCTTCCCCATAATATCGAAAGGCACATGTGAAGTCCAACTTGAACCTTTGAACTCTTTTTTTTAGTAAAAAAAATAATCCACTGATCAATATCACATTTAGAACTTCCAATATCTAAATCAAAACAAATGCTAAATGCATCAATAGCTGGACCTTGATACCATTCCACGACTCGTTTCACCCAAAGTAAAAATTACGCCTTGCAACATTCAAGTGTTCAACGTCCCGCTTGTATGACGCTTAGTTCATGCACCACATCTGAATAGTCAAAGTCCAAACAACCAGAGAAAAGTGTCCATGTATATCTCCATCTGTGTGCAAGAGCACAGGAACGCACATCTTCTTTCACTTTCAAGGATTGACAAAATAATCCCAAGAACTTCATCTGGCAATTCACTAAGCCGGTCCTCCATAAAATTCACCCTCAACCCCCTAATCATTGCCAGCAAGCACAACATCCCCCCACCCCACCCCACCCCACCCCAAAAAAGAGGAAAAAGTCAGTATGACAGCTAAGTTTGCAAAAGAATAACATCACAACGTGTAACTGCATATAATACTGCGAAAAGAAAAACAAATGCATATCGAACAAGGATGGTTCCAATCAAAAATACTTAAGGCTGTGTTTGGATTAAGGATTTTGTATAGAAAAAAGAAAAGTAAAGGGAAAAGTTAATTAATTCAATAGGTTCGGATTTAATCTTTTTCCTTCACTATTTTCCCCCTCAACAAATCACTCTCTTAAGTCTTTTATCCTAATACAGACCAAGAGAACAAATCAAACACAAATAACACAGGAGAACACATAATATACATAGTTAAGCAATGTGGCTACGTCCACAGTGGAGAGTTGAACAGAAAATCCATTGTAACTTTGTAAGCAACAAACATACCTATCTCAATGAACCCTCCCTTCCACTACATACTCTGCTACATAAATCCTACTTCAATATTACATTGATACTCCAAAACTTTGGGCAGGAGGTGCTGCCCCCGACCCCATAATGCGCACACCATAGGCGTCTGCAACGTGTTCTATTTATTTTTCTTATAATGCTCCGTCAATATTAGCTTTATGCTGACCCCAAGGGGTTCATCGAGTGGGAGTTTGGCCACGACTAAGGGGCTTTCCCTCAAGGTTGCAGGTTCAAATCTCCTTGCCAATAATTATTGGAGTCAGTCCATACGGAGCCCTGCCCCAGTTCCCCAAATTTAATTGGGCTCTAGTGGACGGCGAAATTGGTACCCGAATTCGTTGGTCCTTTGGAATGGATATGAGTTATCCAAAAAAAAATATCAGCTTTATGTTTTCCAACAAGATCCCAATTGCTGGAATAAAATGGAGGACAAAATAGCAAAACACTGAATCCAGAAAATGCAATTTATACCAAATCAAATGAAAAAATTTAAAACCCTAACAATAAATCACCCGTCTGCAATGCCAGAAACAATGTAGCACAGTAGAAGAAGTAGGCCGTGCAAACATACGATTCTTACATTCTCAATGGTTCACCAATTCATGTTTTCAACCGAATAATTCAAATTAAACATCCTCTGTGTCGACGGAAGCGAATGAAAGAGTTGAAGAAAGGTTAAAATAACTAGGCTTTCCTTTTCTTCACTTCCAATTGGGAAAAGAGACAGATTGATAAATGGATATAGGCACATCGATGTATACAATGTTTGTGTATGTAGTCAAAGAGGAATCCACCCATTGGGAATCTAGGATACAGAGAAACAAAGAAGTGACAGATAGAGAGAGGAGAGAGGGAGAAACACTCGTTGTTATGAAGGTTATAATAATATTTATTCTTTGCCAAAAACAAGTACATGATTTTCATTAACTGTCACGAGCTTAGATCTCGATCGCCTCGACCCATGCGGCCTTAGACCCATTTCGCCACAAAAGATGCTAAGTAAGCCTAGAACCACCGAAAGAGAAGGCTAAGAGAGCAACAAGAGAATTCTAGAGAGAGAGAGCTTGGAGAATGCTTTGTATTCTCAAAACTTGGATACTTTACAATGAGGGATTACCTCCCTATTTATACAACTCTAAGGATCTAGAATGTTCTTACTATTCCAATATTATATACAAAAAGGAAGGCTCCTAGAATCTTCCACACAATTCTAGAGTTTACCCATGTGAGATAAATTCTAGAAAATGAGGTAAATCCTAGAACCATCTCCATGCCTAGAATATTCTAGGCTTTGCAAACAACTTGCCCTCTTCATGGGCTAAATTAATGGGCCATTTAGGTGGGCTTTGTTGCGCTTGTAACATTCTCCCCCACCTAATCTGGCGACGTTCTCGTCGCAATCCCTCGGAATTTGGCAATCTTGTCCACGAACTGCCATAAAGACTCTCCCTTAGGGAGCTTGCCGCCCTCTAACTTGATCCACGACGCGATCTTTCCCTC
This sequence comes from Actinidia polygama, assembly GCA_030159135.1. Lineage (NCBI taxonomy): Eukaryota > Viridiplantae > Streptophyta > Magnoliopsida > Ericales > Actinidiaceae > Actinidia > Actinidia polygama. Next base: position 11,288,365 of record BRYF01000026.1, on the reverse strand, counting down.
CCCCACGGACTCCCTTGAATCCTTTGGCTTGGAGTTGAGAAACTTTTCCCTCATAAGGTTTAGCCGCCAGTTCTTACCTAACCAGTTCCTCATCCTTTTGGCCACCTTGGCCATGTCGGTATGCCACCCCTTGGCAAACTTGAAAGCTCCCAGGCTCTTGGTAGGAATGACGACAGGAATCTTGGCACTCAACTCCAGTCCGGTGGAGTGATCCACCTCCCTCTTGGATGGAAGTATCTTTGGCAACGCCGGGGAAGCCATATGATCGGATGTCGTTGCCGAAATCTTGGTACTTGCCTCCAACTCAATGAAGTGATCCACCTCCCTCTTGGGTGGAAGTCCCTTTGGTGATTCCAGTGGTATGACATCCTCATAATTTTTGAACACCTCCATGGTGTTAGAAGGTTCCTCCTTAACCTTCAAGGTAGTAAGGAGTATTGGCTCATTCTCTTCCTTGTAGAATTGCATGGCAAACAAAGTCTTGGCCTTCAACGATGCTTCCCTCGCAAGTGGTACCATACATGCGTTTCCTTCGCCCATGATGCACATGGCCTCGGCGAAGGGGATGAGGAATGCCCGCACCCCATCCAAAAACTTCATCCCCAACACAATGGGGTAGTCATCCATTGGTAACACAATGGGGTAGTCATCCATTGGTACCACCGTGAAGTCCACTTGGCTACACCAATCACCGATGTGTAGCTGTACGTCCCGAGCAACTCTATAAATAGGTCGCGCCTCCATGTTGACAGCCTTTATCCACCCTTGCTCTTCCTTGAATTGGAGACCTAGCCTCTTGGCCTCCTTGACTTCCATAAAATTGTGGGAAGCGCCGGTATCAACCAAAGCACGAGTGTCGAAACCG
>BRYF01000026.1:11257500-11270000 GCA_030159135.1 Actinidia polygama | reverse complement strand
CATTAGCTAAATTCTATCATAATTTCAAATTCAATAAAGTTTTGGAAATGATATTTGAAAGATGCAATTAATTTGGAAAAGAATGAGATAAAAATAATGCATCAAAGACAAAGATTCTTTAATTTTCACACAACTACTCCATCAAATATGGAAATAATTACTCTATCAATTAATTAATGGCAACCAATTGGCACTCAACACGGCTATAGTTTTTTTTTCCCCCTTCAAAATTCATCTATTTAAGACATATATTTATTCATTTTTTAAACATCTATAAATCATCTTTTTCTTTGATGATGAAACTAACTCAAAAGAAAGGTATTTACAATTTTTTTTCGTGAACTTTAGTCTACTAAATAGCATTATTATTTTATGAACACGATTTTTTTTTTAATTAGGATGTTCAGGGTTTTGTCCCGGTTAATCTTTTGGGTACACGTAATATTCTGACAACTATTACTTAAATATCATACCTAAACCTATAAGTAGTTTCAAACCTAGTGAGAAGTTAAATATTAGATATTAAATCATCTGTTTTGATTGAAATTCGTAAGTTTTCAATTGAGATTGTGTGCGTAATGACTTATAAAAGAATATTTTGTAAAAAATTACAATTTTTTATTTATTTTTTATTTACCTTTAATCCATTTTCTTACCATTAACTATATTCCTACCTATAATTAGGGGGAAATGACACTTTGATTGTTTTATTAAGTCATGTAAAATGTTGGCACGCATTATCAATTTCTTATGCTTTAATTTTTTATAACTGGGTAAATATTTTACCCCACACCAACATTAACCTCCCTTGCTTTACCTGACAATGTCAAGATTCCCCCCTTCTATTATTTTCCATGCAGATACAGATAAATTCAGCATAAAATGACAAAATACCCTTAAATTATTGTTCCAAAGTTCATCTCATCCTATCTATGGCTTTGCTCTATCTCTACAACCAAATAACCATAAAAATTAAGCCAACCGCACCATCTCAACCAAACACACAACTTAAGTCATGTTTCTCTCCTCTACCCCTTTCAACCCTCACCACCACCAATCCCAAAACCTGCATAACTGAATTGTTGATATTTATGGATAAGAAAGAACAACTATCTGTGTCCGATTATATTATAGGAATGCGTATGGAAAAGTTCTTTTCTTTGTTGAACCAACTATTTCTGTTAAATTATGTGATTGTAATGTAGATAGTAAGTTGCTTTTATTGTGATGCTTCTTTTGGTTGATCATGTACTTAGTCCTTCTGTCAAGTTATATTATTAGAATGCAGATACATAGTTCCTTTTATTGAGGTGCAACTTTTGGCTTATAGTGTCAAACATTGAGGTGCAACTTTTGCCGCATGTTTTACAGAACTTATAAGATGTAACTTTTATTTTTTTCTGTCTTGAAAGTTATATCAGAGTGTTTGGCATAACTTCTGCTTCTCCTTATGATGGGCCAAAAGCAACTTAGAAAAGCTGAAAAATAACTTATTCTTTGGAAGCTTCATTTTGAATCTTTTCAACTTTGCTTTTAAATGAGCAATTCTAACATAAGTTAATTCAGCTATACGAAATACCCTCATAATGCGCTTTGTCAATTCTGTCTTAGGGATATGGTCTGACTGAGGCCGGGGGATCGGCAACAAGAATTGTAGACCCAGATGAATCTAAACCGCATGGATCTGTTGGTCCCATATCCGTGATGATGGAAGCCAAGATAGTTGATCCTGGAACTGGAGAGTCCTTGCTTCCTGGAGAGCAAGGGGAACTATGGTTACGAGGACCTACAATAATGAAAGGTACTACATGTTTCCTTGGCATTGAACAGTTTGCTGTTTGTCAATATGTTTATTTCTGAAATAGAGTACCATCATTAAGAGTAGCACATTCCTGAGCCTACTATTGTTTATTTTGGACAATATTTAGACTTTAAGAGTCTTGGACTAGTATATTTTGGGCTTGATCAACGTGGGGTGATGTTTAAGACGTGGTTGGTAATCAAAATTCTCCTTTATTAATCTTTCTGCATTTCATTATCGTCTATTGGATTTTTTTCCAACCACCATTTCCTACCCAATGCCCTTATTGATTGCTAATTCTGACTGGTAGGAGAGCATTTATCTGCCACTTATGCAAGTAGAGGTTGTATATTTTTCTTTGCACTCCTTTTTATTCTTTTTTTTTCCTGAGTGATTGGTGTCAACTGTTAATCAAGTCAATTGCTTACTCGGTTTTCTTCTTTGAGTTTGGCTTAGGTTTGTGGAATGTTATTTCTTATTTTCTACTTGTTGATTATCTTTGCTCACATTTTTGAGGTGGTTTTTTAATTTAACTGTGGCCATTATAATACACCATTTTATTGATTCTTATTTCATGAGAGTGGTTGCAATTGTAGGTTATGTTGGAGATGAAGAAGCAACTGCTACAACATTGGATCCAGAGGGCTTCTATGTTATTTTGACTCTGATGGATTCCTCTACGTTGTTGATAGATTAGAGGCATTGATAAAATATAAGGCGTATCAGGTGCTAAATTCTATCTGACATAGTTTTGAAAAAACCTGTAGCACGTTGTCGATCTGATAAAATCTGGAATTAAATTGCAGGTTGCACCTGCTGAGTTGGAGCATTTGCTTCAAAATAATCCTAAAATTGCGGATGCTGCTGTGGTTCCGTATGTATCTCATACTGTGATCATTTTTGTCCGTCTGCAAAAGATCACGTGTTCATACGTGTTTGAAAATTTGTGTGCCTTACCAAGTTTTGCACACTTTACCAATTATGGCAGCTAAATGCATGCACTTATTTCAAAAATCAATATGTACCTGCAGTTTGGTTTGTTGATTGTTTTGGAAACACAATTTCCCTTGAAATTGTAGGGATTGTACCCCGGAATTATCCATGCAATTCTTGTTTTGATGCTGCATGCATGCTCTGAGTCTGATATTCAACTCTTAAACAAATCATTAGCTTTTTGTATGCCTGTCCAAGCATTTATTAGTATTGTGATGTGATTATCCATGGGATCCATTTAGTGGGCAAGTCTGCATAGAACATACTGCAGTGGAACCTTTAATGCAAGTAAGACAACTTTCTTAGAACTGTTGGTAGATCATAGACGCGCTAGCACTAAGTCTGCAGACGAGTCTGTGTTATTGAACCTATAAGGCTGTATTTGGATCAAGGATTTGAAGAGGGAAAAGGAAATAAAAATGAAAAAGTTAGATGATCCAACCGATCAGGATCATTGGATCGGACCTTTTCCATTTCCCTTTCCTTTACCCTTTCTAAATCCTTGATCCAAACACAGTCTTTAAGAGTTTTGAGAATTGACGAAACATTAGAGAAAAAAGGCATATGTGAATGGTTGTAATCTCATTAAAGAAGTCGCTTGCGTTATTTTCTATTTGGTAATTTACGTATGATAGATAGTTCGAGGTGTAATATAGAAAAATAACAAATATCAAGTTATATTTGTGTATATATGAATAGTTTCTCTATATTTGCTATACAATGTTTTTAACATCAATATGTATTCCCTCTTTCCCTTTGCAGGTCTTGTTTTCTATTTTTTTCAGATAGGCTAATCAGTTTGACTAACATGATTCCAGTTATTAATGAGACTCAAGGTTTATGAACTCTGACAAGAGAAGTGATTTCTATCTCTAATATGCTTCTCTTGTCAAGTTCAAAACTAGTTTTCCACCATGTAAGCTTGCAGCTTGCTTATTCACTCCAGTTTTCACTTGTATTTCATTTCTATGTCCACTTTCCAGGGAGCTGCTTTTCCCCCTCCCCATGTCAGACCCCTCTTGGGCCCCACTTCCAAATTTACTTTTGTGTCCTTTCTCTTTTTTGTCCTTTTTCCACTCTTAAATTTTTAAATTTTTTTTGGATAAATATTTTTTTATTATATGTTATATATATTTTTTATTTTTTAATTATAAATTTTAAGAGTCATTATTTGTAAAAATTTTAAAAAGTAAAAATATGAAACACTGCTCTCTCTCTCTCTGGTTTTTTTCCTTCAGTTTTTAATATTTTTTTAGTTTTGTTTTTTTTTATTATTTTTTTCTTTTTTTATATATTTTTTTAAGTTTTGTGTATTTTTTTATTTTAGTTTTGTTAATTTTTTTTAGTTTTGTGTAGTTTTTTTTATAGTTTTTTTTCAGTTTTGTGTAAATTTTATTTAGTTTTATTTTTGAAATAAAACTAATAAAAAAATAAAAATAAAATAAAAATATACACAACACTGAAAAAAATAATAATAATAAAACAAAAACACACAAAATTGAAAAAGAAAAAAGAAACAAAACTAAAAAAAAAACTAAAAAAATACACAAAAGTAAAAAAAACGACTAAAAAAAATACATAAAACTGAAAGAGTAAAAAAAATGAGAGAGAGATAATACACAAAACTGAAAAAAAATAAAAAAAAAAGAATGAAAAAAAAGAAACAAATTTTAAAAAAAATAATTGAAAGAGAGAGAGAGCAGGAGAGAGAGAGGGATGAGGGGGGGCATAACGGTCTTTTTATGGAGAGACAAAGGTGGGGCCAGGGAGGGGAATCTGTGAGGAGGGGGGGGGGGGGGGGGGAAAGAAATTTTCTTTCCATAACCCGCACTAGAAATAAAGAATAAAGTGTCCTTCGTGTTATGTTTTCAAGGTTCCTCGCGATCAAAGCATTGGTAGAATACTCAGCTTTCAGTTGCTAACTTTTCTGAGGCTTATGTAGTTTATTATCTTCCTTTCTATATTAAACCAAACCAAACCAAACCAACTCAGATTAAGCCTTGTGACCCTATCAATTGGGGTCGGCTACTTAATCGTTTTTTACCCTTTTCGCTCTTCCAAGGGCTCTTCTACCTCTCTGGTTTGAGGTCAAGTAGCTTTGCTTCAAAAACCAGACTAACAAAAGATGAATTGCCAGCATCAAGAACCTCTGTTTTACTTATTGTTGAAGAGTCGGGAATTTCATTTTTTGTATTCAACCTCCTCCTCCAGCCTCCCATGAGGTGAGAGTATCTCATTTATTTTACATTCATTTTGTGTCATCTGAGAGCAGATATCCTGATGAAGAAGCAGGGCAGATTCCCATGGCCTTCGTAGTGCGAAAACCCGGAAGCGGTATCACTGAAGCTCAAATTATGGATTTCATTGCAAGACAGGCATGTCTACTTCTGAATATCCTTGGACTACCTATTTTATCCCTATTGTTATGCGATAACAAGATCAATCTACAAAAAACACTAAAGAAAGAACAGAAACAATTACGCGCATAAAGAGAACACAAAAGATTTACACGGTTCGGCAGCGAGCCTATGTCCATGGCGGAGAGGAAGAAGAGAAATTCACTGTATGCGATAAGATTACATCGCTCAAACTCTCTCTCTCTCTCAGTTCACAGCCTCTCTTTTCCACCATACTCAAATCCGAAAATACGCTCTCTCTTAGATTACCTTCTCTCTCGGATCTAAGACCCTCTGCCTCCTTAAGAGGCCTTAATAGTAACTCCGAGAGAAATAGAAGACATCTATGACTAACGAGATTGAGTTTCCAAGTACGGTAAAATAGAAATATCGAGTTTTCACAAGTATTACTTCCCTTTCGTAACATTGTGTTACAATGCTAGTTCACCATCAGGTATCTGTCTCTACTTATATGTTCTAGTAAGCTCTTTCGGTAGCATCGTGCATTTCCATCTCGCAGGTTGCACCTTACAAGAAGATTCGGCGTGTTGCATTTATCGACTCCATTCCAAAATCACCGGCTGGAAAGATCCTAAGAAGAGAACTGGTCAATCATACTCTCTCCCAATGAACGAAGAATTTAATTTCAATAAAATTCATCTAGGATGTATAAGTAGAGATTTTCAACACTTGTAAAAAACATCGTAATCTCATAATTGATTGTACAATAGATCGGCAGTCTTTTCTACTGTGCCCAATCATAATTGATTATAAATCGATCCCCAAGTATATTGTTCAATTTTTTCTAAAAAACAACAACATAGAAACATTACATTCAATTTTACAATCGATTAAAAAAGATTTTCAAGATAACCTAACAATCAATTACCTAATCGGTCGTCAAGTACATTCTTTAGGAAATCTCATAAATAAAAAAAAATGGGGTGTGCAAATTCAAAAGAGGTGGTGATGAATTGGGTAAAATTTTGGATTAGGTGGAATTCTAATTTGTGGGAAAATTTTGGGGGGAGGAGGAAAAGGCTAGTAATTAGAATATTAGATTGGGAGGGAATCAAATTTGGAATTATTTTGGGGAGTTTTAAGGTGGGAGATCTACAAAAGAAGGATAAATTTCACCAATGGTCCTTACAATTTTAATTCAAACATTCTAACTTCAATTTTGTTTCAATACAGTCCCTTTATCAACAATCGTTAAGAATTTGCACTGAAAATGAATGGATGGAGCTCACATGCCCCTTAGGGCTCATTTGGCTGGCGGATAAGAAAGAAAATATATAGAGAGAAACAAAATATAAAATATTTAGATATTAAAAATATATATATTATTTATATATATATATATATATATATATATAAATATACATTTTGTTTCTCTTTATATATTTTTTTCTTATTCCCCGGATAACTTTTAGTTAGGGTCTAGGCCACTCAAAAATTATCCGCCTCTATCCACCTGCTGGGAGAAAAATTATCCGGGGGCATAAATTATTCGCCTCCCTATCAGTCAGCCAAACGCTCGGGGGAAAAAATTATCCGGGGGGAAAATTTATCCCCCTCCCTATCCGCCAGCCAAACATGCCCTTAGAAAAAAAAAATGATCGTTGATAGAGGGACTACATTTAAAAAAATTGAAGCTGGTAGGTTTTTATTACTGGAATTGAAATTATAAAGACCCAAGTGAAACTTTGGTCAACCTATAATGACTAATGATGAAATTTTTCACATTTGGTGCCTGTAATTTTAATTTAAACAATTAAAAAGAGATAGAGAAAGATAGATACAGACATGGATAGATAGATGAGTGAATGTATATATTATTATAATAACGTTCAAGTTGGAAGGCTATCGCGACAATATCAAAGTGACCTCAATTGTACACATTTTGACCAATCTTATATTTGCTATGCATTGATCTGAAATGATTACTTTTGTGATCATATTTATGTAATATTGTGATTAATATTATTTTCAAGTGTCGTAGTATTTTTTGTTATTATGTTATAATTTTTGTAGGCTCTAGTTACAAAAAATCGAAGTATCAAAATAGAATTTAGGCTAGCTTGGACTAGTTTTTTTTATAATTATGGTAGGATTTTATTTATCAAATTTATTTCTCAATGAGATCTATTAAACAATATACGTATTGAACATGAAATTATAAAAATATAAAAATATAAAAAAAATTATAATTAAATTTAACAGTAATAAATTTATCAGTCATATAAGTATTAGTATTTCTATGATTTTTTTCACTCATTACAATATTAAGGTTATCAGACTTATTTATGGCTGCGTCTCACATATAAAATATTTAATTAGTAAATTTTTTTTGTCAAGTAAGATTACATAATTGTTCACCATCACATGTACGCAAGCCAAGTTATTAGTATCTAATCAATAAATAAAGTAACTCATAAAAACACCTGAGTGCTCCTATAAATACTTCAAAAGACTTGACAAATTTATTGTGAAAGTGTTGATATGGCACTCAATTTTGCATTTTTATATTTTAAACTTTAAAATGTCATAAATTTTATTGTATGCATTTATTTTTAATAGATATATTTCTAGAAACTTCTCAATAAGATTTTTTAAACAAGGTCCATAACAAATATGAAATTATGAAAATATGAAAAAAGTAATTTTTTGGCAATAAAATTTAACAGTAATAAACTTATTAGTCATATAAATAATAGTAGCTTTTATGAAATTTTCATCTCATCATCAGAATATCAATGGCAAAAAAAATTAACAGTGACAAATTTATAAATTAAATATAGTTTTTTTTTTGTGTTTTATTAAGTGACTATATGTTTAAATAGTATTTGAAAATTTAACAGTGATAAATTTATCAGTCTTGTACCAAAGCTGATTTTGTATTTTTTGCAATAGTTGTATGTTTGAATAGCATTTTATGAATTAATATTGATAAATTTATAGATAATATAAATATTATGATTGCTTATAATAATGTTTGACTAAAAAATTCAAAATGAGAAAAAAAATTATCAAAACAAAATACATTTCAAGTCTAATTTAGGGATTATATTGCAATCATAACTCATATGATAAATTTATCATAATAAAATACATTTCAAATCTAAGATATGAATTATCAAATTATAAATCATATACTAAATTTATCACAACGATATACATTTGAAATCTAAGTTAAAAGTTATCAAACTATATACTAAATACAAAAATAATAATATTTACTTGACTATAAATTTATACCTAGAATAAATTTAGAAAAATAATTTTTACACTCCTTTTTTTTATCAAATACACTCTATGTTTTGTCCTTATTATGGAGTGTATTTGATAAAAAAAGAGTAAAAAATAAATTATCAAATGCACTCCATAATAAGGATAAAAAATAGAGTGCATTTGGGGAAAAAAAAAGAGTGCAAAAATTATTTCCCTAAATTTATCTAGTGTTGTGATAAATTTCTTATTTGTTTGTCATCGAACATTAATGTAAGTAATAATAGTATCGTGCTAGAATCTCTCTAGTATGTATATTTTATGAATTTTTAATAAATAATAATATTTAATAAATGATAATATTTAATTAGTTGTATTTAACTTACTTTTTGTAGTTTTGTGTATTGTGAGATAGAAAGGCTTAGCCCAGTGATAAAGGGTTGGCCTTACTATGACTTATATCCTGGGTTTGAAACTTCACCCCATTTCCCGGGCACATGGCCTAGTAGAAAAGGGCGAGAGTCCGGTATGCGAGCTAACACTCGGAGATCCCGTTTTCGTCGCTCGGTATGCGAACCATGGCTACTGCGTTTTCGATTCATGGCTACTGCGTCGCATATCCGCGTTTACATCATGTGATGCGAAGGGTTAGCAGTCACGAATCATAGAGATTAGTCTGGGTGAGCCTAAATGTATGTATTGAATACTACTATGTGGTTAATAAAAAAATTAAAAAAAAAAAGACAGGCGCGCGTGTGAGAGAGAGAGAGAGAGAGATTGTATCTAACTCCAAGTGTGTGCCTTACGTGGTGACTCCGAAGCAAATATAGGCCCCGTTCAAAGTTAGAATTTGATTTGGGGAATATAAAAGACTTTGTGAGATCTCGATGATTAATTGATTTGTTTATTGGTCTCGGACTTTTATAAGTTCAATTAATAGGTTTTGAATATAAGTGTCTTATTTTTTTAACGCTAATTTAAGATTATTCTTGTTTTTGAGTTTTTCTGTCTTTAGTATAGTTTTTTTACCATTCGAGTACAAATTTATATTTTTTTGGTTTATTTTAATGAGAAAAATTTGACTATTAAAATTCTATCCAAATTTAGAATAAAATTCACTAAAGACAAAAATAAATTATTTTTAATTGTAATGGAATTTGATTTACATTTCAGAATTCAAGAACTGAAAAAACATAAATTTTTAATCAATAGTTGAAAAAAATTCTTTTTTTTAAAGCTAATTAAAGATTTCTTATTTTTTCTTTTCGTTGGATTCTTTAACTTTTTTTTCCCTCTTATTCATTGGATTCTCTAAATTTTTCTTTTTCGTTAGATCCTTTGAATTTTTCTGTTCTCTTTTTTATTTTTGGATTCTTATTTTTCTCTCACCAAACCTTGATCCAAATACATCATTAGAGAGGGATTTGTGAAAGTAAAAAAAAGTGAATGATAATAATTAAATTTAAACAGTTAGATCTATCAATTTTTTTCTTTTGCTCAACTAAATTCTCATATTTTAAAATTATTCGAAATCCCTTTATTTTGTTTTTTAAACTTAATAAATAATTTCTCTCTATTTCAAATACTTTGATTTACTGTCATTTAAACGCATTTTACGAATTTGAGATGAGAATTTAGGCTGCATTTGGATTCCGAAATTTGGTAAGCAAAAAATAATAAACGATCTAACCATTTAGGATACTGAATCATTTATCTTTTTTTAATTTTTTTTTATCAAAATCTTTAATCCAAACATAATCTTAAAATTTCTAAATTTCAAATTCCCATATTCTAGCAGCCTAATTCAGATGAAAATTAGGGAAAGGAATCTTAAAAGTTTCTATATTCCGAAGTACTCGTGAGTTGCGAGTCGTGACAATGACGTGGATGCTTCGTTCTTTCTTTGTTTCTTCCGAGTTCCGACAAGAAATCTGTTACTCGAAAGCACCGACTTTGACTTGAGGAAATCTTTCGAGGATCCAAGTTGGCCCACCATTTGTTTATGATAAAAATAGATTATTTTTTGAATTTTTGAAATTATTAATTAAAATTTTATTTTTATTTAATTTGTCTTCATTGGTGAAATAATTTTTTTAAAAAAATATATTTATTCAGAAAAGGCTATAATTCAAACTATCTCAATATTAAATCTCTTAAAATATCAATTTAAATTAATTTAGATTTTAATTGTTTTATTTCTCTAATCAAGATGAAATAAAAAAATAAAAATTTCAAACTAAAAATAAAAAATAACTAAATTAAAAATAATTCATAATTACACACGAAGGTTAATATAATTTGAGCATAGTTGCGCTCAACGTATAATGCTTTGGCAATTATACTTTATTTTTATTTAATATTTTTTTGTGTGGATCGCCGAATATTATTATTATGGTTGCATTTAATTTTTTTCTCTTGCTTACATTGTATTCATTGAGGGACCAAGATTTATGAAATTTTAGCTCGTTGTAGTAATACCCTATACCTACTTTACTGATCTGAACCAATTAATTTGTACAGTTTGCTAACAAGATCATATTTGCAAAAAAATATAAGTTGACTAATTAATAGTAGCCTCACGATCAAGTTATTTTTTTTGTCTGGACGTTATACATAATTTTCATGATAGATCGTTTATTATTTTTAAGACAAATAATATTCGATCATGTAACTACTGATATTCTATTAATTTATTTATTTTTAAAATAGTAAGAGACACCCAAATTGATCCATAATGAGTCTACAACTAATTTTAACATAAAAGTTCATATCCTAAACTTTTAAAAACTCCTTAGAATTTTTTTAAAACTAGTGAGTGTTCTTTGCCCCTAATCAATCTTGGTTTCATTTTCTTAGCTTGGAAGTTATGGCCCAAAATAGGCCCAAAATAGTACCACCCTATAGTGGCCTACCTTGGATTCATTTTCATGATTCAAATGTTTAATTTGTAAAGTTTGTTGAGCAGATTATTTATAAAAAAAATTATATTAACGAAACATTAGCAGTTATACGATCTTTTTCATATTTGTTTTAAAAGAAATAAATGACAAATATAATTTTTTGAATAAACTATAAAACAAATGTAATCCCATTATGTGTCAGCTGATATCCGATCGAATTGATTTTTTTATATGTCATATGCTCAATACCCCTGCAAAATAAACGATTATTAACATAGGCTAATGACAAATCCGTAAAAAGACAAAGTATTACGGGATTACATTGCCTTCGAGACTAAAACTCCGTTTGGTATCAGTTTTTGGTTGTTTTTTTTTAATTTTCTAAGCAAAAAAGTCCATAAGAGTTGATTTTTTTGTTTTTTATTTTTTTAATTTATTTTTATTTAAAGTAAAGCCAGAAAAGCAAAAAAAATAAAAAATCTGACTTTTTTAATAAAAAGCTTAAAAATAAACTTAATTTTTAAATATTACCAAAAGGTGCATAAGGAACCCAAATCCCCTTTTCAAAAAGTCAAAGGAAAAGGCCAGTTGGGGTTAGATTTTTTTATTTTTTTAGTTGCTTTTGTTTTCATCTTTTATATATTTTTGGAGATTTTTTTTTATTGTTTGATTAAAATTTATTCTTTTACGGTTCCTCTTTACGAAATAAATTCAAAAATATAATTCTTTTTATCTAATTCAAAAAAAATAATCATTAAAGACGGGAAAAAAATTAAAAAACTTTCTAAGAGTGGTTTCTTTCGTCTTTAGTGAGTTTTTTTAAAATTATATATATATATTTATTTTTGGACTCCTCTCGTTAAAAAGAATCAAAAAATTATAATTTTTTTATTAAACGGTGAATAATATTCACTATAGACGGAGAAATTTGAAAACAAAAATAGCTAAATAACCATTACGCCAAACTGGATCTAACAGATTTTATGTTTTTTCAAACTCCCCCGTAAATGTGTTAAAAAATTAAAGGAAAATACTATGGGTACCCAAATGTTGCACCCCAAATGAACACTTAGGTGAGGTGGAGCATTTGGATTGCCTGACATAACTGGGTGGACCCTACACCCATTCAATCCAAATGCTCTACCTCACCTAGGTGTGCATTTAGGGTGCAACATTGGGGTA
>BRYF01000026.1:11125000-11127500 GCA_030159135.1 Actinidia polygama | reverse complement strand
ATATGGTGGACTTTCCTTATGAGATGTCATAAAGAGCATGAGGTTATTCATTTCGATTTCGTGCTTTTCTTGTTCTTGATATGATTGGTTTTGTTGAGCATCTCCAACAATACTCCCTAACTTTTCTTCCGATTTAATAAAAAGGAGATCCCCAGTTTTTAAGGGATCATTTTTCACGCTATCTTCTCTAACAATATTTTTTCTCTATTCTATTTAAATATTATTTCTTAATTCACTTTGAATTTAACTAATGTTTTGAATTTTCTGCATATCAAGTTCTTTGAGCTAGAGGAACCACTAGATTCAAATACTAGGAAAGAAACTAAGTGGGGGAAAATGTAATATATAGATATAGATATAGATTGTATCTTCAACAGTTCCACCACTGACCCCTGTTTTCCTGGATAAGACGGGGTTTTACATGTGGGCAATTTTAACTCTTAACCTCTTCCTCTCATAATCTCAAGAAATTTGTTCAAAAGCTTTTGAGATCAGAGAAAGGCCGAGCTTATTTAAGACCAGGACAATTCAATCTTAAACAATTTTCCCCAAATCATGAACATGCATTCTTCTCCAATTTTCTTAAGAAAGAAAATTTAAGTTTTGATTTTCAAATAGAGGGACCTAGCCTTGGAGGGTGTAGTGCTTAATGGAGCGTTTTACACATGAAAACCTATGAATCACATGCATGACTATGAGTGATTCAGATGAAAAATCACAACAAAATTTTTTTTATAAAGATTGGTGTTTGGAACAAAGACTGCTGACAACAGGCATGCACTAAGCAAAAGAAAGGGCTGAGGAAAGAAGGAGAGAGAGAGAGAGGGGAACTCGCCTTTGATGACAGAGAGTAATGCGAACTCAGAACCTTTAAGGGATTTGGCTTAAACCCTAGTTTCTCTCTTTTTGGAGGGAATCTTTCGCTTTGCTACCAATATACCATTTCATATGCTATTTTTAATTAAGCTCGTAGAGAGTTAAGTATCTTAATTAATATCCTACAAATAATTATTGGAGCCATCAGTATCTGTGAGACAATCAGATGAATCCTCGATATATGAATATTATTCCGAGTGCATAGATATATTCTTAATCCTGCTCTACTAAAATGGTGGAATCATCGGGTCTAAAATCACATTTTATTTTTTCTATCATCCAAACACAACTTTAGAACTATCTTAAAATGTGATTAAAGTTTGATGAAAGAAAGATAAAACAGAGGAAAAATAATAAGGTGAAGTTTGGTAAACATTCCAATTTTAAGTTTTCATTTTATGTTTATAAATATATAATATAGGGGGGGGGGGAATTGTCTATATATTTTTAAAAAATTATCGCTTTCACCAGTTTACAAAACAATTTTTTTTTTAGCTTTTTATTTCTCCCCACTATGACTTACTACCCTGACCTCCGCCATTGCTCCTCGTCACCACCTTTGGCCCCGAGTGAATCAGGCGACTCTCCATCCCCGCCCTCTTGCCACCTCATTTGGCTCTCTTTTCATTTAGCAATTTCATTACCTTATGGTAACGAGCTCTTCTGTTAATATAGATTCTCATGATATTTTTTTTCCAACATAAATGTAATGTTAGCAAATTAATATGTTAGATTACTATTAATGGACATTCAATACTTCTATGTAAGCTCCAATCTCAAATATTTCCATTGCAAACATGAGTACAAAAACATTTGAGCTAAGTTCAAAATTAGTCACTAACTTATTTTGTGAGTTTTTAGAATACGTATATCAACCGTGTTTTATTTCTTCTTTTTTTTTTACAACAATAACCAAATATATATAATTATTTTATAAACGGAAAAATTGAAAGACTGAAAAGTTAGGTAACATAATTATTTTCTACCTTGAGAGGAGTAAAAAGGGAATTAAGTATTAATTATTTTCTTCACAATATTTTTTAAAAACTTTATGTATGCTTCCTAGTTTCCAATTAGTTAACATTTTTACTTTCTTCCTTCTTCTTTGATATTAGTATCAAGTAAGGAAGTGTCGTATAGATCAAGCATTAACTATTTTTACTCGATGGACAATTTAGCAAGTAATAGTTCAAAATTTTAACTCCAACTCGCTCCCCATTGGGGGTTTAGGCTATGTTTGTTACTAATTTTTTTTAATTTTTATTTTTTGGGGGGCTTAAAATAAGCAAAAAAAATAAACAGAGTTTTTTTTTCCTTCTGCTTTTGCTTATTTGCTTAGTTTTAGATAAAGTAAAGCCAGAAAAGCAAAAAAGTAAAAAAAAAATATTTTTTTTGATAGCAAGCTTAAAAAAAACTTGACTTTTAAGTATTACCAAACGGAGCCTTAACCTTACGCTACATTGTATCTTATGATGAATGAGGCACTTCGACTCTTTCAAGTTTGTTTTTTATTTGATTTTGTTGAGATGGAGAGATGAAAATGGTTATTACTTTTGTTTTTATTATACAAAATAACAATAAAGCCGATAACACTTTAACCAATAATTACAGTTGCCATTTTCAC
>BRYF01000026.1:10967500-10970000 GCA_030159135.1 Actinidia polygama | reverse complement strand
TGCTTTTGAATTTGTGAATTTTATGTTTGGTCAATTCAGCTTTTATGTCTAACAAGTCAATTGCACTATGTGAAGTAGCAAATTTTGATTTGCACCCTGAAAACGTGGTAAATGCACATTTCTTCATCTGGAAAGTTCAACTTCAACCATTAAAAGGACAATATTGACCTTGCGCATTTTTATAGGAAAAGGGAAACAAAAGTTTTTTTGGGTAATTAATAAAATGTATTTTCTAAATAACTATTTATCTTCTTCCAAAAAGAAAATACAACTTCGGTTTCTTACACTTTTATCTTCTTCTTTTAATCTCACTTTCCTCAACAGACCCAATTGAAAATCCTACACATACCATTTTGTTCGATAACTCGGTATCCGACCCTAAGACCGATTAATTCAGGGAACCAATTACATAGTACCAGGGGCCTCGATTAAAATTAGGACAAAACTCCAACTCAAGAATTGATAACACTTGGGAGATTCTAAATTTGAGACTTCGGAAGAGAGTATATCTTCAAATCTTAAGTCTAGACCACCAAGAAGGGATGTTATACAATTTTACACAGTGATCTTACTGGCTAACTTTTTCTTCTTAACTAATGTGACTCGAACTTTGAAATCTGAAACATGACTTATTTGAGTGATATGATAGGTATTGTATTTCCTTTTTTGTAAAAATTATTAATTTGTATAGCATTGCTGTGGATCCAATGCCCAAAAAGACCTCAACATTGAGAGCCTACTTGTAGTGTGAGAAAGGGCCAGCAGTAATTGGGACTAAAAGCAAGTTGTTTCCATGATTTCGGAGTGGAGGCAGTTGGGGTGCACCAGATGGCTAAAGCACGACAAATGACAGTGAAAGTTGTAGGACTTTCACTCCCAATACAACGAATTTTCTTATGGTCCCAACTTCGATATTTTCATCATTGTCCTTGTTTTGAGGGGAACATTCTTGTCTTCGAGGTATGCCTAGAAAAGCTTGGCTTAGTTTGGATGCAATTTTTCAGTTTGGCTTAGTTTTTATTTTTTATTTTTTATTTTTTTATTTTTTTTTTGCTGTTTTGATTTTTGAATTTCTTTTGTTCTTAGTGAAATTTTATTTTTTTTAATTAAAATATTATACATTTTTGGTGTCTATTCACGAGAGGAGGCTGGAAATGTAATTTTTTTTCTCGAATTAGAGAAATTATTCACTAAAAACAAAATAAAATTTATTTTTTCTCGCTAATTTTTTATTTTTAGTAGTTATTTTTTCTTTCTAAATCTCAACAAAATATCTTTAAGGCTTCAAAATATCTCCATAGTTAGGACTCTAATGAATCCACTTGATGAAACTTTTGTGATCACAAGTATTTCGAGGCTAACAACTTGAAATAAAAGAGAATAAAATCAGATTTCTTTCGTATTTCAAAAATAAATATTCCTGTAAAATCTTGTATTTTTTGCATGGTTATTTTTTTAGGAAAACCCGTTATTTTTGAAAACAAAAAATATCAGTATCACACTAGATAAACTCTCGACTCTATTTTTATTTGTTCGAAAGATATTTATTGAAATTTTATTTTAAATAGTTAAAAATTAATTACGCAAGATCAACCACGTCACAATAAATATTAAGCGAATTATCTATGCTATGAATTGAAAATATAACTCGCAAAACTTGAATACAAAGATTTAATGAATGATTTTGCACATTATTTCATGGAAACTAATTTTGCATTTCAAAAAAATAGAAACATAGATTTTATTTAAAATATTATAAATGGTATCGTTTTAGGTATTTCTTCATGTCTCCTATATTATTGAGCCGGTCGCTATATTTATTCCCAATAAATCTGTCTGTTCATAATAATGGAAATACAAATTCACCAACTTAGGTGACTTTTCATAGTAAATCCATCTCTTTACAACTAATTATAAATGGGATTGATATTTTCTTAATTTTTCACTCATAATTATTAAATACAAAATACTAAAACTAATTCTATGTGGGCCACAGTTAATTAGCAAATTTTAGGACAAGTTGCTGCAACTCACTGCATGAATCGGATGTTAAATTGTGGAAATAACGAAGTCTTTGCACTTAATAACTCATTTCTGAAACCTTTACAAGAGATTAATTGAACCACATGCTTAGCTTCAGATTTTAGACCCTTCAAGTTATGGGTGACTGCTACTTCCATATAGACTCCATTCTCCATACTTATCCAAACTTGTCTTTGTGAGCTCCACTTTCAAGCCCATACAAATGATCTAAATTATTCATTTTGTAGATTCTACCGTGAAAATTATCCATGTAAAAAATAAATTTTATTGAACATCTATAAATACAAGTAACCAAACCAAGATTTTGGCCCAATCAATTGGGGTCGACTATATGAATCATTTTACGTCATTGAGCTATATCAATGGCCAAATGTTCATCGAGATTCAAATCAATCATTTTACTACCACATCTAATGTTAATTTCGATCTACCACTCTCTCTAGTGTTGTCATCACCT
>BRYF01000026.1:10927500-10930000 GCA_030159135.1 Actinidia polygama | reverse complement strand
TCCTAGATCATGAACTTTTTAAATATGGATCGATCTGGTACATTGTAAACAGAAAAATTATACATAATTTTGAAAGCGATCTATTTGAATTGGCACCAAAACTCCCCTGAAGATGGATCTTTTTGTTTTTTGGAACTCCTTGAGCTCCTACTTACGGGATTTGATTTGCTGAGTACTTAGTTTTTAAAGAAAATCACAAGCAGCAACAAACATCCTCCAAATTCTTTAGTACTCTTTTACCTAGCTACATAGCTATCACCCCTAAAATACTCTCTACCTGAGAGTTTGCAGGTGCTGTTCCCCTTTTAAATTGATACTTTCCTTTTTCATTACTTACTATTTTACGCTTAGTGTAGTCTAAAGCAATAATCTTGCCTTTTCTTTTTGCAAAAGAATACCAATGGTGTGGAGAGAGAGAGAGAGAGAGAGAGAGAGAGAGAGAGAGAGCACTAGCTCAAATATGGCTAAAAGGATTGAATTTCCCTTAGACGTAAGAGTCCCAATGGTGAGGTATAAAAGCAAGCTCCTATTGTTAACAATATTTAGTAGAGGGAGCAGCTACGATACGCACTCTAAGATGGTGCATATAGTGTTTTTAGGTATGACATTACTATCGATCTAACATTTACTATAATCGATCGTAATAAAAAAATCACAACTTTTCTTTGATACAAAATGTCGTAAATCTACTATAATGATGCGCAACAAACAATTTTTTACTACTTTTAACATCAAGTAACATTCACCACAACCATCGAGTGAGCAAATGAATTAATTTTATTTTTTGTATTTATCTAACAGTTATCAGCAGTTGTGAAAAAATAATTTTAACATTAAGAAGTATAAATCTGCATTGTTTATATCAAACTATAATATATAGCATAACTGATCATAATATTTTTATAGCACACACAATGTGTATTATGGATTTTGCTTAATTTTTTATATAACACTTATAACTAAAATTTGACAAGCCCTTTGTTTCATCATCTCTCTTGCGATAGATCCACATAGTTGAAAATATGTAATTAAAAATTAAATTTTTTAATGAAAATTATTTAACAGTGGCCACCAAAATAACTAAGTTTCATTCATTATGCCTAGTTGGATTGAGTAACGCTATATACAAATCATAAGAAGAAAATCATAAAACAAATGTACAATGTCAACATTGATATGCGTAGATGATTTTGTATTCAGTGGAACGTAGTTGGATCCGACCGCGAGGGTTTGCCAACATGGCAGTGGAGAGAGTGGGTACCGGTGCTTGGCAATGTTAGGAGGGCATCGGAGACCGGTGAAGTCGCTGGCGGCGGTTTTTAGGTGGAGTGAAAAAAAAGTGGTGTTTCGGTGTGTAGCTGAAGTCTGGACGGAGACATTAGAATTTGGGAGATTACGTTATTGAGTAGTATAATTTACTACTTTGAAAAGTAAACTAATATAATATATGATGAGAAGTGTAGGCCTGTGTTATAGTCGATGTATGAGTTTGTAATTTACTACTAAGTTTTGATAATGTTTATGTAGGGTAGTTTCTCTCTCTCTCTCTCTCTCTCCTTTTTTTTGTTCTTTTAAATTCGATAAGAGGAAAGAAAAAAGAGAATATGTGTGCGCAGTAAGACTCAAATCTAAGCATTACGATCGATAAATGACTCTCTCAACCCCTAAACGAACCCCTTAATCATTATGTTGGGCACTATGAGATAACTAAATTAATTTAATTTATTTCTTTTGATTTTGGAGTTTTTCTCTTGGTTTTAATGTTTTTTTTTTATTTTATGGTTGAAATGTGGTTTTATTTGATTTTATTTAACGGGAGAAATTTAAAAATCTTGATCAAATATGAAAAAAAGTACACTAAAGACAAAAATTACTTCTTCCGTTCCATATTGATGATTCATTATTCTATTTGGGGATGATCTAAACTATATGTCCACTTCTAAAAATCAATAAATAATAATATACATTTTTTTTTCTTTTACCCTTTCTTTTCTATAACACTTCAACCAAAATAAAAAGTCAAAAGCAATGCTTACATGGAAAAAATTAAAAAGTCAATGAAAATTAGTGTAATGATTATGGGTGATTCTATTTGGACGAAACAAATTTCTCAGTAACCACAGTTTGTAATTTGAGTAAATTTTATTTATTTCTCTTGAAATTTTTAATAATTACAATCAGTCCTTTTTATTTCTGAAATAGTATTGATTTTTTTTTACTTTTAAAACTATTATCAATATTTTTCGGAACTAATTTTTTTGACCAAAATGATAGGATTACCCTTAAATTTAAGTATTTTATTTTTTTTCTTAACATATCAATTAAAATGTATAAATATTCCTTTTCTTTCTTCTTAAAATACCAATTATTGTAAACTACTTTAATCTTATTTTATCAATAAGTACTTTTTTAAAGAAAATGATCTAAATTGTGTACTTTTTAAGTACTGCTGATCAAAGCGTACTTAAAAAATAACTTTTTAATTTAAATTCATTACAAA
>BRYF01000026.1:10877500-10890000 GCA_030159135.1 Actinidia polygama | reverse complement strand
GACATTTTGAAAGGTACGAAAAAAGAAGAGTAATCATAGTATGTACCTTGGTTAAAAAGATATTTATCCACCACCACCTATTAGTCGGTGCTCACCCATTCCACCCACCATTATCACTCGCCAGCGACAGCCATGGCTTTCAAATTTCAATCACTGTGAACAGCTAGGCTATCCAAAAAATCCAGGGGAACCGAAAAATTGGTTCGGTCGGATTCAAATCAGTCGCTTTGATTTTTTGAGTAGCTGATTTGATTCGGATTTTGAATTTTAAAAATCGATTTAGACGGTTTGGTTCACAAATGAGCGGGACAAAAAAAAGTTTACACGAGTTTTTTACCATAACCCATATTTCTAGAATTGCATATTCTAAATATTTTTTCTGCATTAGAATAAAACTCAATTTTTTTTACTCAATCTCAAGCATTGAAGGCCCTCCAAAACGAATCCTCCATGTTCAAGGGCTTAAAACACAACAACATCCTCCTTATAATGCAAAGGTTTATCTAAAGAATATCAAAAATAACTACTTTTTTGACCCAATTTATTTGTCCATTTTAAAAAATCTAACTTTTGAAGATGTGATGCTTTACTATAAAAGTTTTAATTTTCAAAATACTTTTTAACAATTTGAAGTTACCTTAACAGTGAAAAAGTGAAATATAACATCGGTGAAAGAGACGATAAAAGAGAAGATTAATTACTATGTGTTGGTAATTAACGTTTTAAAATAGACAAATATTTTGAGACTCTAAAATGGAAAATTAGACAAAAAATGAAACGGGAAATACTTTTTTCATTGGTATAAAAAATCTAAAAACGAATAGAACACATTTTCTACTCGGTATCATTTTCTGAGTTTATGGCTCATCCCAAAGTTAACCCTAGATTGAAGGAAACAATAATCCCTGCACCAAGTGCAACCAAAACTATATACTTAACATGAGAATATACAAGTATTAATCATCTCTATGTTGTCACATCTTTATGCCATCATTTTTATTGTGGTAGAAATTTGAGATGAGCAATTAACAGTTAAAATTGCTCGAGAAGCTCAGTGTTGATCTCGGTAACCTGCGCAAGAAAACAAACGTTACTGGCCGGGGTAACGCCGCTCAAAAACCCCACCGGCGTGGAGATGAGACTGAGATGAATGGCTAGACAAAGTTCTACAGAGAGACTGTATAGATATTGCTCAAAGAATAAGAATGCAGTTATCTCTCTCTGATGGCTGGTGAGCAGTCTTTTATAAATGGAGAATTTACAGACGTGTGAGGAGATCACGGCGTAATCATCGAGTGATCAAATAAGGAAACCGTGGCCGAGGATTGCAGCATAACCGGTGGTAGAGGGCAAATGGAGTTGGTACTGCAACTATAGGAGACTAGTGGAGATGGAGCCTCACGTTTACCTCGGCCTAAAGATGGTGGTGAGATTGATAACCTGGGATTGGCGATGTGGGACGTTGGGAGGATGATGGCGTTGTTCAGGGAGTCGAAACAAACTAAATGGCGACCTGGAGGAATAGGCGACATGATCTTCCGCAGTCATTTATGGCGATATGCTCACCTCAGGTCTTCAATAGATGAAAATTTTACCCCTATATCAATTTTGATTAAGTTTGCAGTGAATGGCCATTTAAAATATTGATCCCTCTCATGATAGAGGAGATATGGATGTCCATATTGCCTCTTTTATAACCATTGCAATTTCACATGCCCTTTGTTTCTTAATTAAAGAAGCAAGTAAAGTGAAAGTAGTTTATAAATTAAAGAGAAGACACAATTACTATCAAACACCATTCGTGTAAGAATGGCTCTATTACAGCCATGGTGGCTAGAGCTTTACCTGATCAAACCTTTTCACGTCTTACTTCTCCTCTTCTCCCTCCTGTTTTTGCTGAGGTTCATGACCAAAGGTAGCACCAAACTCAACTTGCCTCCTTCACCACCGAGGCTACCAATAATAGGACACCTTCACCTACTAGGCACGCTTCCTCACCGGTCTCTCCATGTTCTGTCCAAAAAATATGGTCCTATCGTACAATTATACTTGGGTCGTGCTCCTACTCTTGTCATCACATCTGCAGAGATAGCCAAAGAAATCATGAAAAACCAAGATATTACTTTCTCCAATAGAGTCCAAACAAGGGCTGAGGAGAGATTATTCTATGGATGCCGTGATCTGGCATTTGCTCCGCATGGTGAGTATTGGAGGCAAATGAGGAAGATTTGTGTTTTACAACTTTTGAGCCTAAAAAGGGTGCATTCATTTCATTCGGTTAGAGAAGAAGAAGTAGCAGAGGCGATGGAGAAGATTCGTCGTGCAAGCAAAGATGGAGCCCCGTTTAACATTGGAGAGATGTTGGTTCATATCTCAAACAGCATAACATCCCGATGTATTCTTGGTAGAAAATACGGAGATGACAATAAGAAAAGATCGGGAGATTTAACAAGGACTGCCATGGAGCTCATGGGTGTCTTCTGCTTTAATGATTTTTTCCCATATCTTGGGTGGATGGATATCCTAACTGGTTTGGTTAAAAGACTGAATGATACTTCAAGAGGATTAGATGCTTTCCTTGATGAGGTAATTGAAGAACATCGGAGTTCGAAAGGCAATGATGATAAGAAGTCCTTCATTGAAATTCTACTCCAGCTTAAGAAGGACGACCTACCCGAGATTGACCTCACTCAAGATAGCCTTAAAGCAATTTTACTGGTTTCTCTCTCTGCCCTCCCTCCCATCTCTCTCTCGATCTTTTAATTTCATTAATTTTATGAAGCTTATTTCGTCTTTTCCAATTACAGGACATGTTTACCGCAGGGACTGATACAACTTCTTCAACCTTGGAATGGGCAATGACACAACTGATGAAAAACCCAACAAAGATGAAGAAAGCTCAAGAGGAGGTAAGAAGAGTGGTTGGAAAGAAATTAAAAGTAGATGAAGATAATATTGATCAAATGGAGTACCTCAATTGTGTTGTCAAAGAGGCTCTAAGGTTGTATCCTCCACTTCCTTTCTTGATTCCTCGAGAATCGGCAGAGAGTGCTAAATTGGAAGGTTATGATATTCCTCCTAAAACAAGAGTCTATGTCAATGTGTGGGCAATTCAAAGGGATCCCAAATTATGGGACAGGCCAGAAGACTTCCTTCCAGAAAGATTTATTAACAACCCTGCTGATTTTAAAGGTCAAGACTTCCACTTTCTCCCATTTGGTGCAGGGAGAAGAGGCTGTCCTGGCATCTCATTTGGACTCGTGCAAACTCAATATGTACTTGCCAACCTCTTGTACTGGTTTGACTGGAAGTTCCCAAATGGTGTAGGTGGGGAGGACTTGGACATGAACGAGCTTTTTGGGTTGGTTGTTCACAAGAAAAATTATCTTCAACTTATTCCAGTATTGCCCTCTCCTGAATCCTTGACTTGATTTATGGTCATTTGATTCGATGCATATGATTTACCTTGTTCGTTTCCTATCGTTTTTTCTTGGAGTTAAAATGATAAGGTGCAAATAAAGGATTATGTTGTACCAAACCAAACTATGCCCTGTGTGACAATAAAGGCTTGTGTTGTTGTTTGACATATTTCCTTTTCTTTTCTTTTCTTAGTAATTTGATTG
Organism: Actinidia polygama; assembly: GCA_030159135.1. Taxonomy (NCBI): domain Eukaryota; kingdom Viridiplantae; phylum Streptophyta; class Magnoliopsida; order Ericales; family Actinidiaceae; genus Actinidia; species Actinidia polygama. The sequence goes on along the minus strand of BRYF01000026.1, from coordinate 10,886,377 downwards.
AAAATGAGTCTTCATTTTAAGACAAATGGTTTCCCTGAAACCTGATTGCTTGTAACTATTTGGTAATGGTTCCAACAATTCTTTCCAGAAATGCTCTCAGGGACAGAGATGCATTTTTTCATTTAATTGTATTATATTTCATATTCTTTTGTCCTTGTCCTTGTCCTTGTCCCACCATTTTCTCTTTAATAGCACCCTACCTACCTCAATGCCCACCGTTGCCGCCCAATATTGGCACCCCGCCCCGCCACTGCCACCAAATCCCCACGCTACCCGAGCAACCCCAGGGCACTTTGCCCTCCTCCCTTTCTCACATCATCCCTTTGTCTTTACCCTCGCAATCATGTTGTCCCTCTCTCTTCCTCCCCAATCCCCTATCCTTCCCATTCAACCATCCCCAAGCCTCCCTCGACCCAGATTTGATGTTTTCAGCCATCCTCAACCCCATTTAAAATCTTAACCCTAACTTCAATATCATCTTCCATATCTCCCCCTTCCCCCAACCCCAGCGCCTCCCCCACTACACACTCACCCACCTCTTCCCCTTACAAACATCCTATGTTGCAACCAATAGTAGTCAATGCCAGCCCTTCCCATTCCACCACATCTCATTCTCTAAATATTTCCACTGCCTCACCAAAACTCTAGCGCCACACTTGTCCTTCTCCTACCCTAACCGTAACACTGTTTTTGTGTTCCAAATAAAGAGCGAATCCACAGTGGAGGTGGCTGAAAAGGGTTGGTTTGGGACTGGGGTGGACTAGAGTGGCGGGGAAGTTGGTAGTTGACAGCGAAGGAGCTTGGGAGTTAAGGGAGGGTAGGGTGGCAGCAGCACTAGCATTGGAAGAAGGGCTGTTGGTGGCTGAGATGGACTTAGAGTTGGGGTAATTTGGGAATATTTGAGTCAGTGTTTTGAAAATCGGACCGTTGAGCGAACCGAAAAAGAGGCGAGGTTACGGGTCATTGGTTGTCAACCGTTATTGATCCGTGGTGTCATAATTATGTCATTAATATATTTATTCATAGTAATAAAATATATCTTATTTTTCTACACTAGTTTTTAAACTTAAAACCTAAAATTTTAAAATTAAAATATAATTTTTTTCTTAAAATAGTGACTCAGACGGTTCAATCACCGGTTCAACCGGTTGGATCGCGGTTCAACCGCGGATTTGATCGGATTTTGACCAAAATGGGTTTAGAGAGTAAACTGAACTGTTTCTTCGATCGGTTCGCGATTCGACTGATTGAACCGACCGGTTCAATCCACGTTTTAAAACCATGATTTAAGGTATTCTGAGAGCAAAATAAGATCCCTAATATTAGTTTGGAGTGTGCTGAGAAAGTGTGATGCGGTGTGATACTTTTGTTTTGCATTTAGAAGGCTCCCATAGCGGGCGTGGAAAGACATACACTGTAACGACATTTAATGTGTGTGCATTCAGAAACTCCCTTTCGATCTCCAAGTGAAAAGGACAAATAAATGTCACATGTGTGTATCTGTTTGTCTATTCATGAATGATCAGGAGCATTTTCTATGCAAATAGTCTGGAGCTAAGAGAAATATCATTTCAAAATGCATTACAAAGTGTCATAATGGACAAATACTTCATGTCAAGATCTTTAAAAAATAGATTATATGACGCATATTCACTATATCGATGTTGAATTGACACATTATATATAATTGTTTTACAGATACTTTTCGTGGTATTTTTATTTTGGTATGTAACATCTTGCCATCCACCAGCCACACTAATGTCTAGGAGAGCTCACAGCCAGTGATTCACACGGAGATTCTTGTTCATAAGGGTTATGATAACAGCGTATTGATGGTGAATGCATTGATTCATATTCTTAATCACTTGCAATCTAACAGCGAGCCACTTTTGAAGTCACCTCGGCTAGCCTTTAGCATTCTTCATATGTTGTTATGAAGAGTTTTTCCAACATGACAATGTCCATCAAAGTCTCTCATTAATCATTATCCTGATATAAGAATTGAACATGGTTGCACTACTGCAACGTGGATATAGTCTCTCATTAATCATTATCCTGGTATAAGAATTCAACGTGGATGCACTACTGCAATATGGATATAGTCTCTCATTAATCATTATCCGTCGTACCAGAAGATGCTGATCGATCTGTGAGAACGGCGAGATCGATCAATATCTCCTGGGACGGGTGCGGTGACAGGAGGTGGATTGTTTGTGGCGAGGTGTTGTACCAGGCGGGCATTTATCTCGTTCATGATTTTGATTTTCTCGGTGATTCCATGCATCTCACGATGAATGCCCTCGAGATCTGGAGTTTGAATAGCGTTCGCCATTGGATGTGCTCTGTTATCTAGAGGGCTGCTATTACTCTGTCTAGGTAATAAACGGCTACGCAGGTGCATAGAGTATTGAGAACTGTCGTTCCCACAGACGGCGCCAAACTGTTCTGGTAGAAACTTGGGATGAGCAATCAACAGTCAGAATTGCTCGAGAAACTCGATGCTGACCTCGGCGACTTGCGCAAGGAAACAAACATCATCGGACGGGGTGAGGCCATTACAAACTCCTTCGGCGTGGAGATAAGACCGAGATGAATATGTTAGACAAAGCGCAGCAAGAAAATCGTATGATTATAGCTCAAAGAGTGAGAATGCAGTTACCTCTTTCTGGCATATGGTGAGTGGCCTTTTATAGGGGGATAATTTATATACGTGCGAGAAGACTAAATAAGGAAGACGTGACCGAGGATCACGGCGCAATAGGTGGTGGATGCCAAAAGGAGAAAGTACCGTGGCTGTAGGAGACTTAATGGAGATGGAGTTTTAATTTTATCCCATTCTTAAGGTAGCGGATGAGATTAATCAGCTCGGGATAGGCGATGTAAGAACTTGTGGAGGACGTGGACGACATTCTAGGAAGTCCAAGTTTGCTGAGTGATGACTGAGTGGGATATGGAGACGTGACGTCTCGGCGATATGCTACCTCATGTCTTCAGTAGGTAAAGATTTTACCCTTCATCAGTTTCTAAAAGGGAACTCGATGGGATGTCCATTTAAATTTGACAATTTTGTTAACCCGCCCACCTCGCTGCGCTATAATTTGAAAATAAGATGAATTTGGGTCGAGAAGTTTGAGAATTTTTTTAACTTGCCCACCTCACTGCGCTTAATTTGAGAATGAGACGGGCTTGAGTTGAGACGTTTTTTAAACAAACAGGAGCGAGGAAGAGCAACCTTGTACCGAACCCACCTTGTTGCCACCCCTATTAATGAGTGGTTGAAGGATGTCAATTAACAAAGGTTAAAAAAAATCTAATTCCACATTACATGCACTTTTATATGGTATTAAAAAAATTAGAATTTTATTTATTTTAATTGATGTATTAAAAAAAATTCATAAGCCCTAAACATAAGGGCAATCTTATCATTTTTTAAAAAAAAAATGCTCTAAGAGAGAATATTGACAATAGTTTCAAAAATAAGAGAGGTCAATGCTAAATACAACAGAGGATATGGTTATATTTGCCAAAAATCTCATGGGATGTCAATGAAATTTATCCTAAAATAATTGATATCCTACTCTCGGCACTCTACCCAGATTATCCCGTGAAGCTAATCTGTAATGAAACAAAGCATGAGCTATAGCCCAACAAATGTCCAATCACCACTGCTAGTCAGATCAAGTCTGTACAAAAACAAATATGACTGATAAAGGAGAAGCATGAAATTTTTTAACATTCCAAGTTCTAACATTTCAACAGAAGTAACAATAACTTCGGTCATCAAAGATAAACCATTGTTCTTGAATATTTTCAAAAAATCTGGATGCACTGTCCTTGTTCTTTGAATATTTTCAAAGAAAATAGTAATGAAGCAAAATGGACACATGGCTGCCTGGTACCTTTGTTCTTGTTCTTGTGATTGTGATAAATTGCAGAAGCCTTATCTGACAAAATACCTGGAATTGGAAGCAAAAACTATAATTGGAATTTCAGATTTTCTCTTATTAGTCAAAGATCATGATTCATGGCTAATTTGCTTACTTGAATTTTTTTTTTATTAACCACAGAGTGTCCTAGATAGACCTTTGGACCTACCCGATTAATCTCTGTGTCCTGAGCAGCTAGCCCTTTACACCTCAGGATGTAAACGCAGAGACAGGCCTTTGGGCCCACCCAGACTAATCTCTGTGCCCTGAGAAGCTAGCCCTTCACACCTCAGTGATTCACACGGAGATTCTTTTTCATAAGGGTTATGATAACAGCGTATTGATGGTGAATGCATTGATTCATATTCTTAATCACTTGCAATCTAACAGCGAGCCACTTTTGAAGTCACCTCGGCTAGCCTTTAGCATTCTTCATATGTTGTTATGAAGAGTTTTTCCAACATGACAATGTCCATCAAAGTCTCTCATTAATCATTATCCTGATATAAGAATTGAACATGGTTGCACTACTGCAACATGGATATAGTCTCTCATTAATCATTATCCTGGTATAAGAATTCAACGTGGATGCACTACTGCAATATGGATAAAGTCTCTCATTAATCATTATCCGTCGTACCAGAAGATGCTGATCGATCGGTGAGAACGGCGAGATCGATCAATATCTCCTGGGACGGGTGCGATGACAGGAGGTGGATTGTTTGTGGCGAGGTGTTGTACCAGGAGGGTATTTATCTCGTTCATGATTTTGATTTTCTCGGTGATTCCATGCATCTCACGATGAATGCCCTCGAGATTTGGAGTTTGAATAGCGTTCGCCATTGGATGTGCTCTGTTATCTAGAGGGCTGCTATTACTCCGTCTAGGTAATAAACGGCTACACAGGTGCATAGAGTATTGAGAACTGTCGTTCCCACAGACGACGCCAAACTATTGTGGTAGAAACTTGGGATGAGCAATCAACAGTTAGAATTGCTCGAGAAACTCGATGCTGACCTCGGCGACTTGCGCAAGGAAAATAACATCATCGGACAGGGTGAGGCCATTACAAACTCCTTCGGCGTGGAAATGAGACCGAGATGAATATGTTAGACAAAGCGCAGCAAGAAATCGTATGATTATAGCTCAAAGAGTGAGAATGCAGTTACCTCTTTCTGGCATATGGTGAGTGGCCTTTTATAGGGGGATAATTTATATACGTGAGAGAAGACTAAATAAGGAAGCCGTGACCGAGGATCACGGCGCGATAGGTGGTGGATGCCAAAAGGAGAAAGTACCGTGACTGTAGGAGACTTAGTTGAGATGGAGTTTCAATTTCATCCCATTCTTGAGGTGGCGGACGAGATTAATCAGCTCGGGATAGGCGATGTGAGAACTTGTGGAGGACGCGGACGACATTCCAGGAAGTCCAAGTTTGCTGAGTGTTGACTGAGTGGGATATGGAGACGTGACATCTCGGCGATATGCTACCTCATGTCTTCAGTAAGTAAAGATTTTACCCCTCATCAGTTTCTAAAAGGGAACTCGATGGGATGTCCATTTAAATTTGACAATTTTGTTAACCCGCCCACCTCACAGCGCTATAATTTGAGAATAAGATGAGTTTGGGTCGAGAAATTTGAGAATTTTTTTAACTTGCCCACCTCACTGCGCTTAATTTGAGAATGAGACGGGCTTGAGTTGAGACATTTTTTAAATAAACAGGAGCGAGGAAGAGCAACCTTGTACCGAACCCACCTTGTTGCCACCCCTATTAATGAGTGGTTGAAGGATGTCAATTAACAAAGGTTAAAAAAAATCTAATTCCACATTACATGCACTTTTATATGGTATTAAAAAATTAGAATTTTATTTATTTTAATTGATGTATTAAAAAAAATTCATAAGCCCTAAACATAAGGGCAATCTTATCATTTTTTAAAAAAAAAATACTCTAAGAGAGAATATTGACAATAGTTTCAAAAATAAGAGAGGTCAATGCTAAATACTACAGAGGATATGGTTATATTTGCCAAAAATCTCATGGGATGTCAATGAAATTTATCCTAAAATAATTGATATCCTACTCTCGGCACTCTACCCAGATTATCCCGTGAAGCTAATCTGTAATGAAACAAATCATGAGCTATAGCCCAACAAATGTCCAATCACCACTGCTAGTAGGATCAAGTCTGTACAAAAACAAATATGACTGATAAAGGAGAAGCATGAAATTTTTTAACATTCCAAGTTCTAACATTTCAACAGAAGTAACAATAACTTCGGTCATCAAAGATAAACCATTGTTCTTGAATATTTTCAAAAAATCTGGATGCACTGTCTGGATGCATCCAGATAATCTGGATGCACTGTCCTTTGTTCTTTGAATATTTTCAAAGAAAATGGTAATGAAGCAAAATGGACACATGGCTGCCTGGTACCTTTGTTCTTGTTCTTGTGATTGTGATAAATTGCAGAAGCCTTATCTGACAAAATACCTGGAATTGGAAGCAAAAACTATAATTGGAATTTCAGATTTTCTCTTATTAGTCAAAGATCATGATTCATGGCTAATTTGCTTACTTGAATTTTTTTTTTTATTAACCACAGAGTGTCCTAGATAGGCCTTTGGACCTACCCGATTAATCTCTGTGCCCTGAGCAGCTAGCCCTTTACACCTCAGGATGTAAATGCAGAGACAGGCCTTTGGGCCCACCCAGACTAATCTCTGTGCCCTGAGAAGCTAGCCCTTCACACCTCAGGATGTAAACGCGGAGACAAGCCTTTGGCCCCATCCAGACTAATCTATGTGCCCTGAGCAGCAAGCCCTTCACACCTCAGGATGTAAACACGGATATACGACGTAGCCACCAGAAATCGAACGCAATACTTCCGAGTGTTAGCTCGTGTACCTGACGTCCGCCCGAAGTGACTGCGCCTTGTGCCCGGAGGCGGGGGTGAGAATCGAACCCAGAACCTAAGTCTTGGTAAGGTCGCCTTTTACCTTGGGCAAAGCCTTGTTCTCTTGATTTTTTTCTTTTTGGTCCTCAATTATACGGATTCCCGTAGTTGAGTCTTTTGAACTGGGGCTGATACCAGATTGGGGCACAACTTTAATGGCATCTTATTATAGAAGGGCCATACCCCGAACAAAAGTGGATGTCAAGCAATAGTTCATAATATCAGTATTCGTGAATACACACATCAATGAAACATTAGTCGTGCGGGTTACATGAAAGATCGATAATGGCATCTTACATGACTGATGTATAAATTTTATGAATATAGAACTGTTTGATAGATAACCCAAAAAACTGCCATCAGCTGAACATATTAAAGTTTATGTGATTTCTCCCAAAGGTAACCATAAAATCAATAACTTGATCTCCTAGTGAGACAAGACCAACTTCTCAGCAATTCTAAACTTCTTTAGCAATTCTTTTTTTGTGATGACATATTGACATGTTTCTTTGTGTTTATTCTCATTACCCATATATTAAACCATCTTAGTGAGGAAAACTTATTATTAGGAATCATGCAAGAGATGCTGTTAGAAAAACCAAGTTTCAGCATTGCATGAAACTAGGAACTTTGACGAACCAGGTAGCATTGGTGATTTCATAGTTAGTGGCTGAAAATGAGTACAAATTGGCTGAAAATGAGTGTTAATTTGAAGTCAGAAAGAGTACTTGACTTGTCGATGAATGTTGTAAATGTCATGATTACTTATTCAAGCGATGATTGTTGTTAATGATATACTGTGCAAAGGATGTTTGTAACTACTCGATAACTGTTTCTGTATTTAAATTTGTATGCTTCGTTGCAAAATCAGGAGAAGAAAGACTGTGTTCTTTGTTTCAGAAGAAGCCAATTTGTACTTTTGTAGAAGAGTCGTGTTTGTTCTCATTGAATGTTATCTTTGTTTCGAGATCAAGGCTGATTGATGACAGATAAGGGGATGCAGGCTTTGCCATTTTCTTGACTCACTTGGCACAATGACATGAGAAGGTCAAAACCACAGTCAAAGAACGGGTACGGTACTTTTTGTTGTGGTTGTTGTCATCGGTTAGAAGTAAGATAAATCCTAAAATTATTCCATGTACTGGTTTAGTAGCTATATCTGCTTCCATCATATTTATGTTATTATGCCGAAAGAAAATGGACCAATCATTGGTGATATTTGCACTTAAGAAGAAAATGTTGCACAACTTGCACAAGAATATCTTTGACACTTTCAGTTGCATATACAATTTACCCAAATTACGTACCTATTGTTATTGTATTGAAAGAACTGGTTTTGTCAAAAAAAACTTGAAAGAGCCTTCAAAACACCATTCATGGTGGAAGGGGGTCCTCCTCCAGACAGCCCTTGGACAAGAGTGCCAAACACGTGGCATCACCCAATGGATAGTCCCCATCCAAAGCGGGATCCATGAAGTTCTTCAACTTCTCCAAACAGCCAGACGAATCTACTAGGTCTTCAACAACCAAAAAACTAGTAGAATCCTTCAATAGATTACCATTTTCAATAACCTCTTTAGCCAATAATAACTCATGCAAAACCACCCCGAATGCGTATACATCTAATTTGATAGAAGCCTGCCCATAATTAAGGTATTCAGGTGCCAAATACCCCTTTCTAACGACTATCACGGATTCGTTCCAATTAGGTTCTTCCTTTTCTTCACTGCAGATTAGAGGTTTTGCCAACATTAAACCAGAAATCTTGGCTCTTCCGTCTGCTGTTAATGTTACGATGGGCATAGTCAGGATTTGTGCAATAATGGATGTAATGAAGCCCCACTGTAAGATCAAACGCACTCTGCATTCTTGTTGCCCACATGAGCTGCTTAGCCCTCTTCGAGTTATTCAAATTGTCCCTTAGACTAGTATTCTCAGTGAATTCATAAACGAGTAGCAGCAGCACCTCAAGCTTCACCACATTTAGATA
>BRYF01000026.1:10820000-10822500 GCA_030159135.1 Actinidia polygama | reverse complement strand
TTTCTTTAAATCCCAAGGTGTTAGTCGAGTAGGAGTTTGATCATGACGAAATATTTACATCTAAAGTTGCGGTTCAAATCTCTTGTCAACAATTATTGGGATCAACCCACACGGGGCTTTGTTTAGGCTTTAATTAGGAATCTCGCTAGTAAACGATAGAATTTGTCTCCGAGTTAATTGGTTTTTCAGGCCGAATACCGAGTCATAAAAAAAAAAATATTTCTACAAAACATGTTATTGATGCAGCCAAATAAGACTAGGGATTGCCCTATATGTATATTTGAAACTTTGAGACTAATTTAAAAGGCCACACAAATTGGCCCTCTCTCTTCCCTCATTCCCGCCAAAACCTCAAGGGCTACACCTACCGTTACCCAATTCCCAGACAACCCTAAAGCCCTAACGGCCTGTTTGGCGTCCGGAGATGGTCCCCTGATTTGGCCATCTCCCGGATTTCTTCTTCTCCCTCTTCTCTTCTTCTCCCGGTTTGGCGAGTTTATTGCCTCCCTGATTTCTTCTCCAATCGGCTTTGAAATCCTTCCACAGCCGGAGTTGGCACGGACGGAGTACCCCCTGTCCGTGGTCACGCGGTCCTCCGCGTCGTGTTTGAATGACCATTCTACCCTCGTTTATGAATCCAGTTTTTGTATTTTTTGAAGAAAAGGTTTGCTAAAAAATTCAGCCAAAAAATAGACCTCCAAATATTTAGTAATTTTGCCAAAAAAATAGCATCAACGTGTTTGTATCGACAAGACGAGTCCTACGAAGAAAAAACAGACACCAAAACCATAATCACGCGCCCTCACGCGCCTCCTATTTGTCGGCGCCGTGAGATCCACTCTCATCCACGCGCCTCACGCGCCGTCAAGGAAGACGACGAGTGGGATTCACGCGCCAACGCGCCTCACGCGCCAGTCAACAGTCGTCCGTAAATTACACTTTAATACCCTTAAGTTTAATAAGAATAAATTCTCTTAAGTTTTATAAATTATACTTTCATAAATTACAGTTTAGTGACCAATTGAAAAAAAGGTAAATTATACTTTTTCTCCTTCAAATATGAATTAATTTTTATTTTGGCTTCTAATATAAATAATTTTGCCACAATGGTTGTGAACTAACTATTTTTTCACTTATAACCCGATCACAAATAATTTTGTCACATTGATGCATTCTAATTATCCCCCTCTCAAAAGATTAGTTTAATATCATATACTAAATAACACACTTATTAATATGTAAAATTTACTTCATAAAATAATAAAAATTGATAAATTTTATTTTACTAAAAATAAAAAAATCACAAAATAACGCAACTAAATTAGCTCAAAATTAGGTAAATAGAAATCAAGTGCGAAAATAGAATTACTATATAATTAATTTTGAATAATTTAACCAAAAAAATATAAAATTATATATTTTTAAATTATATATTAATATTTTAAAGTGAATAGTTTATTTTTAAAAATCTAAATATTCATTAATATATATATATTACCTAATTAAACAAAATTATATTTCATATTAACAACTAATTAATGAAGTGGGGGTAATTTTGTCTTTTTACAATCTTATTCTATCATATCCAACTTCTAAATCTCCTTTCTCCAAAACACATCCAAACACCAAATTATAAATCCACCCTTCTTAAAAGGTGGTCCCCCTTATATAAATCATCCCTCATTTCAAATACACCACCAAATCCCCTCATTCCAAATGCACCAAAATCATCTCCTTCCGCCAAACGCCCTGTAAATCTCAAACAATGCAAGACCATCAAAGACCTCAACCAAATCCACGCCCACGTCATCAAAACCCGCCTTCTTCGCAACCCGAGAATCGCCCAAACCTCGTCGAATCCGCCGCCATAGTTCTCCCAGAACACATGAACTATGCCATCTCCATTTTCGACAAACTCGAAGAACCCGATTCATCGGCTTACAACATCATGATCAGAGGCTTTACATCGAAGCAATCTCCCAATGAAGCCCTTGTTTTGTTCAAGGAAATGTGCGAGAGGTCGGTTCAGCCAGACGAATTCACCTTCCCCTGTTCTAGGGTACATGGCTTGAAGGAGGGTATGCAAATCCATGGCCATGTTATGAAATCTGGGTTTGGTTCTAATGGGTTAGTGCAAAATACTTTGATTCAATAGTATGGTAATTGTGGTGAAATAGGGGTTTCCCGCCACGTGTTCTATGGAATGTCTGAGAGGAATGTTATAACGTGGAATTCGATGTTCGCGGGGTACATCAAGAGGGGGTGTTGGGTGTTAGAGATTTTCAAAATAAAATGGTGTTAGTGTTTTTGGGTTTTTAGTAAACTTACTTGTTCCTTTAGAATGCTCAAAATTTTATATATGGGTTTGTCCCACATTGGTTAGATAAGTCAAGTCTCTCTCCTTTATATATAGAAAGTTACTTTAAGTATTAAATATGTTTGGATTTAAAGGGGTTTATGCTATTATGCTATGGTGCTCACCATAGACCGGTAAAGCCGG
>BRYF01000026.1:10755000-10770000 GCA_030159135.1 Actinidia polygama | reverse complement strand
TGGAAACTTAAATTAGACCCATTTTTATTTTAGGCCTCCAAAAAATACTCAAAAATTTTTAAATTTTAGGATTACCCATTTTTATTTTGAAACATTGAGAACTCAAATTAAGCCCATTTTAGAATTATTTATTTTTATTTTTATTTTAGGCCACAAAAAAATTCTAAAATTTTAAAGTCCAAAAAATTTTTTACCTAGATCTTCCGAAAACTCAGGGATGGACCTGGGTTCAAGGTGGGTATCCTAGACAAAAGTAAGTTACATAGAGATGCAAAACTCCATTGGACCCATCCTAGAGATGCCCAAGTTTCACTGAATCAACCAAACTAATTACACATCATGTTCACAAATCACTGTCTTCTTTGGATAACACTGTGCCGTGTGAAATTAGTCAAAAAAGCAAACCTGAACTTATGTCCTGAAAGGCTGAAACTAGTCAATTGTGTGGACTGCATTTATAAGAGGAAATTAATTTAATTGTCTTTTATGTCCATGAGAGTTGGATTGCAGGGCATGAGTAAATTTCAGAATCTTTAGGCAGTAAAATCTGTGATGTTCATTAAAGCAGGATTTTATACTGTTTGAACTAACATAAAGTGAAGGTAATGTTCGCCGACCGACTAATACAGTGAGTTCACAAATATGTTTCCGATTGCAAAAAAAAGGCCAAATTAACAGTCCGGTGGGCCCCTTTTCGCATAGTAATTGTAAAAGCGAAGTTAGATATATGTGAGGAGTCATGTGAATCATTCTGGTTTTCCAGATTTTAGGTGCACTACTGGCTGCAACCCATGCGAATTGCACTATTCTTTCTTCGGTGAAAGAAACACACTAACCAAGTGAGGCGCGTCACGCAAAAAGTGTTGTGAGTGAGAGGCAAGACTGAGAAAGATTGTGAGAGAGAGAATTGAGAGAGATGAAAAAAATGTGATTCTCCTCTCTTTGTACTCATTGTAATCACGTTCGTTCGATTAGTGGATTATTGATTTTTTTCCGTGGACATAGACATCATTGACCGAACCACGTAAATCTCTATTGTCTTGTGTGAAATGATTTATTTTGAGCACAACAATGAGTATGTGAATCGGTTCAAAAAATTAATGGCGTCTTATTCTCCAAGATTCAACTATTGCATCCCCACAACGGTACATTCACAAATGTGGAGGCGTCATGAACAGCTCTATTGATTATCCCAATATCAAACGATATCGATATAAAATAAACATATATAATGCATGCTCAAAAGGGTTTAATTTTCCCAGTATGATCAAGAAAGAAAATAGTAAGACTAACTCAGACCTATACTACTATGTTAGATGAAAATTATAATGATCATGATAATAGAAAATCCCATCCTTTATTCTAAACCATGAGAGCATATAGAGTATGTTTCTATAAATCACACAACAAATGGATACGCAGATGATGCGAGAAAAATGGGGACTTCCTACATGCTCCATGAGAAATCTCTTAAAGTAGTGAGAATAATTGCAGCTGTGCTGGTCCCTTCTTCGGGACGCCGGCGAATCGGAGGGATTCCTCCGGCAAGACGTCGACAGCATAATGACAAGCTACCAGCCATGCTCTAGGAGCATGGCTGGGTCAGCCGCCTACTCACTGACACAACAGTCGTCGCGTACGGACACACACCGAGCTACAGTCTGTCCAGTGACAAAACAGTTAGCGCGTCAAGGCACGCGTTGAGCTATATCATATAAATTCAGCATTTATCTCTCTAAAAGGTACGCAAACATTGGGCTGAGAAATACACACACACTCTCTCTACAAACACTTTCCGGTCATCTAACTTGACCATCGGAGAGCCATTTCTCATAAATAGCGGCCGTTCTCACTGTTTCTATGTCGCAGCTAGGCACATTGCTGACTGGTGACTAACTGCAGCAGCTTGCATTGCTGCAGGACCACCGAAGTCTATCCTCGATTTCTTTTCTCTCATTTCGTAAACTCACTCCCCACAGTTAGCACTTAAGGAGAAAAGGAGAGCCTAATTGCGGGAAAGAAAAGGAAAGTGATTGTAGTGGTGAATATGCAACCACGAACAACTTCCCACTATAGATGATCTTGAGCAGCTATGAAAAATTACCTTCTTTCCAACTTCTTTTTCCATCTTTGTTAAGTACTCTTTAATTGTTTCAACACAATTGTTATTGTCCAAAAATACTGAGGTGCAACTTTGACTACGAAGACTGAGCAAGTTTCCCCTCTAGGGGAACCCGGATGTCTGCCAGTTCTGTTGATGTGTGTTTTAAGAAATATATCTCTGCATGTCCAAGTAAGGCAGCCTGGTCAAATGGACCATCAAAATCGAAAACCTTCACGTCCAACACGGAGGGAGGTTCTGCAGCAGTATCAAACTCAAGTATCTATGCATGAATTATGTAGTCAGTCGAAAACGAAAAACAGATGGCGATATATATTAGTGAAATAATGCTACCATTCCACTGGGGATCAAGAGTTTGAAGCTTAACAGAGCTTGTTCTGGTTTTACCATTGCAGGTGAACACCACATAACGATCTGGGAACCCGTTGGATCTAACGATGCTAACTTCATACCCTAGATCAAACCTACAGTGAGTACCCATCCGTCACCTTGGCCTTTGATTCCACGACCGCCTCCTGTTGATGTAACAACAATAAAGTGAATTCACATTGCCAAAATAAGGACACAAAGTTTCGGCCTTGTATGAATTCAGGGCACTTGACAATTATAAGTGGCGTTCAAGTGTTTACCTTTTTGGAACCTAGCTTGTACAAAATGTGACACCATGTAATAAACAAGCCCTGACTAAAATTCGACATGCGATCAGCTCTCCAAAACTGTCTGGCAAATCAATACCATTAAATTCCAATCCTTGCAACTCCCCAGGTGTACATAGTACAATATGCACAGACATACAAAGTCACAAAAGCAGCCAAAACCACTGTAAAATTCCAAAAATACTCAGTTGCCAACTCCCAATCTGACTGCTGCTCAGTTTGCAAAGTCGCTAACATCTGATCCTTATCTACTAAATTTATAGAATCTACGGTTTTAACTTCCAAGCCAGCAAGCTGGCAAACTGATCAAAACTCTCCTTAAGTCCCTGTCGAGCGCCTCCTTTATTCATGCCCCTCGTCATAATTTTCTGGAAGAAGTTAATTCCCCAGGATACTACAAGACGGAAGGATTCTGCTCCTGAAGATAGCTGTGGCCCGGGCATTATACTGTAAAGTATTTGAAGAATGTGTTATTAAGGCCCCTCTTGTACATCTGTCGATCCTTACAAGTCAACCAGATCTCTCCTGAACTGTGAATTAGGAGCAAAAAGAAATAAGTTGAGATCTTTTGATGGTACCAGATAGGTCTGATAAAGAAGAATGCCCCCTTGCAGGTTATTAGGCATCTCTATTTCAGTGCTCATTGATTCCATCTTTTCCATAGCTTCTTCAAAGCTACAGCAAGATAGAGTTTCTTCCATGCAATCCTCGTAATAATAAAGTGTTGTGGACTGCTCCGAAACATCATCATTTCTAGAGTTATCCTCATTTTTATTAAAAAACCTCTCCAAATGGCCTGCAATAGCTTTCACAATATGTTTTCCCTCTAGAATCTTCCGAGATGGAACTGTGCAGCTAAGAAAATCTTGACATGTAGCATAGGGACCTTCCCTTTCTTTATAATCCCCAGTCTTACTATGCGAATGTTCATAGAAAAGGAGGTCAGTGCAGTTGTCTTGGCCTCTTCCACGCAGAGAAAGAGCAAGAAGAATTTTCCCTGCATCCATGAGGTAAAACTTTTATCGGTAAAACGGGAAATGTTTCTTTTGTGTAAACCTTCATGACAACTCACAAGTTTTAAGCCTACATCTATGACCAAGAAGAAGTAGAATACAAAGCATTAAAAATAGCATTTTAACAGATTCCGTTGAATCTCACATTATTGATGGCAAAAGTGCAAAAGTGCATAAGTGCTGCTTCACTTTCATGTGCCTGAAGAACCAGTCTCCACTGATAAATGAGTGTTGCTATCCAATTTCCTCTCATCTATCCTTAAAAAAGCAACTAGCAGATCAGATTCTTAGTGCAGGTTCTCTTTTATCGCAGCAAACAGCTTGTAATGATAACTCTCAGTTCGATGGTAGCTGTTTGGATGCTTAATCAAAAGTTGGAAATTGAGTTGGCGACTGTCTTGCATGTTGTACTAGATATGACGCGTTATTAACCAATCATGAAAATCTTGACAAGATAACCAAAATAGAATGCACAATTATGCCAACTCATTTTCCAGCACTCCCAATTAACTTTATTCAAAACAACCCAGGCCAACATCTGTTACTAACCATTTCCCTAACAAGCAAAACAACAGCCTAACCAAATTAACTCACTTTCAAGATCTGCAGTCTGTTGTCGAGCTCTTTCAATGTAAGCAAAAAATAAAATAAAATAGAACTATGTTGCGTTATTGAAAAAACTGTAACTACATTTCAAACAGCGTGCAAAAGTATACAACACGATAGACTATGTCGCCGTAGATGACAAAGGTATAACAGTTTTTGCCAATGAAGGAGAACAATGCACACATGGAAACTCTTAACATCAATTACCAACAAGAAAATCAAAAGTTCCAAGTACCCAAACCATTTAGATTATACAAGCCACATAAATCTTGGTGCAATTATGCTTAGTTTCTTCTTTTTAATTGGTAGTTTAAGTTTCCCACAACACTCTATAAAATTTGAAAAGTACCATAAGAAGATAGTTCTATGCAACTATCAGTACCTTGATAGGTACGGTTGTCCTAATTCGATCTCAATGTCCCATGACTTAAAATTTTCATTCATGCCCACAAATATATAACATATTCATATATATTCTATCACTTGGCCAAGAATTTCAATTTAGTCGCATCATTTAACAAGTCATCATCAATGCCCTCCTGTTAGATTCCAAGTCCCACAAAGCATGTCAAAATCTATTTTCACACACTTACACACACAAAATAATAATAATAATAATAACATTCAATTTTCAACAATACACCGTATGATTCTATATTTTCAACGCGTTGCCAATAATTTGAGCTGGTCAAATTTCATCCAAGGACAAAATCTAGAGATTGTGCCATTCAAAGTGGCCGAAAGTGGCGTCAAGTGCCAACCAATCAGTGCCCAACATGTAATCACGTACTGCTTGTGTTTTTCCTTTATTTATTTTTTTTATAAATTTACCCCATCAATATTTTCATGGAAACATCCCAAAATTCTATACACATACTACACATGTTGTATAAGTCATATCAAAGAACACTGTTACATAAATTATTATAGCTTAACCGTACTGTTCTATCGGTCCACAAGAAGATGCCACATTAACAAAACCTATAAAAACAAAAGCAACAGCACTTCTTGACTGATTTTGAACCCTTGGGCCTCTCAAGAGAAAACCACGTGGGAGGCAAATTGTGACCAACGGAGCAGACCGGGATCCGAATCCGACCCATCACATCCCCGGAACACATTGATGATTGAACTATTGAAGAACCCAGAATCATCCTCATGACCATACACAGAGACCACAAGCTCCTCCTCCATGTCATGTACTCTGAAGGCAAACTCCTCATTCCAATTAGGGTTTCTGGTGCCCCTCGAAATCCTCCAAGACCTATACATATAGTCTCATCTCTGCACGAGTGGGTCTGGTGTTGGAACAGAGTGGGTTTGGGATTGAATTGGGTTCGGTGCTGAAGATAAGAAAGGGTGGGGGTGGGGGTATGGGGAAGAGAGTGAGAGAAAGAGAGAGAGAATGTGGATGAAGCCATGAATAGGCAACGTGGGAGTGAGAAGAAAGTGACACGAGGGGGGAAAATGAGAGAGAGAGAGAGAGGGAGAAGCAGTCGGTTAGAAGAAAATTTCTTTTTCCCCCCGCCCTCCTGACAAATCCCCCTCCTGGCCCCACTCTTGTCTCCCCATAAAAAGACTATTATGCCCCCCTCACCCCTCTCTCTCTCTCTCATTTTTTTTTAGTTTTTTCTTTTTTTTTAATTAATTTTTTTTTTTTTTATTTTTATGTATTTTTTTATCTTCTTTCTCATTTTGTTTACTCTTTCAATTTTGTGTAATTTTTTTAGTCTCTCTCATTTTTTTTTTACTTTTTCAATTTTGTGTATTTTTTTTATTTTTTAAATTTTTTTTAGTTTTGTTTCTTTCTTTTTTTTCAGTTTTATGTATTTTTGTTTTATTAATTTTTTTAATTTTTTTTCAGTGTTGTGTATTTTTTTGTTTCAGTTTTGTTTATTTTTTTTATTAGTTTTGTTTCAAAAAAAAACTAAAAAAAAAATACACAAAACTGAAAACAAAACTAAAAAAAATTACACAAAACTGAAAACAAAACTTAAAAAAATTACACAAAACTGAAAAAAAAAATAAAGAAAAATAATGAAAAAAAAAACTAAAAAAATACAAAAAATTGAAGGAAAAAAAACAAGAGAGAGAGCAGTGTTCCATATTTTTATTTTTTAAAATTTTTATAAATAATGACTCCTAAAATCTATAACTAAAAAATATAAAAAATATATATAACATATAATAAAAAATATTTAGTCAAAAAAAATATAAAAATTTAGAAGTGGAGAAAGGATAACAGAGAGGAAGGACAAAAAGGTAAATTTAAGAGTGGGGCCAGGAGAGGGGTCCGAAACGGAAGGGGGGAAAAGCAGCTCCCCGGTTAGAATTGCCCCATTGGAAAATGGTGAGCTCTTTTCTCAAGATTGATTTAGGAATTCTGCAGAAACAGAGAGAGATCAGTGTTGTTTTGTTTAATATTTTATTTTTTAATTTTCCTGCGGGGTGAATTGTTTTGTTTAATTTTGTTATTCATTCTTTTACAGGAAAAAAAGAAAGAAATATGAAACAGAGTTAATTTTACATTTTAGAAAATTATAGACTTAACAAGCTCTACATCTTTACACTATTTTCTTTTTCTTATGACGAAGAACTCCAAATTAGGATTCTTTCGAAGTAAACTCTAAATACATGCAGTCAAGTGAATTTTATGAATATTGATTAGGTTTAAAAAAGTTAGGTTCTATTTGGATACGTAGATTTTTAATTAAGAAATTTTGTGTTCAGTTTAACAAAAATGGAAAAGATTTAGCTAATGGCTGGATTGTGACAGAAGAGTGGAAAGGAAATTAGAGGTAGAACCGTGGAAGAGTAACTATTAGCATGAAAAATTTCAAATCACTCTTATTAATTAGTAAACCCATCATAATAAAGCTTTCAAATTCAATCTTGAAATCCCTTTGTCTATTATTAAATCTAAATATAAGTGATTCGCATTAAATAAATATATAAAATTTATTAATTTAAAATTCATATATCCAAATAAAATCTTAGCGTTTGAATAACTCTTGTCTCCTTACTCTTTACTATCACTATATGAAATTCGTTAGAGGTTGAAATCTATCAAAATAGAACTTGCCTCACCCAATTCAGATATTTTGTGTAACACCCCTAATCTTTAGGAGATGTGAGAGGGTTTCTATGGGAGCATTGTTTTATGTTTTGAATCCCTAAATTGTTTAAAGAAAATGGAAAGAGGGTTGCTCTAAAATGAAGGACACTATTGCAGAAAATGGGAAAAATTATTCCTCAGAATAATAGTACAGGGACAAGTTGACATCATTCTTAAATCCCTCCCGCACGACGCACGGTTTGTAGTTTGTACACCAATAGCAGGCCCAAAGTTTTGCTGTCCTGACTAGTTTTGTTTGAAAAATTATCAAACTTCAAGTTTAGCTTGATAAATAGCTATTCGATCTCAAACGATTTTTAATATGCCCAACACGAATTGAGCTTTATTGCCCAAAGCCAACTTTTATTAGCCTATATGTTGACACTTGTGACCAATTTGCCGATCATTAAATTAATTACTCCTTAGTCCCACTTTTTCTATTTTTTGTAAATCGAAAGGTGTCGTTTTCCAAGATGATCCCTACCCTTACCTGGCCAACTTGGCATCGTCTCATTTGCAATTATTCTTCATCATTTTGGTAAACTAGGATTTCTTGATTTCATTATTTATCCACTTCTTGTCCTTTGTCTCCGTTCAAAATCTAGGAGCCATCCTAGTTTTGATACCGTCGTGGGCAATCAAAGAAATCTCCTGCCAAATTTTCAACACGTCCGAAAAGCGGAGGAATTTTCCAGTTCAATCCCTTTCCTGACCTGCAAAAACAAACCACAAAAAGAATTCAAATTAATGAATCCAGTTGCCAAAAAACAGGAATTGTTTTTGACCCGTAGACGAAGAATTCAACGAACACGACCCAGTCCACGAGTCTGAACGTGTAAACAGCTGCAGTTGGACACGTATCGCAACGACCACGAGGCAAACGGAATAGGAACGGCGCGAATGCGGCAAAACATGGATTGGATGAACCCAAAAATTCGTTGAGGTATAGCACCAACTCAATTTCATCAATCATCATCGCAAAAAAAGAATCAAAATTGCAATCCAATCACACAGATTTCACTACAAATATATTTGTATGAAAGTCCTCGGAAGGCCAGGTCCTTGGGAGTTTATAGCAAGTGACTCCAGTGAGGAACAGGGCAGAGATATCTAGGGCTTCCTTGTTCATAGCAAGCATAGTAACGGACTCTGTCAGCGTCTCTGACACAAAATCCAAAAGCGGGAAAGTTCCTGTCACCGCATCGAAGGTGCGCCGCCGCTACATGTGGCGGTGCGGGATACTTTCTGGCTACTACGTACCGCGGCGATGAGGCTGCAGAGAAATTGCGGCTGAAAGCAGGAGACAGGGGAGGACAAATTTTTTTGATAGATTTGAGCGGAATAAGCACGGTTCTTATCTTCACGCCCTTGTGCATAGACGACGAGAACCGATCGTATTCGTCAATGACATTGGCGAGGTCATCGTTACAGTGGATCGAAACCAACACGTCTAGGTCTTCACTCGGCAATTTACACTTCAAACTCATGGAAGATCCACACAGGCACAGCATTTCGAATTTCACCATCAGCTCTGTACCCATCCAAATTCGCCTCAATTCCTCCACAATTTCACAAACAGCCAAAAAAAATGTAGAGAAAGAAAAAACATAAATCAATGAACGAACCTGCGAATGTGATAGAACAATCAACAGCGAGAACTCTGGTGTGGCCACCGACGTAGCGAAGCTTGCCATCAGTGCGCCGAGGGAAGATTTTACCGCCGTAGCTGTAGAGGAACTTGATCGTTTTAGTGCTGTTCGCGTAATTCAAGGTTTGAGTCATGATTTTAGTGTGAGATAAAGAGGTGGCACCTTGAAGACCCTAGAGAGTTCTACACGAGCCGTATATACAGAGTTCGGATACTCTGAATTGGGGGTCGCAGTGTTACTGGAATGTATAAAATGATACGTCGTTTTAGTCATGAAAGGTACAAAACGATATTGTTTTGTACACTTCAAGAACATTTTACACACCCGCACTTCAGATGATCCGAATCCGTATATATGGTGCTTTTTAATGTGATAGGAGAGAGAAAAGTCGAGGAAGGAAAGAGCATAGGGTTCGGACCTGTTGAACTCTTGGAATATTCGTTTCTCATTCTTTTAGGCAAATAACCCAATTCCATAATCTTCAATAATAACTCTTATTTTTTCTCTAAATTTAACAATTTTCTATTTTTATACGATCACTTTTTTATTATCAACTTAATAATAGTCTTTATTTCTCTCTAATCCATTTAAATTTAACAACTTAACAATTTAATTTTCTTTAAAAGTTAATGTGACAATTAGATGTGAGAGATTATAGAGGAAATATAATTTTATAGGGTTTTGGATTTTTAAATTGAGATAAAATTAAAGAAAAAGACGACATTGAAGATTAACTGTTTGAATTTATTTGGGTTAATTTTATATTTTATGATTTTTTAAAAAAATTATTTATTTATTACTTTTTAGATTATTTAATTCAACACGAACTGCAAAAATAAAAAAATAAAAAAATAAAAAAAAACTAAAATAAATTCATTAAAAATCAAAATAATTCAAATAAGAAAAATTCTCAGACTAGGCGGAATTTTTGTTTTGCTTTATTTTAAATATTTTTTTTCTTCTATTTTTTTTCAAAAGCTCATAAAATTCTTGTCTCATGGCCTGTCACTTGGTCTATCTTTATGTTACCAATTCATATTATTATATTATTAGCTAGTAACACATTAGAAGGAAAAGAAAATATAAGCTCTTTTTTTTGTAATTAAGAAAATATAAGCTAGTGCATGGTAGATAATGTAGCTTTTTTTAAAAAAATATTTAAAAACATAGAAAATCTGGCAGACAAAGAAATTGAAAAAAAAAAGAATGAAACTAGAAAGAGGAATATGTCAATAATCGTCCCTTGTTAAATTTTTTTTTTTATTGGGTCAATTTGTGTACGCCTCGACTAATCCCGAAAACTTGAAGTTAATGACTAGACAAACTTTCAGTGGCCCGAATGTTTAAAACGTTTGGTTTTCTATAAATTCGATCTTGCGACTTTATCGAGTCATTGGTCAATTCCCCATGCTGCTATCTCTTCTCACTTGACCAAACCCTTTATGATTAAAGTAACTTTTTGTTAACAAGATGGACTTATGATTCCACTAAACATAAACCATGGTGTGCTTTATGAAGTAACAATTTTTACATTGAGTAACGATATAGAGTAATATACAAATAAAAAATTATATATAATTTTTGTATAAAATAATATGGCAGAATGTGGATCTTTATACTTTCAAACAAAAGACTTATCAAAATGATTTCTATTTATCAAAGAGAAACCTTACGGTCCCTAAATTTGGACTACAAAATACTACTCGAATTCAAAAATTGATGATATAAATTCATTTGGTTATGTAACTCAACATACTCAAGTGAATTTCAATCATCTATTTTGATTTCGGTAATCTTCTCTTAGTCCAACTTCGAGAATCGTTACATTATTATTTATTAAAATGTTATTGACACGTCATTTTTGTGGACACTTTATCTATAGGTTTCTGTTGGATTATCATTTTCTTTTTAGATTATGTCGTAATTAACTTTGTTAATTCTTTCTCCTAATCCGAGTATCCATCACCAATTAAAATAAGCAATTTGGTTCATGCACCCAAAACCTCTGCATGTCAAATGAACATTGCTCCCAAGCACCTGACCATAACTTCTAATTCATACAAGGAAATCTCCTTGACTAAAAGCTTCTCTAACCATTCTGTTTAAACTTCAGATTGGAATGTCCAATCTCCCCAGCACCTGGCCATAACTTCTAATTCATATAAGGAAATCTCCCTGACTAAAAGTTTCTCTAACCATTTTGTCCAGTCCAAACTTCAGATTTGGAATGTCCAATCCCCAAAAAGCTTTTCACATTCCTTGCACTTGATTGCTTAATTATCTTTCACTTCTATTCACCTATAAAAGCTTCTCTAACCATTTTGTTTAAACTTCAGATTGGAATGTCCAATCTCCCCAGCACCTGGCCATAACTTCTAATTCATATAAGGAAATCTCCCTGACTAAAAGTTTCTCTAACCATTTTGTCCAGTCCAAACTTCAGATTTGGAATGTCCAATCCCCAAAAAGCTTTTCACATTCCTTGCACTTGATTGCTTAATTATCTTTCACTTCTATTCACCTACTCAAAACTATCATTATCATTAGGCACCCACTAAGGACCTCATGGTCTAATCAAATATATCAAAATCATTCAATATTTAATTTTCAAAGCATTTTAAAACAAAATTTAAAAAAAAAGGTTTGGGCTGCCCTTAGGGCACTTATTAAGAACCAGTAACTCTCCTATTAATTATATATTTTTATTGGGAATGTATAACAGCAAATATGATATCAAACCTTTTGTTAATAACTGGACAAAAATACCCTCTTTATCTCTATTGTCCGCATTATTTGTATGTTTTTCTAATGTAAGTTGATCAGTAACGGTTAAGTATCTCTATTGCCAAAACAATTTATAAATGGAAGAAAAAAAACGTTAGATGATGGAAAGTGAAAGGTGATGTGGGGTAAAATCCCCACCTGGTGATGATCAAAGATAGGCACGTTGCCTAAAGGGTCCACACCTCCAATAACTATCCTGGTCGTCAATAAATCTATTCAAATGTCATGAGGATTGCATCACCACACCATTATCGCTCACGTCGCCAATATATGTATGAGTACGCCGGTTGTTCTTCCTCTCACTAATGGGCGAGGTTGAAACTTTGCCTTCCCGAATACTCCACCTCCAAAGGACTTCTCCATGACTCCACTTCCATGGGACTATTTCTCCATTACGTCGCCTATAATTGCGGTTGATTCTTCAAATGACATGTTCCTTTTTTATCTATGATATCTATGGGATCTCCTTCCATGCTTATCTATCTGAGGATCTCGTTGTGATCTTCTCACATGGCTCTCCATTCTCCAACTATAAAAAGGTCAATCCCCCCATTACAAAAAGATACACACACAACATACAATTGAAAACCCATGCATACTATGATAGTGTTGGTGCTTTGTCTAGCTTACACTCGCCTTGGCATTCCCACGCCGGAGGAGTTCTGAGTGGCCTTGCCCCAGCCGGTTACGTTTGTTCCCTTGCGCAGGTCGCCTATATTATTGTCGAGGTCCAATACCAAGGTCAAGAGCAATTCTAACTGTTGGTTGTACTATCCAGATTTCAACCACAACAAAAGGTAAAGTTAAAGATAAGTTGATGAAAATAAAAAATAAAAAGAAATGGTTAATTTCTTATGAGACAATAATTAAAGTTCTTACTTCTTTTTTATGAAAGTGGAGGTGGTTAACTCCAGTTATTACTACCTTGACTAATGCCTTTAAGGCTATATTTGAGAGAAAATGAAAATATTATTCCTGATTCATATGATTCCACCTTTTGAATGTGATTCCTCATCTCTCATTCTAGTTGAAATATGATTTCCATACTGAGTAGGATTGTGATTCCTCCACTAACTCCAAGTAATTTTGGATTACTATCTCATCTAGCAATTAAAAAAGAGGATGTGATAAATTATATTTTGATTATGTCACCGACTAAATCTACCTCTATTAATATAACACCACGTAATTTTATTACAATTACATTATAAATTTTAAATAAATTTTTTTATTAAAACTTCTCTTTTAATTTCTTTATTTAATAATATTTTGAATTATTTTTTTCTTTAGTAATTTTATTTCATTTTTGGTCCTTTTTTTTATTTATCTTGATTAGAGAAATCAAAAATGTAAAAAAATCTAAATTAATCTATTTGAATTTTAAGATAATTAATTATACAATTCATTTGGAATAATTTTTTAATTTAGTAACTTTTGTGTTATTTTTTTTTTTTTTACTTTTCTAATTCTTTTAACTAAGATGAACCGAAAAAACTAAAAGATATTAATTAAAGAAATAATATAAAAAAATAAAACATTTCAAATATGACCGAAAATGGTATTTTTGGAAAAACAAGTGAATACTAATTTCATTTCTATGTTTTAAATGGCTGAACCCAATGCTTAAATGAAATTTATAATTTTTTCTAAATAAGATTTCTGAATAAACCAAACACCTAAATAGAATTACTTGGGTATCACATTCTTAGGAATATGATTCTCATTCGTAGTCCGTAATACCTGCCAACAAACCAGAATGTAAGGGCACTATTTAACAAAAGTCTTTAAAGAATCATTTTTACTTAAACTTATGTTAATGATTCAATAACCTATGTTATTGAAACTTAAATTTACTTAATACTCATTTTTACTTAAATGTTTCACTCCATAGGATATTTATGTAAATTTATCCCAATAAAAATTTTTTTGAGTACAATTGAAAGAATTAAGGAATGTGAAAATCACTAACTAATTAAAATCTAAGTTGATAGAATGCGATTAAGAGATATGACCCATTAGGTGACTAGAGGCCTCTATATAGGTCTATGTGGGGATGTAGATACTAGAATAGAAGAAAGAAAATCAAAAATAGACACATGTAGTGGTTGAACAACGATTGATGGTGGTTGTAGGCTGTCGAACCTAGATGCAAGATAGGAACAACAAGAACGCCCGCCGAAGCTATTCCAGAAATGGCTCTTTGACGGTTAAGTAATTGACCAGAAGTGTATAAGAGAGAGAGAGAGAGAGAGAGAGAGAGAGAGTTTAAAGCTTTGGGTAGCTCAAATTGCATATCTTGGGAATGAAATGGTGATGCCTTTTATAACACAGTTTGACACGTGCCTAGACGCGCCAACTGTCATGCCACTAGACAGACTGCATGGAACGCGCCGACTATTGTGTTAGTGAGTAGGCGTTTGACTCAGTCATGCCTCTAAGGCATGTTTGGTAGCAAGTCCATCACGTCGTCGACGTCTCGATCCAGGCGTGAGAAATGTCATAGCCAACTTCGTCGTGCAAGTTATCCTCTACCCCTGATTTGTCATTAGGATTCCTTCCGACGGTTACGTCTCGACCGAGCTCCAATGCAGAGACCTCGCCAAGCTTGCTATATAGCGACAACCCAATAACGGTGCTTACACTACCTCGACCAAAATTGATACTTCGTATTTTATTCCCTTATAATCTGAAATCCACTGACACTCACAATTCATTTTCAAATTCTCTCTCTCTCTCTCCCTCCCCTCGTATATTCTTGTTTGTTTTTCTCTTTCTAGATATTTTGTCATCCTGCAAGAACAAAATATCAAGACCAGGCCCATAATTATTTTGATTATGACAAATTTTTTGTTGTGTCTTCATTTATGCAAACACAGATAACACATTGCTTTGATTAAGCTAGCTTCATTGTATGGAGAGGTAAATTTGCTATAACCCAATGCATATTATGGAGTACCGACAAATACTATATTTAAAAAAGTAATTAATTACAATGCATGACTTAAGGTTGTTTCTATAAAGCATTAACACCTGTCTTCCTTTCTCACCACAAGTG
>BRYF01000026.1:10690000-10692500 GCA_030159135.1 Actinidia polygama | reverse complement strand
AATGATTGAGGCTTCAGTGACGTTAACAAATTACATTGTCACCGACGGTTCCACGTAGGACTGACAAGCGTAAATATGTACGTGTATATATATACGTACACAGATACGTATATCTTCGAAATTACGCCGCCAGCACGGCCACGCCCAAGTTGCTGTTTGTATTGAGAAAAAGCTACAATGAAGTGAGGCTCACGGTAAAGCTCATCACGCCTCCTATAAAAAATCATGATAGCCATTTCTATTTGTTTTTATTAAAAGATAAAAATTAATTTTTTATTTGGGATAATTAAAAATTTATTTATTTTTTTATTCATAAATTAGTAAAAAAATCACTACTGACTATTAGTTTTACTTAAAAATTTTAGGCTAAACGGGTTTTAAAAAGCCAAACATATGAATTCTCTGCTAAACCCAGAAAATATGACCTAACAGGGTGTTAAAATAGTTACTTAAAATTTAATTTTTTATTTTAATTAATTGTTTACTCAAATAAGATTATCCAATTTTGTTATTTACCCTTAAAATGTTAAAAAAAAATCCATTTCAAATTGTATGATATACGGAGAGAGAAGAGTAAAGTATGATTTGGGAATAGAGAAAGTTTATGCTAATGTGCACCGACTTTTCTTTACCTATGCATTGTTATTTTAACTAGTATGAAATTGTTTTTATAAATTTTGGTAGTATACTTACATTTACGATGAAAGAAAAAAGAAATCCGTTATACGCAATTATAATGATAAGTTTTACGTCTGAATGCTATTTCTTTCTCTCTATTACATGTTATGTCTCTCAACCCTATTTTGAAATTACGTTAAATACTCTCAAAAAAATTGTGCAAAGTTACTTCAACATGCTATGCCAAGTTTTGTGGGTCCCACAATCCATCAACAAAATGGACCCTCAAATAGTTGGGTATGTAGTAGGGGTGCACAAAAGAATCGTTAGACCCGAAAACCAACCCGAACTCATTGAGTCGGGTTTGTTCGGGTTTAACATGTCATCGGGTCGATTTTGGGTCTGAAAATTCCGGACCCGTACGGTTCGGGTCGGTTCTCGGGTCCGTGAGATTTTTTACCGAGAACCGAAGTCTAGAACCAATCGTATAGACATACAATGCACTTGCGCACACTTGATTATTACCTATGCTATATAAATTTTAGGAAGAACCGAACACCCGACCCGAGAATTGAGGAACCGAACTGGACTCAAGCGGTTCGGTTCGGTTCGGTTCTCCTCGGTTCTCGGTTCTATTTCGAGTCCAAAAATAGAGAACCGTGGATGGTCGGATCGATTTTGGGTCTGTCACATACCCGATCCAAACCGACTCGTGTGCACCCCTAAGTTGTAGTCATCAATGATACATGATAAAATAATTTAATAATAAATTTACACAAAATGAGAGAACCTTATTACTTGAAGTAATCATTAATTTCTAAAAATTAATAATTGTCATGTATGCAAAGATAGGTTCATTATACAAATATAAAATTTTGATTAAATGATGATATCACCTTATATCGATGACGTAGTATTACCGTTTCGAGCGTGACGATGTTTGTGGTATTCCTACTGTATAATTTCCAATGGAGTGGTGCGGTCCATGATGATTTAAGTATCACACGTGAAAATTGACATTGTCGGGAGTCGAAAGAAAACATCATATATTATAAATTATGAAAAATATTAACAGCCACTAACGTGGTCAATGAAGAAAAAGTAATTATTCATATAAAAAGTGTATAAGGTCTCGTTTGGAGAAGATTTTTTGGTTAAAAAATATCGCTTGTTTGGTGTGTTTGAGGTAAATATATTTTTGGGATAAAAGTATTAAGAGTTTTTTTTTTTACCTAAAAAATCAAAAGTAAATTTTTTTTATTTGTTTGCTTACCTCAAACGGGCTATGTATTAAAATACATTAAAAATTATAAATATTTGACGAAAAATATGCATTTACCATGACAAAAACCAGAAGTAACACTATAGTCCCTTTTGTTATTTAAAGTATCATTATTTTTTCTTACTTTAAAATTTGAAAAAGGAGTCAAGAATGGTGATTAAGCTGCAAAAATTATAAATAAAAATATAAAAATATTTATTGAATTTTTAGCTCTTTAAGAGCATCATCAACTAAATTGCATTTCTCCCTCTTTATAGTTTGGCAAGGAAACGCCAAAAAAGCACTCCAACTGGCTCGCCAATTGGACTGTTATATTAGTGTTGTGCTACAGTGACTCCTTATATTTGGAGAGATACTATTAACCTTTTTATTTTTATTTGTTTTTGTTTTTGTGAGTCATGCCAAAATATTTTTTTAAAAAAGAATATTTTAACTATTTTTTGGGGGTAGGTACCGAATAATAAATAAAAAAAACTTATTTTTTATTTTTAGGAATTCACCTTTACGTGATCTGAATTTTTTCAAAAATTTTAAATAAAGAATATTTTAATTGAGTGTAGATAGAATATATATGCTATTGGAGTGACTTTCTAAACTTGA
>BRYF01000026.1:10650000-10652500 GCA_030159135.1 Actinidia polygama | reverse complement strand
ATTGTCATGTTTCATTCATATTCATGAATTCCATCTAACCTCGAAAGCTGCGTTTGATCTTGGATTTATGGGCAGATTTGAAAAGGGAAAGAAAAGAACCCTTTTATTTTATTTTCTCTCCTAAATCTCTCCATGGATCTAAGATCAAACACATCCCAAATGTAACATGATATAACATACATATTATGTCACAAAGGGGTAAAAGTGAAATTGACTCAATCGCATCCGCCACAAATCCAAGTTTCACATTCTCCAAATTGAAATCCTATCTTAATTGCCGATTCACAATTGGCCACTACCACTTAACTTATCTTCTCACGAAAATACTCCTTACCATCTCCTTATTCCCCCCATCTTTTCCCCATCTTCCGGAACTCCTCACGTCACCACCAAGGCTATTCTCGTCATATCAAAAAAAATATGTGAATTCCCATAAATACCCCCACCAATTCATTCCCCCGAAAGCTTGTCCCCAACTATTTTCAAATTCGCTCGACACTCAAAACCAACCGGGCAACCCTATATAAATCAGCTTTGCGATTGTTCTGCAGAAACAAGTTCATTCACAGTTTTAACCAAGTCCTTAAGTTTTAATTAAACCCTTGAATTCCCAATTTTCTTTACAAATGCCCTCGATCCCTCATAAGCTCTTTCTAGGCCCGAACTTGGGTCGATTCTGCATGTTCCCGACCTTAGTTGCACAAAGCGAGAGCGGGAGCGGGGATAAGTGGAAGATCCTAAGATTAGGAGCGTCATAGGAGCGTGTGTATAATATATAGAACATATCCCCATTTCTTTATCCAAATATTTATATATTTGGATACAGATATGAGGTTATGTTAAATAGTTATTTTTAATATATTTTTCATTTGTACATGAATTAAAAAGACGGTCCATAAATTATTTTATAGTATGAAGTTTATGGACCAATATATGGACAAACCAATTAGGCTTTTGGCTTGATTATTAAAATATATAGGATGTATGGTAAAGAGACCAATAAAAGCCTAATAGTTTTAGTTCTAAGCCCATAAGTTTTATTGGACTGCTCATTTTTTACTCTATAGTGATCAGATCAAAACAAATACAGCACTAAATGACTGCCATAACAGCCCATTCATCCATAAAAGCCCACGTAGCCCAGAGAAGCCCAACTGTAGTAGGTTTATCAATCCATTTCACTTTACAAACCCTAACATACTACCCCTCTCTCTCTCTCTCTCTCTCTCTAATGGACAGCCTTCGAGCAGCAGCCACTTACAGATACGACGATGTCGTCGGAGCAGCGTCGGACCTTCGTAGGTCCAGATTGAATCCCTCGGAGGTGCGACAGCCTGCTAATGGCCTCAATTGAAGTCGGAGGTGCGACATCGAGGGTCGTCGAAGCAGCGTCAGACCAAATCAGAAACATGCAGAGACAAATCGAGCCTCGTCGGACCAATTCAGAGACAGGCGAAGACAAATCAAGGCCAGACGATCCGAGGTTGTCTAGGATTGCACTCCTCTGTTGTTAGGATCGCGTTCCAGTCACGAATTTGACTTTGGAGCGCAAATTCGCGCTCATGTAATGGATGCATGGCATGTTTGAACGATCTCTGCAACTAAGTTCCCGACCTAGTGCCCGCAGATCTAGGAGATGTACAAGAAGGCGGTGGCGTCCTTTTGGACGGCGGAGGAGGTGGAACTCTCCGCCGACCTCCGTCACTGGAACCAAACCCTAACCCCCGACGAGGGGCACTTCATCTCCCACGTTCTAGCCTTCTTCGCCGCCTCCGACGGCATTGTCCTCGAGAACCTCGTTGGCCGCTTCATGAAGGAGGTCTAGGTCGTCGAGGCCCGCGCCTTCTACAACTTCCAGATCACCGTCGAGAACATACACTCCGAGATGTACAACCCCTCCTCAAATTCTACATCAAGGACTCATCCAAGAAGCACCGCCTCTTCCACGCGATTGAGATCGTCCTTTGCGCGAAGAAGGCGGCCAAGTGGGTCCTCAGATGGCTCGATGTGTGAGCACGAATGCACTTTCACTTGTTGCAATTTTTTTTAATATAAATTCGTTTTTGAATATTATTTGTAAGGTTTCAAAAATTTTCTTTATATATATGAATAATTTTGGATGTGGTTATAATTGAATTCATGTATAGTTAATTAGGCCACATGTGGATTAGTGGACCTAAGTGTATTTTAAATTGGGTTTAAATTGAAAAATTTATAACTTTTGGGATAAAGATAAAGAGGACATTTAAATTGAGATGATATAATGTAATTAAAAGTTGAAGGGGCTGAGTGTAATTTAGGTAATGGGGGACAAATGGAATTCTCTTTCGGCCGCCGAAAGAGAAAAAGAGAAAAAGAGAAAAAAAAAAAAAAGGAAAAGGAAGGAGACAAAATGATGGGCTTTTATATATATATAGGATGGGTCACATGGGGTGTATATATGTGTGTGTGTGTTTGTATAGAGAACAGAAGAAAGAAAGAGGGAGAGAGAGCACGGAGA
>BRYF01000026.1:10645000-10647500 GCA_030159135.1 Actinidia polygama | reverse complement strand
TGTACATCTCGGAATGTATGTTCTCGACGGCGATCTAAAAGCCAAAGAAGGCGCGGGCCTCGGCAACCCGGACTTCCTTAATGAAGCGGCCAACGAGGTTCTCGAGGACGATGCCGTCGTAGGCGGTGAAAAAGGCTAGAACGTAGAAAATGAAGTGCCTGTCGTCGGGGGTTAGGGTTTGGTCCCAATGACGGAGGTCGGCGAAGGAGTTGGACTTCTCCGCCATCTAGAAGGACGTCTCCGTCTTCTTGTACATCTCCCAGATCTGTAGGCACTGGTTCGGGAACATGCAGAATCGATCGAGGTTCGGGCCCACAAGGAGTTCATGAGGGATCGAGGGCATTTGTAAAGAAAATTGGGAATTCAGGGGTTTAATTAAAACTAAAGGACTTGGTTGAAAATGTGAATAAACTTGAATCTGCAGGACAATCATGAAGCTAATTTATATGGGGATGGCCTGGTTGGTTTTGAGTGGAGCGAATTTGAAAATATTTGGGGACAAGCTTGCGGGGGAATGAACTGCTAGGGGTATTTATGGCAATTCACAGATTTTTTTGATGTGACGAGAATAGCCTTGGTGGTGAAGTGAGGAGTTCCGGAAGTTAGGAAAAAGATGGGGGAATAAGGAGATGGTGAGGGGTATTTTCGTGAGAATTTAGGTTAAATGGTGGTGGCCAATTGTGGATCAGCAATTAAGATAGGATTTGAATTTGGGGATTGTGAAACTTGGATTTGTGGCGGATGTGATTGGGTCAATTTCACTTTTAACCCATTGAGTATCCTCACCCTGTACAATCATGAAAGTCAAGTAAAACATCGTCCAATTAATACCTCCAAAACCAATAGCGACTTTAGCGACTTTATAAATTTTTGCAAGTGGTGATATAAAATTTGAAATTCTACAAATACTATTGAAAATCGAATTTATATTACAAAAAATTGCAAAATGTGAAAGTGCATTCGTGCTCACTCATCGAGCCATCTGAGGACCCACTTGACAGCCTTCTTCACGCAAAGGACCCACCTGTACATCTCGGAGTGTATTTTCTCGACGGCGATCTGGAAGTCGTAGAAGGCGCGGGCCTCGGCGACCTGGACCTCCTTCATGAAGCGGCCAGCGAGGTTCTCGAGGACGATGCCATCGGAGGCGGCAAAGAAGGCTAGAAATTGGGAGATGAAGTTCCCCCTCGTCGGGGTTTAGGGTTTGGTCCCAGTTACGGAGGTCGGCGGAGAGTTCCACTTCCTCCGCCGTCCAGAAGGACGCCTCCGCCTTCTTTTGCATCTCCCAGATTTGCGGGCATTGGGTCGGGAGCATGTAGAATTGGCCCGGGTTCGGGCCCAGAAGGAGCTCGTGAGGGATCGAGGGCATTTGTAAAGAAAATTGGGAATTCAGGGTGTTTAATTGAAATTGAAGGACTTGGTTTGAAACTGTAAATGAACTTGAATCTGCAAGACAATCGCGAAACTGATTTATATAGGGTTGGCCCGGTTGGTTTTTAGAGGAGC
This sequence comes from Actinidia polygama, assembly GCA_030159135.1. Classification (NCBI taxonomy): domain Eukaryota; kingdom Viridiplantae; phylum Streptophyta; class Magnoliopsida; order Ericales; family Actinidiaceae; genus Actinidia; species Actinidia polygama. The sequence goes on along the minus strand of BRYF01000026.1, from coordinate 10,645,994 downwards.
GAATTTGAAAATATTTGGGGACAAGCTTGCGGGGGAATGAACTGGTGGGAGTATTTATGGGATTTCACAGATTCTTTTGATGTGATGAGAATAGCCTTGGTGTTGACCGTGAGGAGTTCCAAAAGATGGGGATAAGATGGGCGGAATAAGGACATGTTGAGGGGTATTTTCGTAAAAAGATAAGTTAAGTGGTGGTGGCCGATTGTGGATCGGCAATTATGATAGGATTTGAATTTGGGAAATGTGAAACTTGGATTTGTGGCAGATGTGATTGGGTCAATTTCACTTTTAACCCATTAAGTATCCTCACCCTGTACAATCATGAAAGTCAAGTAAAACATCGTCCATTTGATATCTCCAAAACCAATGGCGACTCTATAAATTTTTGCAAGTGGTGACATAAAATCTGAAATTCTACAAATACTATTGAAAAACGAATGTGTTTCTCTAAACTTTGTCATGACACAAATGGAACTGAGAATGCTATGTTTCTATTGTACTGTACTTTATATTAAGTGCAAATATGCTGTTATAATAAAAGTAAAACGGTGAATCCTTTGAATTAACTTTATTTTCTTGTACTACATGAGCTTTATTTTCTTGGAAAACAAATAAAGTTGTCCTGAATTTATTGAGCCAGTCTTTGACTCATTGTATTTACACGGGGTGTGAATTTTTAGGAATCACCATAGCTGAATACTTCAGGGATATGGCCTACAATGTTAGCATGATGGCAGATTTAACGTCACGTTGGGCAGAAGCACTGCGTGAAATATCTGGTCGACTGGTCACTGGTGAGTGACCTGATAGCTTTGTTAACTATGCGTATTGACACTTTCAATATTGGAAAAGATTCATTTCCTTCTCTTTCTTTCCCATGTCATTTTGGGGGTGTGCAACTTTTCATATTTCATTCTATGAGGTAATCATTCAATTGTCACCTTGGTGGATTTCAAGTCTTAGCCTTCATTTTGGATAAAGCTCCCAATGAAAG
>BRYF01000026.1:10635000-10640000 GCA_030159135.1 Actinidia polygama | reverse complement strand
TTTTGAGCTTTAAATCCCCGCAAATAGCCAATGATTGCCGCCTGATTGGTTTGATTAATTATTTCCGAATGATTGCCATTTTCATTGTTTGATCTCCCTAATACTCCTTCAACCTACAAAATAAACACAAAACATAATTAAATAAATATCTAACTAAAATAAGAAAATAATGCTAATCTAAGTCTAACAAAGTGCGAATTAAATACCTATAATTACACTTTTATAGTGTAATCAACTCGCTACCCGTAACTTGGACCGATGATGAGTACATCGAGATCGGCCAATATCCCTTTCCTAGAGCTAGTCAACAATCTAATTTCTCAAATTCTAAAACCCAACCCCATTTTCGGCCACCATCCCCTTCAACTTCTATTGCTCTAGCAAAGACAAAAGGTGACTCATTGTAGCCGATTAAAAAAAAGAAAAAAAAAGAAAGAAAAGGTAACTCACTGTAATCCTAATATGATTTGTTATGGAGGAGAGAGATGTGCAGATCTTGATAAGAATAGAGTGAGAAAGTGTGAGTTTGTGAGAAAGGAACGAGAAAAAAAAAAGAAAATTGGATAAATTGTAAAAGTAGTTTAAATAGTTTTCTTTAATGTGGACCAAAAAAAGGTAAATTTTAAAGTCTAGGTGTCTGAGGTATTTGAGTTTAGATTTTTAATTGATGACAGACTTCAAAAATTAGGTATTTAGTTGAAGTTTTTTAAAGTCTAGGTGTATAAGGTATTTGATCGAAATTTATTTTTTTTTTAAAAAATCCCAACTTTTTGTACAAATCTCATGTAAGGTTAACATTTTGGGATATCCTACTGCCCAAGCCAACATCTAGTGGTGCACAAATGGGTGAACCCGCCTAGTAATCGAATTGTCACTGTAGCGGTTCAGGTTAATTCGGACCATTAGGTTTTGGGCTTGGATCGAAGCCCAGTTATTATCAGTCACAGGTTAGGAAAGCCTTCACGAAGACTGGCCTGCTATCTAACCCGGCCCACTAGTGCCCAAAATCCGATTTGAACCAGTTCGCCTTAACAACCCGAATCGTCTAGCCCGTTAACCTATGAAAAAAATGTGGTGAAATTCGAACTCGCAACTTCAGCCTCCGCTCACCATGCACCAAACTGCTGGACCAACTCATTCATTCGTTTATTGAAATGAATCATTTTATTAATAAATACTTAATTCCGTGCGTCTAGAACTAAAAAAAGTTGATTTTAGCAAGGTTTTAATAAATAAATAAAAAAAGTGGGTCGACCAGTTCAGAGATCGGGACCAATCCGTTACTATAGTACATGTATGAAAAAGAAAATGAAGTACATGTACGGAAAAGAAAATTATACCTAGCAAAAAAATATATATATATATATATGTATATTAACATTTGTATTAATTCTTTATATATATATATATATATATATATATATATATATATATAAAGAATTAATACAAATGTTAGAAATATTGGGCACGTTTTGTGCTAGCATTTTTAGCTAGTTTAATAGCTTTATATTTTGAGTTTTATTGTCGTTAGTGATTTTTTTCTAACATTTGAACAAAATTTATACTTTTTTAGTTTATCGGGATGAAAAGAATCTGAAAATAAATAAAAAAATTATTCAAATTTTGTAACAATTTTTTTTCAATTTTTTTAACAAAATTCTTATATCATTATTTTTCTCTCGTTAAGAGGAACCAAAAAAATATAATGTTTTAATTGAACGAATAAAAAATTTGGCTAAAAACAAATAAAATAATCGAAAATCAAAACATTTAAATTAGTTATAAAATTCTAGCCAAATTAGAAATTAGTATTGCATTATTTAAGCACTGAATAGGGTATGAGTTAATATGACGTTAAAATCTATAACCTTATGGACTTGAGCTTTATACAAAGTTTTACACTAGTACAGTGCTTTAATTTACAAATTTCATTTTGTTTTTCTTTTTTAATTATTTTGTAACGTTTTCATTTTTTTGTTTCTTGTGTTTGTTTAATTTTTGTTTTGTATTTTATAAAACAAAAACTAAAAATATATTTGTATTCACTTATTTTTAAACTATTTAAAAATAAAAAAAATTTTGTATTAACTTCTTTTTCAACTATTTTAAAAAAAAATGGGTGGAGGAGGAGGAAGAGGTAGCGGCGGTGGTGGTGGTGGTGGAGGTGGCGAAGGAGGTGGTGGCGATGGAGGAGGTGGCGGTGGTGGTGGTGGAGGAGGTGGTGGTGGTGGAAAAAATTTAGATGATTTTTTTTTTAAATAAAATAAAAATATTTTTTCCTGTTTTCACTATTTTTAAAAATGGTGATAGCAATTTTGTCTTATTTTTATTTATAAATAGCAATACAAATAAATTTTTTATTTTATTTATAAAAAAATAAAAAAAAAACAAAAAAAAAAACAGTAAACAAACATATCCTGGTTTCATTTCTTGCTATTGAAGTGGCAACAGGTCTCATAACCTTTGAGTTGCAAACAGTGTGGGCCCAGTGAATCTCAAATTCCTTTTGTTGTTTGTGACTTTTGTACTCCCTACACGTGAGAATCTCTCTCTCTCTCTCTCTCTCTCTCTCTCTCTGCTAGTTTAGATGGGAGTGAGCAGCTTCCAAAAAAACTCCCCGGTTACCATTTTTGGTAAACTTTACCATTAGGCCTTATAATTTAGGAAAGGTTCTATTTTGGTCCCTATAGTTTTAATGTGATCAATTAGAATTTTGTAATTTTAATCAATTTCAAAGCAGTCCCTCCAAATCCATTTGAAAAAAAATAAAAAAGTTCCATGCAATTCCCTCCAGTTTTTTCAACGAACTCTAATGAAGGGACAACATTACAATTGAATTTAAAATTGTAATCGTTTAAATTAGAACTATAGTAATCAAAATAAAAAATTTTCTAAACTATAAGGACCAATAATGAAATTCAATTCAGAATACTTGGACTTGGGCATAAGGCCTGTTTGGATGGAGGATAAGGGGGACGGATAACTTTTTTTCCCGGATAACTTTTTCTATTTTAGGCATTCGGATGGTGAAAACCCGCCCAGATAACTTTTTCCCCAGCGGGAGAATATAGGCAGATAATTTATGAGTGACCCTCGCCCTAGTTAAAAGTTATCCAGGAGGATAACGGTAGAGGATAAGGAAGAAAAAATATATACTAAATATCAATATCTTTATATTAGATATTTATATATGTATATATATGTTTAATATCTAGATATTTTACATTTTGTTTCTCTCTATATATTTTCTTCCTTATCCCCACCCTTATCCACAAATTCTAAAAAGTATCCAAACAAAATTAAAAGTCATCCCTCTCCAAAAGTTATCCCCTGTAAAAGTCATCTCCCTCTAAAATTTATCTCTCTGATGTTATCCGGCAGCCAAACGACCCCTAAGAGCCTTTCACTTTCAATTTCCAAAATAATAATATATCATCATTTCAATATAATTTTTTATATAAATTTCTTGTAATCTTTTTGTTGTTGAGGAAAGAGTATTTCAAAAGAATGGAGAATGGAGAATATCCAACTGCCCAAGCAACTACCCAAATATTTCTTTGAGAATCTCTCCTCTCCCAAAGAGCCCTCCTTCACTTTCACAAAAAAAATCCATCAAAATAATTTTTGTTAAATAATTTCTTTGCTACCTCAAACAATAGAAGTATTTTTTTTTATCCCACTTTATCTATTTTATTCAAAAGTAAAAAAAAAAATTGGTATTTTTAACTAATCCAAACGGGGTCTAAAATAACTTAAACTATTATTGAGTTATGTTTTTAAGAGGAGCAATGTGCTTACTTTGTAGCAATGTGCTACGGCCTTAATTTCTTTATACTCAACAAATAAACTAATCAGGTTTATACTATTAGTCACTTCATCTCAATTTGTTGTATTTTGGAAACGAATAATTTTTTAAAGCAATAAAAAATTTTATCCCAATTTTTTTATTTGTAAAGACAAAGGGAGTAGTGATTTTTAAAATTGCCTTTTTAATGAAATGATCTCTCTCTCTCTCTCTCTCTCTCTCTCTCTCTCTCTCTCTCTCTCGGCTCGCTTGGAATCTGGATGGGAGTTAGTAGCTTCCAAAAAAAACTCCCCAATGTACGGGTTACCATTTCTTTGGTAAACTTCACTATTAGTCCTTATAATTGAGGAAAAATTCTATTTTTGTCCCTATAGATTTAATTTGATCAATTAGAATTCTGTAATTTTAATCAATTTCAAAGAAGTCTCTCCGATACATTAGAAACGTTGAAAAAAATGGAAAAAATTTTAAAAAAGTTCCATACATTTAACAGTACAACTGAATTTAAAATTGTGATTTTTAAATTAGAACTATCGTAACCAAAATAAACCTTTTCCTAAACTATAAGGACCAACAATGAAATTTAATACAGAATACTCGGACTTGGGCATAAGAGCCTTTCGCTTTCACTTTCCAAAATAATATTATTACATCATTTCAATATATTTTTTTATATAAATTTCTTGTAATCATTTTGTTGTTGGGAAAGGAGTATTTTCAGATTATCCAGCTGCCCAAGCAACTACCCAAAATTTGTTTGAGAATCTCTCTCTCTCTCTCTCTCTATATATATATATATATGTATATACACCAAAGATCCCTCCACTTTCACAAAAAAATCCATCAAAATAATTTTTTCCCCTAAAATAATAAGTATTATTACATCATTGTAATATAACTTTTTATACAAATTTCATGTAAGATCGCTGTTTTGGGATATTTAACCACCCAAACCAACCACCCAAACATTCTCTCTCTCATAACACTTGGACTTGGACCAAAGAGACTTTCACTTTCACAAAACACTTAATATTGTTTGAGAATCTCCCTCTCTCTCTCTCTCTCTCTCTCACAAAACACTTAATATTGTTTGAGAATCTCCCTCTCTCTCTCTCTCTCTCTCTCTCTCTCTCTCTCTCTCTCTACTCCCAAGGTGCAACCCAAGCAAGAATATCCCCTAATGATGTGTGAAATT
>BRYF01000026.1:10605000-10607500 GCA_030159135.1 Actinidia polygama | reverse complement strand
TATTTTTAGTCAAGTTTTTTATCCGTCCAATCAAAACGTTATAAATTTTTTGTTTTTCTTGAAGAGAGAAAAAATAAAGATGTAAAAATCTTGATTAAAAAATCGATCAAAAGTTTTTTATTTTCAGATTTCTCTCATCCCGATAAACTGAAAAAGTATAAATTCTGATCAAACGCTATAAAGAATTCACTAAAAATAAGAAAACTCAAAATATAAATCTATTAAATTAGCTAAAAATGCAAGCCCAAACCTACAAGCCCTACCAAGTTTCACTTTCAACTCTCTCTCTCTCTCTCTCTCTCTCTCTCTCTCTCTCTCTCTCTCTCTCTCTCCATGCAACAAATGTGATCCCTGAATCACCATAAGAGTAGTTGTCTTGATTGCTAAAATTGGAATTGCAACCTGATATGGTATTGAGTTATCGTGTGATCATTTCTAGAGAGAGAGAGAGAGAGAAAAATTACAAAATGTTTGGGGTTGCTTAAATAGTCTTCATAGGGGTTATTATTATGGTCCAGAAAAGAAAAGGTAAATTTCACTATTGGTCCCTGTTGTCTATAAAAAAAATTTACTTTGGTCTCTATAGTTTTAATTTGAACAATCACGATCTTAAATTTTGAAATCAGTTTCAATGTAGTCTCTTCGTCCAAATTCGTTAAAAAAGCTAAAGGGAATTTTATCGAACTTTTTATTATTTTCTATTTGTATTTTTCGTCAACATTTTTAATGGATTTTAATGGAGGGACTGCGTTGAAATCGATTGGAAACTGTAGGATACTAATTGATCCCATTAAAACAACAGGGACCAAAGTAACACTTATCTTCAACCGTAAGGACAAATGGTGAAAATTACAAAAAAAACAAAAAAATCTTCCAACCCTGCAGAGCTCCAAAAAGCTATATAAACTACGTGGGAGTTGAGAGTTGTGTTGTTAACTGAGAATTTGAGTGAAGTGGTGAATCAAGTATTGGAAGGGAGCCAACCTGTGGATCTCTCCAAACACCCGCCCGGCATTGTTTCTACACTTCAGTGAGTTGGTCCTTCCTTTCATTCGATCCACGGAATGTAGATGTAAAAATACGCATATTTGGATTTTATTTGTCTTGGGTCTTTGTTACTGAACGTGTTCATGTTGATCTGTTGAGTTATTGGTGTCATATAGATTATACTTGTCTTTGGAAAGAAAAGGATCTGAATGCAAGTTCTATTGGCATGATATCTCTGAAATTGCTTAGGAGAGTTTTTAGTTTCTCTGCTCATAATAAAGTGAATATCCTTTGGGCAGGCAACATTTGGAAGAGATTTAGTGGATTCTAAATACCGTATGAAAATGTACAAAAGAAAATCCCCTTGAAACATGAGTAAATTTGTCCCTGACCAGACCAAGATCCTGCAACTTGAAACCCCCGTAAAACCTCTGCACGTTTGAATGAAACATAACATTCAAGTAACTGAAGAATGTTTTTTTATTTTTTGGTGTAGGACTGCGAGCTGCAATCAATAGCTACGTGGTTGGGTTCCATCGCTTTCGTGTGCTTAGGGCTCAGCTAACAAATTAACAAGCCAGAATGAAGCTTTCAACAGCAATCGCTATTGCTCTCATCATTTTCTCCATGTTCTCTATAGCGGGTTCAGCTCCTCCCCGTCGTCCTCCACCTCCACCTCCACCTCCACCGCCGCAAAAAACGTACAATTACATACAGATGGTTACAACATGGCCACCAACGTATTGTCTAACCTCTAACAACTGTGAAGAGGCAACTTTAAGGAAGAGACTGGGTTTCTACACCCACGGTCTTTGGCCTGCCGATCATAAAGCCAATTCTCTACATGGATGCATTGGGAACATATTTATAGATCTTGAAGGTTTCCTCAAACAAGTAAGTTTGAAAAGTTTTTGTTTTGGGGAGCATTTTGAAGTCTTCAAGTCATTGACTTGTTTTGGTCAATTAATATATAATTTATTTTTTATTAAATCATATTAATTTATAGTGTTGATCCATTTTTTTTTGGCATGCACGGCTTTAGCTTGATACGGGTCTCATATCTGAACTGGAGAAGAAATGGCCATCAATAAAGAAAAGCCAATCCAACGAACAATTTTGGTATAGTGAATGGAAAAAACACGGAACATGTTCCGTAAACACACTGCCTGTTAAAGACTACTTTTTGAGAGGATTGGAACAAACTGAAAAAGTTAAAGAATCTGGTTGAGGCCCTTGCGTCTGTGAAAGTCACTCCAAGTGATTCCCAACTATACACCAAGGCTCAAATTGAGGCAGGAGTTCAGATAATAATCGGGAAAGAGAATCACATCTATGTCTCGTGCAGGGAAGATGCAAACAAATCGCCAGTGCTCTTTGAAATATATGTCTGCCTTGATGTTTGGGCAATGAAATATGTTTCATGCCCGGTAAATAAAAAACAAAGGGGTTGTGGTCCGGCCACCACAACACCCACCATCAAAATGCCTTCCTTCCAGTTTCAGGGTACGTATCA
>BRYF01000026.1:10577500-10582500 GCA_030159135.1 Actinidia polygama | reverse complement strand
ACCGCTGCCAACAAAATTGTTAACCTGTACCCCAAATTCACCACCATGGAACCCCCTCCAACCTGAAATTGACAACCCCACCATAAGTACCACAACAACTCACCTCTCACCATCAGCTCTGGACAATCACTATTGATCTATTGTTGTTGCGATCCAAATCGGCTACATTCCTTTTGAAAGCAAAATTAAATTACGACACCAAACGCCCTAGTTGCCCACCATGTGAGGATTCTCTATGCTCATACTCCAATAACTATTAAAGAAAAGGAGAGAAGAGAAAAGGAGTTGTGGTTATGTTTTCGGGTATTAGGGTAGGGTTTGGATTTGGGAGGATTACTTAAAATGTCAAATTTGTTCATGGGTCGTGCATGCATTGCACATGATAACTCTTTTCGTCAATGATTTTAATTAAAGTCATTAATTGGACTTCATAAACTGAAATCAAGAACTTTAGGGACATCATAAACTGAATCAATAATGTAGGAACTAAATAAATAAAATTATAATAATTTAAGGGTAAAAATAAAATTAATCTATCTTTTTCATCTACCATTCTAATGCCGTATGGAGGGAAGGAGATATTGAGACTTGATCGAAAGTGTGAAGAGAAGACTTTTCAAATTAGAAGTGAAGGATGCAAAGTGAGACTGAGTGAAAAATACAAGGGTGCAAAGTGAGATTTACCCAAAATTATAGTTATGTTACTTCTTTCTTTCTTTCTTTCTTTCTTTCTTTCTTATGTGATATGCTGGTATTTGTTAAGAGCTTTATAGGTATTGTTTGGTTTGAAGGCTTGTTGTTAAAGATGAATGTTTTTACTGGGAGTCCAAATTAGAGGAATGTAAATTTCTCAGAGTATGATAATGTGGTGTGTGAAAAATTATAGTTATGTTATTAATATTTTTGTGTGTGTGTGTTATGTGATGTGCTCGTATCTGTTAAGAGCTCTATATGTATTGATTTGGAGGCCTGTTGTTGGTGAACTCATTATTATGCGGTTGACAGCTAAAGGATTGTTCATGTCATTAAACCTTTTGCTTACTACTTTATTTGTTGCACCAGTGACTTTAAAGCTTGGCCCATGCGTAAAAATATTTCCTTTTATTTATACTTATTTTAATCGTTCAAGATGAGATCTTAACTCATTAATCATGCGGATTGATACATTTGATTACACATTGACAGGAAAAGAGCAACACTAATGACACCACAAAAAGTATGAGAATGCAAACAAATCGTGAGAAAACCAAGCTCTTCAACAAAAGTTACGGCTATTCCGCGACATTCTTGACCAACAGAACACATGGGGACCCCATTTTGTTCCCATTTCGAAGTTTCCATTTCTTATAAAAGGAAATATTTTTATAGTATGGATAGTGAATATTTTTTGCTAGGTAGAATTTTCTTTACCCTACAAGTACTTAATTTGTTTAAGGAAGCTCATGTTTGACTGTATATTGATTAATAGATCACTTCCTTATATTATATTTTGTTTGGGGGGCCTATGACAATTGTTTTCATTTTTAATACCTTATACCTATTATTTTTTCATTATCAATTTTTGTTCATGTACCTTGCCATCCGCAGAGGATCGCCTGTCCTGATGTCCCTGTCCCAGCCTCAAATGGATGACACTTGTCCATTTGTAATTTATCAGGGGAGGTTGTGTAATTTATTCATCTCATTAATAATTACAAATGGACAGCTGTCACACATTTGGGGCTAGGACAGGGGGCTGGGACAGGGATATAGAGACAGGTGATCCCCTCCCTTTTGCCATCACTATTTTCACTGCCAGTCGCATGTGGGGATAAAAATTTTAATTACTTTAAATAATTGTTCGTTTCCAAAATAGAACAAATTGAGATGTAGTGACTTCGAGAAGAGTACCCTAATGGATTACTTCAAGAAGTGTTACATTGAGGGCTCCATAGACTTCAGTTTTGGTAATGGCCAATTCATGTACAAAGTAAGCACATTACTCCTCTTCCTCTTGAAAACATAATTCAATAGATCAAGTTATTTTAGACCCCGTTTGGATTAGCTAAAAATACTATATTTTTCTATTTTTGAATTAAATAGTTAAAGTGAAAAAAAATCACTTTTATTGTGTCGCAAAAAAAAATATTAAGTTTTTTTGTTAACATTTAGTTTAATAGTGATTTTTGTTTATTCCAATGCCACTTAGAAAAGAAATACTCTTAACATGCCAAAAAAAAAAATAAGAGCATGAACAAGGTTAAAAACTCATCCCAAACAACTTTAAAAAAAACTAAAATATTTTAATTTAAAACCAGAATATAAACTTAGTCCAAATCATCATAATACCATGCGATTGGGTTTTAGAAAGTAGCACACGAGAGACATATTTTTAAAAAGGTATGGGTACTTTGGGCAACCGAGGAAATTATGCCCTGGTCTAGTTTTTAGGCTGACATCACAAAGTTTGACTAAAGCTTGGTCTGTTTTAATTTCATTTGTACAATTTTTAGAAGGAATTACTAAAATTGACAGTTTACAGATTGGATCAATTGGCAAAACTTTGATTATCAATCCCCAAAGCCTCAAGTTGGAACCTTTTTTAGTGGTCGGTTATTTGGATATTAACATAAAGGTTGGTGTGGGTTAGTTGTGGAAATCGTGCCGCTAAATAGTAATTAATAGAAGAAAAAGTGTATTATTAAAATATATAAAAAGTTTGGATGGGACTATTTTCGGAATCGTAATCTTTAAAGAGTTAAAATAGATTAAATTTTTCAAAATCACCCTCTAACTATTTAAAAATCAATTTTAATGAGCTTTTACTAAGTTACATTTGTACTGAAATCCAATTTAAAACTAACTTATTTTATGTGAATGAATTCTAGCAAAGCCCAAACCATTACGCATTAAAATTCAGTAATTTTTTTTAATTTTTTTGTCAAAAGTTTTTAACTTTGTAGAGTCTATTTGATTAGGGAGATCGGAAAAGATAAAAAAAAGAGGGGTTTTAGAAAAATTAAATCCGAATTAATTCAAAATTGGATAATTGTGGATCACTTTAGGCTTTAGCTGATTTTTTAAAAAGAATATTAGGGTTTAGTAAAATAAAAAAAAAGGGTTTTTTGTATGGCGGTGGTGGTGGAGGAGGAGGAAGAGGAGGAGGAGGTGGTGGTGGTGGCGGCGGCGACAATGGAGGAGGTGGCAGTGGAGGAGATGGTGGTGGTGGAGACAGAGATCATGGAGTAGGTGTGGGTGGCGGCGGCGGTGGTGGTGGAGGAGGTGGAGGTGAAGGTGAAGGTGGAGGTGGTGGTGGAGGAGGTGGATGGTTAAAAATATTTGGATGAATTTTTTTTGTAAACAAAATAAAAATACATTTTTATTATTTTTACTATTTTTAAAAATAGTGGTTATAATTTTGCCTTATTTATAATTATAAATAACAACACAAATAAGTTTTTATTTTTGATTAAAAAAAATAAAAATTAAACATGATGTGGGGTAAAAAATTCCCGTAGTCAGAGACCATCTCCACGAGGACTTATTCTCCAAAAGGACTCCATCTCCATTAGAAGTCTGCCAACATGAGACTCCTTCTCTATCACTCCTCTGCCTGACCAGAGTCCGCTTCCTTGAGGATTCCACCTCTACAAAGGAACTATCTCCATTAGACTCCAGCTCCATCACGACTCCTATAATTGCGGATTATTCTCCAAATGACATCTTTCTATTTTATCTCTCATATTTTTGGGATATCTATCGATACTTATCCTTCCGAGGATAACGTCGTGATCCACTAACATGGCCCATTATGCCATATATATAAAGGCAGCTCCCCCATTATAAAAAGGTATACACTGATAATATTTTAGATATAACATTGTTGCTCTCTTGGAGTTGGTTTTAATATCACGTAGTTTATATTCGCCTTGGTCTGATTCGCACGCCGAAGAGGTTTTGAGTGGTCTCACCTCCGCAGGTAAAGTTTGTTCATTGCTGCGCAGGTCGCTCGAGTCTTTTTGAGGTTTTCACCTCGTCATCCAGAGCGATGTTTGACTGTTGGATTGCCCACCCAGATTTTTGCCACAACAAAACAATTAACAAACATCACCATAGAGTTGTACTTTAAGACAGGAAAAACTCACTACTCAAAATTCACGTGTTTTTTGTAAAATAAATAGGGTTTAGTCAAAAATTAGGATTTGTTTCACTTTTACCATTCCTATAATCAAGATGAGCCCCAAAAAAAATTAAAAAAAATTAAAATTAACTTCTTTCGAATTTGTTTGTTCATTTTCGCTATTTTTGATATCTCGATAAATCATCCTTATTTTATAATTTTATATTTTTTATGATAATTTTAAAAACTTTGTTTACAAGAATTAATTGAGATCTTTTGATTGTTATAAAAATTCTCAAAATATTATTCACAAAAATATATTATTTATTGATCTAATTAAATAACACAAATTACATAAAAAAGACAAAAATAAATTAAAATGGATGGAATATTTATCCATAACTAGGCCTCAATTTAAATCCAAACCAAAAACATATTGAGTCGACTTTAAAAAATCATTGCTCTCAATTTACATAGGTTTCTGTTTTTCTTTTTCTTTTTTTGTTGTAGGACTGCGAACTATACTCAATAGCGATTTTTGTTAAAAGTCTGCGAGCTGACGAGAATATCGTATTCCTGAATTGTTCTTCTTACCATTTTGTTTTTCTTCTAGTGCTGAGATTCCTGATGGGCTCTGTGTAAAAGCAACACTATCACCATTCGTCAAGTATCTTCTTGATGGGCTCGGTGTAGTGTAGGTGTTATATGAACATGACTACAGTTTTATATGAAGGACTGACAACTCTACACCGAATCAGAGTATTTTCAATCGTAGATGTACAATTTGATAAATTTGTTGGACAAATACCTTAGCAAGTGATATATAATTTTATTATGCATCTATGTGTATTAAAAATATGTTGAGATATATATACAAAGCGTATTCGAAACCCTATATCTC
>BRYF01000026.1:10540000-10542500 GCA_030159135.1 Actinidia polygama | reverse complement strand
CAAAGCGTATTGTATTACTCTCAATATGGTCAGATAGTCGAGTATTCTTAATTGTGAACCAAACAAGTAAATCTTAGCCCTACATTTGTAATTTTTATCGAATCTTGAACCAACCTCTTAAAAACAAAAAAAAGCTACAACGACTTAGGCCGAATCGTTGGATCCTCTAAAGTTTTAATTTTTTTTCTACCAAATTCTTAATCCGAACATAGCCTTAAGATAAGGTGCAGTTCCTACTAACATTAAAAAAAAATTGTTGATTGTACTTTGAATAATTGTTTTGACTTTTGAATCAGTTGTATGATTTATTTTTGGTTCCTTTCAGCTCGAAGAAACAAAAACGGAAAAAGGTTTCAGTAAGAAAAATTTAGCTAAATTTTTATTTTTGTCTTTACCAAATTATTTGCATATTAGATCAAATTTTTTTTTTTTTTTGATTTTTAGAAATAAAATAGAACTAAATTTAAAAGAATTGACCTTTTCAGATATTGAAAACCAGGTCTCCAAGATGATGCTTTATAATAAAGTTGGAGGAGAAAGGTAGCTTTAAGGAAGAAAAGATGTTGGGGTAGTAAGGTGGGGAAGGGCCAAGAGGCATGTGAGAGGTTGGGAGACTTGAACTTGAAGTGTACGTTTTGGAGTATTAGGGAGAGAGGGTTAAGTGCCCCTAAAAAAATCAGCTTTTTAATCAATAGTGCCCTAAAAGAAAACCCCATTTGAGGGTGGAGGTCGCGTTTGGACAACAATCTATTTATCATGTCCTCCACAAGACCCATCACAAGGGTTGGCCTTTGTCCATTGGTCCCCAGAAAAAGCACAACATTAGGACACAAATTCAAACTATCCTCTCATAAAGGGTTAGCACCACAATAAGATCCACATACTACAAGATTTACAGTTTGTGAGGGATATAATCAAAGTTGTATTTGAAATATGTGTATGTTGAAGCACTTATTGGTCCCCAAATGAAGCTTTCTAATGGAGAGGGAAAAATCTCCATTTACAATACCCAATACCGTTAGACTAGTTTGGGCAAATCTATTTTTGAGCTAATTTAATTATTTTTTATTTAATAAGTTTGTTTCCATGGGTAGATCAAATTGTTTCTGCATTAAAAGTAATATAAATGAATAGTATCCAAAGGGATTGACCGTAACCTGAACATAGTTAGCATAGGAATTTGGCTCTGGCAAGCTTTTACTTTACAAAGGTAGCTACCATCAAGCTCAAAAAGTAAAACGATTACTTAACTGCAAGTTTTAGAATTTTAAAGGGGGATCTTTGCAATTTAAAAGGGATTCTTTGTGTTTCTTAGAATATTTTAGAAAGAGAGAGTTTAAGAGAGAGAAAATGAGGTGTGAGATAGTTAAGACTTGAGACTAGTGGCTGTGGACGTTGGGGGGAGCTGAGTCCACAATGGAGCACATTGATAAAATGATGAGAGCAAGACCGAGTGCTCTTAAGAGTTTCATTATGGCTTATTTGTTAGCTTAGTCACACAGCGCACAAAAGCGAAGACCGTCTTCTCATCTACCGTGTTCCCATCCTGCCCTGCAATGAAACCGAACCTCATCCTATTTAACGTAGCTCGCAGTCCTGCACCAAAAAATTTATAAAAAAAAAAAAAATCATGTATATTGAGCGCAGTGATTTTTTAAAGTCGACTCTATATGTTTTGGTAAAATGCAGATGAAGAAATGCTTGGTTATGAATTTTCGAAACATGCTCCAATTAAGGTAAAAATTTTCAAGGTGATTTTCTTTTGTACAGTTTCATACGGTATTTTTCCTCTGTATCAAATCTCTTCCAAATGTTGTCTGACTAAAGGATATTCAGTTTATTATGAGAAGAGAAACTAAGTTCTCTCATAAGCAATTTCAGAGATATCATGCCAACAGAACTTGCATTCATATCCCTCGTCTTTTCAATATATATGACACCAATAACTCAACAGATCAAAGTGAACGAACACGTTCAGTAACAAAGACCCAAGACAAATAAAACCCAAATATGCATATGTTTACATCTACAGCCCGTGGATCCGATAAAAGGAAGGACCAAATCAAAGAATCGTAGGTATAATACCAGACGGATGTTTGGAGAGATACACAAGTTGGCTCCCTTCCAACACTTGCTTTGGAGAGATACATAAGTTGCCATGACATGGGATGGGATGGGATGGGATGGGATGTAGTTTATATAGCTTTTTGGAGCTCTGCATGGTTGGAAGAAATTTCAGCAAGAGAGAATATTTTTGGTAATTTTCACCATAAAATATCTTACATAATGTTAGAATATTTTTGGTAATTTTCACCATTTTTGAAGGAAAGAGTTACTTTGGTCCCTTTAGTTTTCATGGGTTTAATTAGAATCCTACAATTTTCAATCAATTTTAACGCAGTCTCTCTATCAAAATCTATTAGAAATGTTAACGAATAATACAAATAGAAAATAATAAAAAGTCCCATTAATCTTTTTTTAACAAATTTGAACGAATTTC
>BRYF01000026.1:10497500-10500000 GCA_030159135.1 Actinidia polygama | reverse complement strand
CTGACTGAGAGGGGGTGAAATGAGGAGGGAAAATGGTGCGGTCGTGGTCGACGGTGTTCGTGGCGGTGACACCAGCGGTGATGGACGGTGGGAGTGACAGAGGGAGAAAGAACAGAGAGAGAAACGTGTGTGAGAGAAAAATTATATTTCATATTAACAACTAATTAATGAAGTAGGGGTAATTTTGTCTTTTTACATCTCATTCCATCATATCCACCTTTTAAATCCATTTACTTCAAAATACATCCAAACACCAAACTACAAATTCAACCTTCTTAAAAGGTGGGGCCCTCTTATTATAAATCATCCCTCATTTCAAATCCACCAAAATCATCTCCTGGTGCCAAACGGGATGTTAATATAGTTCTTAAAGAAGAAAAACTCTTGAAAACTAAAGTTTCTAAAAAATCTGGGGATCCTAACAAAGCTGCTCTAGTGACATGTGATGATGGTGATGTCAGATGTGAGATTAGAACAAAATTGTTTGCCAACGTTTTTGTACATGGACTTCTCAAGTCCAAAGTAGATGGATTGCATTGCACATTGTAGTTCCTAAGTATTTTGAATTTTGTTTCGGACGGTTTTGATAATTTAAATCGTTTGTATTATAGATTTTGGCATAAAAATTAGTACAGTAAGAAATCACATTGATCGGGGATTATTTAGTAACCATTCAATTCTATTTTATAAATTAATAATGTTCCACATAGAATTATATAAATTTATCTTTACATAAATTATTGTTGATCGATCATTAATCTATATTTGATCAACTTGATTTTTCACAAAAATATAGTTCTCGATTAAGTATACAATGTGACAGTTCAGATTATCAAAATAGGTCCAAAATAAAGTTCAAAATATTTAAACTACACTGATACAGTCGAAAAAACAAATTTCAAAAAAGCCTGGACCAAGCTCATTTTTCTACGAGTTATACATTTTTTTGTCTTAAAAATTATGAAAATTGGAAGCTGTGAATTTCTATTTTCTATTTATCGGCCAAAAATAAAATTTAAAAATTAGAAAAAAATATTTTTTATAAATTAATACTTTTCAATTTTTATTTTTAAATAATTATATTTTAAGATCGACAAATAAAATTAGTTTTAACTCAGTTAAACTCTACTCTTTTTTTCCCTAGTGACAAATAAAAGTAGTTTTTTATCTTCCTTGTATGTTGTTGTTGAATCTAGAAAGTCGCCATCGTCTTCCACGTGTCTATCATGCATCATCATCCACCGTGGATTTGAAAGTGAAAAGCTCACAAATCACAATTTTCGAAAGACAAAAAGAAAGCAACGAGGCATTTGACCTTTACCAGATTTGGGCCTGGTGGGTCCACACACCGACATTTTAAAATGCAGTAGGTAGATTCACCAAATCCAACCAAGACGGGCCCAAGTGGCCCAAATCAGGCTGGCGCGTGTTGGGAGGTATTGGGTAATGTGGGCTTTCTTTTGCTTATTGGGCCCGGAAGTATTCAATCTCCTCTCTTTAGTTCTTATTTTGTTCTTTAGTAATTTTTTTTGGTCAATATATATATTTTAATTTTCTCAGTTCAACTAGATTAGTGGAATCAGAAAAATAAAAAATATATATTTTCATTTTAAAAAATACTAAAATTCATTCCAAAAAAAATCCAAAATAATCCAAATTTAAATTAACGTAGATTTTAGAAATTTTTTAATATTTTTTTTACTTTTTTAATTCCTCTAATCAACACCACCACCGTCCTCCAGTGAGTCTCAACTGGCCATTTTGGCTCGACCGTGGCCAAGCTGTTGGGGTTCTCCATCTTCAACACCACCAGCGTCCTCCTCGTTAGCCTCCTTTGCACACCAATCGAACGACGGTGCTATTCTCGAGTCAGATCGAAAACCCACTTCACACTATCACGTAGTTGTTGGGATTCTCCATCTATTTTCGGATTTTTGAATTTTGAAAATTAAAAAATGACAACGTTATCAAACATAGCCTTAATATTCTTGAAATATGTATTTGAGGATTTTTCTGAAACCCCTAGTGGGTATTTCTACATACTAGAAATTAAACTATAAAAAAGGGTCTATGAACTTAAATGTATATATAAAATTCCCTATAGAGATAAGCCTTACAATACAATTACAAAGAACAATAAGATTGTAGGTACACAATAATTAAATCTATTTTGTTGAGTACTTTTGCATGGTTTAGCTCTAGGATATATATAGACTTATTGAACCCTTAAGTCACCAGGCCAATCTATACAATAGTACTGAACGGGGTAAAGAATTGTTAAGAATATGAGATCTCTTTCACCTATTGACTCACGTTTCTTAGTTTGATACAAAATTTCACAAAAATAGACTCAATACCAACAAATGGAAAAACCTGTGAAGGTCACAAGCGGACACACTAACAAACAAAAACCTCTCAGGTCAGGTAGTACTGCGGAATTATAATGAATGTTCAGTGAAATTAAAAGAGTAAGAATTTATATTCAGCGAGGTTAAAATAG
>BRYF01000026.1:10455000-10457500 GCA_030159135.1 Actinidia polygama | reverse complement strand
CACATGGTAAAATAATAAAATCATATACAAATCGTAACTGAAACCTGCTAGAACTCAAGGAAATCATACCAGATCAGTTGAAAACTCTTACAATCATAGACGAAAGCACATAACTAGATCATCGCACCACTTCTCAGACCACGTCAGAGCAATAGAAATTCAAAAATCGAACAAAAACGGAACAACAATCAATACATAGCGATCGAACAAGGGCAAAATTGTCATAAAAAACTCTCAAACTAAAACAAAGGACCCTGACCCGAAAATCTTTCAAATTAATGGACTGTCCAATTTCGTAAATCAATTACTGGACTAATTGTTTGTTAAATCCAGCCCAATTCACCGATTAAATATAGCGAGATAAAATAGCCATCAAGATCCAAATAATTGAGTAATGAGTCATATTACCATTAATACCCCAGTAGGAGTTGGGGTTTTGTAGTGCCTTGACTGCCTTCTCTACGGCAGTACCACTGGTTCATCTTTATAACAAGTATTCATCTTTTTAGAATTATTGTGCTCCTGGACATATTATTTATATAAAAAATTAAGTTATTCGGACACCAATAATCTTATGACATTTTGTCATAGAATATACCAAAAAAGATAATATAATCTGTGGATGGTTATTTGCAATGGAAAATGCTATGAGTATCCCTAAATTGCACCCTAAATGCACACATGAGTGAGGTGGAGCATTTGGATTGGCTGAAATGACTGGGTGGACCTCACACTCAGCCAATCCAAATGCTCCACCTCACTCAGATATGCATTTAGAGTGTAACTTAAGAGTACCATAGCACTACCCATTTGCAATATGTGTTTGTGGTACAAGTGTTGATTACAATGTAAGTTTATGATTGCTAGGTAAGAATCTAAGCACAGGTTCAATGATGGTGTTTTAACTTGCACAATTAAATTGTGGCATTTGTCTTGTTGATTATTTTGGAATCTAATGCTTGGTAAGTCCATGTTTGGGATATGTTCTTTTATATACAATTGGTTTCAGATTTTTTTTTATCTTCTTGGTGATTTTTTTTTTATAATTTGACAAAGATTTTATATTTTTTTGGTTTTTCTTAAGGAGACAAGTTCAAAATTTTTTAAAATTTTATTAAAATTTATAGTTCCAAATTGTTTAAGAATAATTTTAGGAGCCCTACGCTTGTAAAAAAATAATTTTTAATTTAAAGTTTTTAAAATAAATGAGTATCTATGTGGGGACATGGATGCACAGCCTTTATGTGGTGCATCTGCAAGTTCAGACCACTCAAAGCAATGTTGATCAGGTTTTAGGGTCATCTCCTTTCAAAGATTTTTGGACACTGCTTTTCAGAGACCACAGGGCCACAACCTATATATTTTTTTATAAAAAATTTTTAGAAAAAATGGTCACATACAAGTCTTGTGCCTGACAATTTGTTTGAGTCCAACCCTTGTAAACTATTAATTTACAAATCTTGATTCAACTGAATAAAGGGAAGTGAATACATAATTATGTTATGAACTTTTAACTCTGTCCATTGAACACTGTTAGAAAGAATTATTGACTTGTTGGAACAGGTAATTAGGGGTAGGCTTTGTTATGGTTTCCTAATATAAAAATCATGGTCATGGGAGTGATGGGTATTGGAAAATAATACTGCTAAATAGAAAGCAAAGAAAGAAAAAGTTATTACCACTGCAGCTCTACCGTGTTACA
Organism: Actinidia polygama; assembly: GCA_030159135.1. Taxonomy (NCBI): domain Eukaryota; kingdom Viridiplantae; phylum Streptophyta; class Magnoliopsida; order Ericales; family Actinidiaceae; genus Actinidia; species Actinidia polygama. Next base: position 10,455,798 of record BRYF01000026.1, on the reverse strand, counting down.
CTCTCCTTAAAAGAGTAGTTTGGTGTCACTTGGAGTTGTTTTTAATACCAATAATTGTCGAAATTAACAAGTTATTTTTTTTTGGCTCAAAGAACAATGAAAATATATACTCGTATCATTTTTGCTTTAATAAAATGTTGTCAAGTTAATAAGCTTATGTCTATATAGGTAATTCGGTTTTGCTAATGTATATTTTTTATAAATATTTATAAATTTTTTATATGTTTATGTTTCAATAATGTTTTATAAATATTTATGGAATTTTCACACTTACCAAAATATTTTTAGTCCGTTTTAACTAGCGTAGCGAGCCGTGGTTAATTAACATTTTTCTAGGTAATTTGCTCTAAATGACAAAACCATATATATAAGTTTCTTGAAAGTAATGGAAGCTGATGTTTGACAATCCTTGGAAAGATGAGGTTCCCTCATTAGATCTTTGAATCTACGTTTAAATGATAATAAAAGTTAGAGAAAAGATCTAACGAGTCATTTCTTATATATTAACGTTCTAGTTCCACCAACCAATTTTGTTCAAGAGCGTAAAGAGATTAGCTTTTCATTCATCCTTGTCTAGAATTGAGTTTTATACACAGATTAGCTTTTCATTCATCCTTGTCTAAAATTGAGTTTTATTATGTATAGTACATTTTGGACGTGCATAGCGAAACCTGCAAAAATTTAAATCCCACCATATAGACATCTGCAAGCCCATCATAGATCTTTTTTGTTGATCTAAAACATTCATCTAGAACACGTTGAGCATATTTCATACAAAAAATCAGAAAAAACATTAGT
>BRYF01000026.1:10422500-10427500 GCA_030159135.1 Actinidia polygama | reverse complement strand
TTCCATCAATGTTGATGATTTTGCTCCTATTATGGTAACGTTCCCCTTTCATTTTCAGTTTCACATAAAGAACAATACGGTCTCTTCAAGAGTTAAAAGGAAACAAAAAACGAATCTAAACAAAAACTGTTCTACTGATGTTGACTCGTATTGTAAAGAACACAAACTTCTGGGGTTCAATTTATTGCACCCGTTTTGCACTTCCACACCTAAGGAAGAGCAAAGGGAAGAATGTTGTGATTGCTTCCGTTGCTGGATGGACACCTACCCCAAGATTAAGCGTCTACGGCATACATAACATTAGAAACACATATACATATATTTGCCCCGTGTTGCTTGTCGCGTTTAGTTGATCTGTTACACTACTCCTCTCGTGGATTCAGGCGAGTAAGGCAGCGCTGATAAGCTTCTTTGAGACACGGAGAACTGAAATTGGATCGGATATTGGGATAACAATTGTTACTCCTGGTTTGGTAGACACACAAGCTCGCAAACTGAATACAGATCAAAAGTAAGCCTCCGATTGTAGCCACTAGAGTGTGGATTGTAACGCGTGTGGGTGGTCTCTCTTCCGTGAGCGGCCTAACACACACGTACTGTGATTATTGGTTTTGACAGTGGGTAAACCAAACCAAACTAAGCTTTTGTCTCAATCAATTAAAGTCAGCTACATAAATTTTTTTTACGTCATTAAATTATATCAAGGGCTAAATGTTTACTGAGATTCAATCCAATCATATTTTTTTTACTACGCCATCCAGTATTATACAACAATCATATCATTTTCCTTACTACAGCATCAGTGGGTAAACCATGATGAATTATTACTCTTCTAAATACTTTTTAGAAGAGGGGTAGCTTCACTATATCTATTCCTGAACAATTTCCCTCTTCCAACGAGCTTTTTTCCCTATAGGCTTTATGGTCGTGCACTTCACTAATTGTTGTGTAGAATTTCCTTAAAATCTTTGTTAAGGACTTGAGATACTTTCACCCTAAATCCATTCTTCAACAGAGATGGTGACTCTAATTTCAGACATCAGCCTTTACAACAATTCACCATTTCCTTTTCCCAATAAAGCATAGACTCGGGTGCGAGTATGTATCTGAACGTCAGACTTATGTAAAACTTAATTCTTAGAATGATGGGATGTATCTAAAATTGGGTATGGGTACAAGAGCACATTTTAAAAACTTATTTGTATCATATATAATATAATATTCTCAAATCACATATTGTAAATTATTTAAAAATGTACTTGAGATCAAATGAATAAGAAAATATAAGAAATTTCTCTCTCCCATCCACGTGAAAGGCTAGAAATATTACTTTTGTAGCTAATTTAATTTTCCTTCACATATCATAAAATTTAAAGAATCCAAGTATCTGAATTGAGTATAAGTGTCGGACTTAGATACTTGTTGAAAATAAAAGAGTGCACGTGACATAGCTTGCAATTGCTTGTATATTTATCTATGAAGAAACTAGTGTATCTAATTCATCTTAGTTTCTGGATGTGTCTTTCCGAATAGGTTGAGTTGGGTTTAGTCCCAGGAAAGTGTGTTGAGGGGTGTGCAAAGGCGATTTTTGAAAAGCACTTTCCAGGGAGACAGGTACTTGATAGAACCATGGGTAAATCCTCTCAAGTGAGGTGTGTAGACTCCACACACACTACCCTATAAAAGAATTTGTACAAATATTTGTGCAAGTGTGTATTAATATTAGCATTATTAATTAAAGAATTCTATTGAATCCGCAAAATAACCTCAAATAAATAGCCTTTTTATTGTCACCTAATTATAAAGGGTCTTGCTAACCACCGTCTAATAAACGATAGTTAAGAAGCATAAAATGACAAAAAAAATTAATTTTCAATACACATTTTATACTTTTTAATATATTTTCATAAATTTCTATACATTTTTCATATTTTTCAATTACAGTTTTAGATCCTTATCCATCACTCAAACGAGTGTTGATTAGCGTTTTCCAATCAGTAAGGCTACTATCACCGAGCCTTTTACCGATAATTTTACCGATATACTAAAACGCTGTCGTTTGGGTATAAAAAAAAAAAAAAACTTAAAACCAAAAGTTAACCCTATAACAATTGTCCCCGTCTGGAACAGAGAGAGAGAGAGAGACCACCGACAGAGAGAGACCACCGCTCCCCCGACCGAGAACTCTAGACACGACCACCGCACCCCGACCGGCCATCCCCCTTTACCTGGTAACAGTCTCTCACCTCTCTCTATATATCCATAGGTGTATATGTCGATTCAAATTTTAGGGTTTCAGTTCAGATCCATTTTTTTGGGGGGGGGGGGGGGGATTTGGACAGTGTTGTTTTATGAAAGTAGAGAATCCTTGGTGCTTGGTGATTGATGGGTTGGTGGTAGAGATGAAAATAGAGAAGCATTGGTGTAATCCGTACATGTATATATAGATTCAATTTTTGGGGATTTCAGTCCAGATCCAAGTTTTTTTGGGTTTGGACAGTGCTTATTTCTTAAACTTTTGGACAGTTCAGATTCAAGTTTTGGACAATTCAGATCCATGTATATATAGAATCCTTGATACTTGGTGGTAGTGTTTGGGATTTTGATAATTTTAAAGCCTTTCTATTGTTTGGTTTTCTTTATTTGTTAGCATTGCATTATTTTCTTTTGTTTATCTCCCCTCTATTCTATAATTTCTTGTATTCATGTTTAAAAGATACAACCTACTTGAATACAAAGGAGTTCAAACGTCAAAAAAAAAATACCTTTCACCGTGGGAGCTGTAAGATTGAGGGAGAGTGAATGACTAATGGTCAGATATCTAAGTTTAAAAATTTTTGAATTTTGAATTTTGAATTTTTGAGTTTTCTATTTTTTTTTATTTTGATGATTGAATATTTTTTCGATCTTAATATGTTATTATTTCCTTTTCTGCTCTTTTGTAATTTAAAGAAGATAATTTGTGAATTTTTTTCCCCAAATAAGATTGAGCCACTTCCACTTATTCAAAATGTAGTCCAAATTGATGCATGGTTGAGTCAATCAGTAAGTCTAAACTAGTTTAAATACTAAAGTTATTATTTCATCTAAAATCCAACATGTTTTATGCTAGTGTGTCATCTCGCTAAAGATGGATGTTATCACCTGCCATTGTGGACTAAGGTGTAATTTGAAGACATCTTGGACTGATCACAACCCAGGGAGAAGGTTTCAAGGTTGTCCGCAATATGGGGTAAACTTAAATATTAATCAGTTGTAAATACTATAATTGATATTTTATCATATTTTTATGATATTATATTTATCAGTAACACTGATTTTGCAGAGTGTAGGTGCATGTGGCTTCTTTGTATGGGTCGATCCACCATTGTGTCCACGAGCTCGGCAAATAATCCCAGGATTGCTTAGAAGGACAAATGAGTTGCAAGGGAAGTTGCAAGTGCATAGAAGAAGGGAGAAATGGCTCATTGTGTGTATTGTGATGTCGTGGATTTTTTTATGGTGGAACTAGATTGAAACAATTTTGTGTAAACAATGGGAATCAATCATGTAAAATATGCTATGTATTGTATCATTTCAGTGGTCAGTTAGGTTTTGTTTTGTTGTTTTGTTTTATTGTTGTGTTGTAGTGTTCGGGTGCTGGGGGAAGCACTTTTTAATAACTTTGTGGGTGTTTTGTATACGGATGAGATTTTACGATCTTTCAGTGTTTGTTTGTATATCGCGAGTCAAAACACTGAAACAGGGACTGCTGTATGAAAAACTACCAATGGGACAGGGTCAGCTACATTTTGTGCTCCAATTGGAAAAGTATGCAAATTAATGCGTACATTTACACAACTATATATATACATGCACGTCGGACACATGTATGTGTGTGGAGAGAGAGAAATAGAAATAGACGGTTATCTTTTATGGATGAAACAACTGAGAAACCTAGATATCTAATGACATAGGCGCAAAAACATCTTCCTTGTAGTGTATACAATGTATAGAGATTAGAACCTTCATTGTCTCAAGCAGAAGAACAACAGGCAAACCAAAAATTTAGGAACAAATCAATTCTCATGCCCATCCAGTTCTTGTATGAATACATGAACCCTTCAAAAATGTTTCCTGCCAAGTCCTACTATTTGAATCCAAATCAAATATCAAATATTGTTGCTATCAAATACTGCTAAACTATCAAACACTACTACAACAAGAAATCCTTAAAAAGAAAACGGAACAGCACTGCCAAACAGGTAACTAATTCAATAACAGTAGACACAAACATCCCACTCCAAAGAATCAAGATCTATCTCCTCCTGAACCCTGACCTCCAATTTCAAATACACTTGAATCCCCCCTTCAAACTGGAGTACCTGTACTTCCTGCCCTTGGAAAAGTTTGTATATTAAAAATTTGGTTCAGAGAATTGGGAAAAATTGCTCTGGTCGGGCATAAACTTGGAGAGAATTGTGGCGTCATGTTTGGCTATATAAATTGCGACATGTAGTTCTGGTAACTCTGCGAACAAAAAAAAAAAAAAAAAAAAAACTAAGCAAGGAATAAAGACTTCTCTTAGGGTAGTTATTTGTAATTGAAAACCAAAATTCTTATGTAGATGACAAAATTAATATGAATTCATGCTCTCACTTCTTTGTGTAGATGACATTCCCGCCCAAAAAACATCTTTCACAAAAGTCGGCACCCATCGATTCCTCTCTAAATACAATCCATGTAACCATTCATTATTTTGAAGTTCGTACTTTTGGATGAACATATCCCAAGCATCCTCAAACTCATTTACTGTCAGTGAATCATAAATTGCATTGTGCAAAGAAGGTAAAATTGATTTATATGCCTTGCACTTTCCCAATTTTTCAGGCAATTTTTTCAATATATGCCATATACACCACCGGTGTCGGATGTTAGGGAATACTTCTTCTATAGCATTCTTCATGGCCATGCATTGATCGGTAATAATTGCTATTGGAGCACAACCCCACATGCATATC